>CM030832.1:22009985-22299985 GCA_018105865.1 Metaphire vulgaris | reverse complement strand
CTTTTATATTCTTCTTTGCCTACGCAGCCTTTCATTGCTCTGCAACGTATTTCAGAGTAGAAGACATTTGTCAGATGTGTCTTCACAGAGCCGTGATCTCTCTCTCTCTCTCCTCTCTCTCTCCCTCTCTTTCTCTCTCTCTCTCTTCTTTCTCTCTCTCTGGCGTGGCCTTGGGTTCCGCAGTAGAGGAGTACATCATCGAAATTTTCGGGGCAAAAAGTGTCCGAGCAGGAAAAAAGGCCGCCAAGAAGTTCTTCGCAAATCCACGCATTCCGTTCATTGACTGTTAAGCATCCTACCTGCCCCTTCCCCAGAGAGGCGTAGCAGCCATATGGACAACCTGGCCAAATGCCAAGGGCCCCCGACCTGCAAAGGGCCCCCGACCTGCAAAGGGCCCCCGACCTGCAAAGGGCCCTCGACCTGCAAAGGGCCCTCGACCCGAGCGAAAATTTTGCAGATTTTTTTCGCAGAGTTGTAAAGTCGTCAGATCGAAAGACCGACAAGCAAAAAAAAGTCGTCAACATTTCCGCAAACTTGTCAGATCGTCTCTCGAAAGGGCCCCCTGTCCGTTTTTCGCCAACGGCCTCCGAGCATATTGCTACGCCACTGCCCTTCCCCACCCCACCATCCCAATATTTCTTAACGACCCAGCGTCAAACCCAACCCCTGCATCGATCCAAGCCTTGTGCATTTGCGTGCGTGAAAAAGATGCGAGGACAAGCGAGATTACAGAAGTTACACAAATTAACTTCTGAAGTGGCATTCTTCTCGACAGAAGTACTTGTTTTAAAGAATGATGACTCGGGGGCGGTTTTTCTTTGGGAAAGGATCTGGTGGGCCAACTAAAATCTTTGCGGACCAATTTGGCCTATGGGCTGGACTTTCATTTGCTGCTCCTCATTCTCGCACAGTCATTGGCACTAGTTGTTTCTCAGTGTGCGGCACTAAGCTCTGGAATTCATTACCAACATCACTTCAAAGTATAACTAACAATTTATCATCTTTCAGATCCGATCTTAAAACACATCTGTTTGACTTGGCTTATCCCCATTAGATTGCTCTTCCGCCGTTTCGGACTGATCTTCTGGCTTGACCTGGCTCTAATGCTATTTGGATTTGGTGCGCCATCAGCTGATGCCTTGGGCATTATGATAGTGGCGCCATAGAAGTTGATTGATTGATTGATTGATGGGCCAGGGTTTGAGAGTCACTGTTGTAGGATACTTAGGAAATCACCAGTTGAGCCGGTTCTTGCTCTAGTTGTCAGGTTCCGTGTTGTATATGGTTTTATCCTGCATTTCACGTTTAAAAAGCAGTTTCAGAAAAAATCGAAAATAATTCCATAGTGAAAACTGTAGCTTTGTTTGACAACCAACTGGTCAAATATTTCCACCTGCGTCAGTGCACAATGGAAGCGGAATGTTCTCCGTCAATTGAGCCATTGTGGTTGTGTTCAGTTCGGGTCAATTGGTGCGCGATTAGTGCAGAAATATTGAAGACACACGACTTGCTAAAAGTGGTCCCTGGACATGAATGGCACTGACACATTTCCGAAGAAGAAGACGCTCACTCGTAAGCACATGAGGTCCGTAGTCCAATTACTCGGTACACAAGCGACTCATTAAGCGACTATGCATTTGGTTTCTAAGTCTTCGATTGGTCAAATTATGCTTGGGTCACTCTACAATTAGAAAAAAATACCGACCACCCACAGTGGGGTCGGACGGATAGAAACTAAAATAATTGTCGACTCCCTCTTTCCATTACGGGTCGTCCTCGAGCAGTGAGGAACCGTAATTAAAGTTCCCCTCCCCAAACCAACCAAATGGAATTCCTAAAGTCTAAAGCCCTCAGTAGTCAGTTTATTTGACTTCAACATTCATTCTGTATTTACTATTTACACGTTTCGAATTGCTCTGGCCCGTGACTTGCGTTTGTACGGTCCTGGAAACGTTCGATAATCGAATGAATAGTTATTCGAAATATTTTTACAATCAGTATTTGTATTCCTTCGTTCACAGACTAATGCGCTGTCTGGATGCTATTCGATTAACTCTGTCTGTTTCCGATCGGTTTCCGTGTTATTAGCCTAATGATGGTTTCCGCATTTTGCCTTCGAGGAGGTTGTCATAAGAAGCGCTGGTCCTCATCGCTGACGGCGAAACACGGATCGGATGTCTTCGTTCAGTCTCATTCGGTCGTAAATACAAAATCAGAAGATGATTACGTACGAGGAAAGAAGGCAGAACGCACTCGGCTGCGTCATACTCTGTCTGCCTGTCTGTCTGTCTTGTCTGTCTCTCTCTCTCTCTCTCTCTCTCTTTCTCTCTCTCTCTGACAGTCTGTCTCTTTGTCTGCCTGTCCCTGCCGCTGTCGTCTCTTTCTCTCTGACTCTGTTTGTCTCTATCCTCTCTGTCTGTCTGTCTCTGTGTTTGTCCTCTCTGTTTGTCTGTCTCTGTCTGTCTCTGTCTGCGCTGTTTGAGAATTTCATGGAGAAATTACCCCAGAGAATAAAGCGAGAATTAAACCGCGTCCATCGAAAAGAAGTCGTTCTGCGTCCAAGCGAGACGTCCGCAGAAGTTGTTTCGCTCTTCTAAAAATTGGAGAATTCTGTTCTCGGAAAACGTTTTGCAGTCGAAATATTCGAGAATTGCATCTTACGGAAGTTTTTCATATTAGTTGACTTAGTTCACGAAATGCTCCGTCGACCAATTCGAAGAATGTAGCCTCTCTCGATGCAGAGGAAGGAGAGAGAGAGAGAGAGAGAGAGAGAGAGAGAGAGAGAGAGAGGGAGATGGAGAGAGAGAGAGAGGGAAGGAGGGAGAGAGAGTTCCGTCAGTTAGACTTCACACCGAAATCCTTAAAATTTCTTATGCTATCATAACTATTCATAAGCACTTTAACTTTAATAATGACTGATTCAATTCTACATAGGCTATAGTTACAGAATTATTCATCAAAGTTAAGTTTTTCTTGAATTTAGGATAATTGCTATATTTCTCGTCTGCATATTTGTCTCATCTCAAACTGATTCTTCTAGGGTGACCTTAGTAAGCACCAGAGAATTCAAATAAAAGTGTTTTGTCATTAATGTTCTATTTTGTTCACAATTGGTGAAGACTTCTTCTGTATTCTGCCTTCGTGCATTTTGGCAAAATTTCAAATTTTATAACTAAATGTTGTAATTGACAATAGGACTTCATCCACTTCTCTCTTCTGCAGACTTGTTCTCGGATCGATCCGCTTGTGGGTTGCTTTATGAGTTGCTTTACATGACACGCTGTCATCCATGGGGCATCTGCAATAATTTTCCACCGTTAAATTCTCTCTT
The DNA here is from genome assembly GCA_018105865.1 of Metaphire vulgaris. Taxonomy (NCBI): domain Eukaryota; kingdom Metazoa; phylum Annelida; class Clitellata; order Crassiclitellata; family Megascolecidae; genus Metaphire; species Metaphire vulgaris. The sequence goes on along the minus strand of CM030832.1, from coordinate 22,296,654 downwards.
CACATGACGTGGTCAATTCACAAAGAAATCGTAGTTGTGCAAGTAAAGGAAAACATATAAACAGCGTTGATTATTGTTATTATATATTAGTGTCGAAGTTTTCCTCGCGAAATTAGCGACTGTTATTCGAGTATTGATTCTAATATATTTGCGCTGTGATGAAGGATTGAGGGCAGAGTGGCTTTGCGTTTGCACGTCATAAGTTCCCGGGGACAGTTACTTAGTCGCAGCAATTTGTGATGGAAGAGAATTTGGAAATGGAGGAGAGTTTGAAGACTGCACGAAGTCAGTATCGTAGTATAACTACAGCTGAAAAACGTCCCCACCACCCGACTCCCTTTAAGACCTACTCTAATCAGAGATGTCCATGGGTTGGGTTAACCCATTGATTAGGTTGGGTTGGGTCAGACTTTTCCATATTAATGGTGGGTTGGGTCAGAAAATAATATTTTTTATTATTATCACGACGATTTATATAGCGCTGTAAAATGGTTAAAAACCAAAAGCAAAAGCGCTTTGACAACGCTGACATGTCAATGATGGCCGGAAGGTGGCGATGTTAAAAATCCACTCGGATGCAATGTTCCCTCTAAGCTGCGCGCGTGTGCGCGCGCACAGAGGTCGCAAGGCAAGCGCACAGAGGAAAAAATGGAGCGCACACAATTTTTGAACATTGTTTCCATTGCTTTCATATCATACACGTACTTACTGCACAGAAGTTGACTTTCCATGTACAATTTTGCACACAAGTAATTTTATGCGCACACGCACTACAACAAATTAGAGGGAGCATTGCTCGGATGATAGAAGGATCGCGCTGCCGTGAAGAAATCCGATGCGGAATCCTATAAAAGCGGTCCTTCGCGAAAAAAAACCGCAGCCACATTGACACGTCAACGAAGAACGGAAGCTGATGTCAAGGGTCCGCGAGTTGGTAATAGGAGTTCTCCGCCCGGTAAGATCAGCGGCGAATTCCGAAGAAGCGGTCTTCCGCAAGAGATTTCGTCACCGAAGTCATCGAAGTTTATCGAAGTCATGGTTTTATAAATTGTAATGTGTTGCGATGGGTTGGGCTGAGTTGGGTCAAGTAACCCTATTAGCGACATGGGTTGGGTTGGAGGTTTGATGGGTTGGGTTGGATTGGGTTCTAAAAATGGACCCATGGACATATCTGATAGTTCAAGTACTAGGGAAGCATTATCACAAGTGATGGAAGAAGCTACAAAGACATCAAGACAAGAATCGACATGAAAACTTCCGCTTTCACTGAAATGAAACAGATATTGACAAGCAAGAAAACTTCAAATGAAACACGGCTCAGAATACTTAAGTGTGAGTCAGTTCTGCTTTAAATGGAGCAGAGACTTGGACCACATCAAAAGCTATGAAAAAGAGACTGGAAGCTGCAGAAATGTGGTTCTACAGGAGAATGTTAAAAGTTCCGTGGACAGATGAAAGAACCAACAAAGAAATTTTACAGATGGTGGAAGAGGAACAAACAAGAGGAAAACAAAGAATACACAGACAGAATAACAGATGGACTCGAGAATCGAGATACAGTAGACAACGACGTCGAACTCCTGATGAATACCAGAGATCCAGAGATCGTGAAAAGTGGAAGTGCATGGCCCCCGACGCAGCAATTGCATGACACCCGAGAAGAAGAAGAATAAAGAACTTGTGATTTCTGCATGATGAAAATAATAGTGGCGCCACATAAATTTCATATATATATATATATATATATATATATATATATATATATATATAGAGAGAGAGAGAGAGAGAATAAAGAACTTGTGATTTCTGCAGTTATAATAGTGACCATATGATGAGACGCTGTGTGTGTGTCGTGCTGTTTGGCTTCGTCTTCTCTTTGATCTTGAAGGAAGTCAGACGATTAAAGTCCTTGTATTGTTGCAGAGTTGCACACAATGTCTTCAGATGTCAGAGCCATAACTCTCCTATAGCACTGCTACATGCGGTAGACTCAGAGGTCGGTTTGGTGTCTGTCTACTTGTATGCCTGTCTGACTCGATCCTTAGCCTTGACTATGCTTTCGAAATTAAATGCCAGCTCTAAAACACAATTGTCTCTCTGTCTCTAAAAAAATTTCTTCAGAGCAATTGTTATAAACAGGGTGTCCGTAAGACAGAGAAAGCGACGAATTGGCACAAAACCTGCAATCGCCGCACTACCTTGGGATTGTACTAGCCGCATGGCGTCGCTGGCAACGCAAAATTCTCTTCATCTCTTGGTTGCTAGCTATCCTGTGCGGCTGTTAACTGCGCGCTGCCTTCCAAGAATGCCGACTGGGTGATGCTCTGACGTAGAATCAAACTGCCTGATGCATGATTGCCCATCTAGCTATTAGCAGCGTATACGCTGGAGAAATGTCCAAATATAATCTGTGTACGTGCTCCTTTATACAGTTTGGCCGCCAAAATTAATCGCCATTGCTAGACAGCCTGTCATAACTGCTCGAATTACTGACCTCCTGCTGCAAGCTTTTGCTTTCGACTGAAGAGTTAAAGAAGCATGTGCATGTCAACCTCATATTGACAGATATTTATTTTTAAATTCTTTTAACGACTTTGTTCAGACCGTAATACAGGTAAAGGTGGGTCCCGTACTCGAGTCCGAGCGATGGGTTTCCGGTGCTTATCTCCGGTCTGGGCAATCAGCGACTTAGGTGGTATAATGACTATAATCCATTAATCTGGGGTAGGTTACCATTACTTTCCCCAGACCCATGTTTTACCTCGCAGCTTTGACGCTGCTTCTCAGTTTACCACCGCCCCTCTAGCGAGTAAGGCTGAGTCGGCCTTAGGGCTCCTGCGGGAATTGAACCTGCGACCTTCTGCTCCATCGTCCAGCGTTGTTACCACTCTTCTAACTTCCCGCCCCCTTAGACGTAATAGACCGTAATAGCGAACGCCTAAGCATGGCTATAAACAAGACCAATGACATGACTGACATTAGGAATACGCGTCTTGTCTTTGGTTGATGAACGTTAACATAATTACCGATAGACTTGCTATTTCGACGGGTAGATCCGGTGGCTTCTCAGTTTTAAAGTATCTTTATTTGAATACAAATTTACGTACTTATGTAGCGCGCTAGCGGCGTAGGTGAGCAAAGGGGCAATGAAATTTCAGGCTTGGCTCTGTTAGACACCTTGATCCAACGGCATACACCTGCGCGGCTGTTACCTGCACGCCACTTTCTCAGGATGCAGAGCACGCATCTCTTACGCATTAATGAAGGCCCTTTTCGACAGAGTATAATGTTATGACGTAGTACCAAACCGCCACTGCCATTTATTTTCATCGGAGAAAGCTTTTCAAGGTCAAGAATTACCTGCTCAGAATGAAAGGTCATTTAAAACGCAGAATCTATCTTAGAACTTCGTCAAAAGTCGAGAAATTTACTTCGATTATGACTGAAAAATTCAGAACAATATATAATTTGTCTGACACTCATTTTCTGCACAGATTAATCACGTACTTCATCTATTCTCAGTAGCGTCATCTCACACTTTTCTTGGGGGCGGGGAGAGATAATTTTTTGGCCAAATATTTGCAAATTATGGGGAAATTATGGCAAATTTTGGGCAATTTTTGGACCAATTTTATCAAATTTGAAAAATGTTGACATTTTTTGGCAAATTTTGGACAATTCTTGGTGATTTTTTGCACATTTAACATTTATTTATTTACTTAATACATTATACATAATTTCTTCATTTTCCTTGAGGACCACGCCTCCGCCCCACATCCTCCAAATGACGCCCTGTCTATTCTTCTGAATGCGAATCAATTAATTCGAATTAAATGATCGATAGTCAACACGAGTTGAATAAATAGTTCGGCAATAGGTGATTAAAATAAACTAATTCGAATTCGAAGCAATTGTCTAGACTAAATTCTCGGTGTCGTCGTGTGTCAGTTGCCATCCATGAATTCGTTGTGCAGCAAATCAAGGCCTCATTTTAACACCCCCAACACCACTCCCCAACACCCCCACCCCCAATTTTAAGTCGACACCCCCAAAATCTGAGGCTGGCACACCCCCAACACCCCCAATATGAAATTGAGGTCGACACCCCCAAACCCTGAGGCTGGTAACTATACAGTCATACTAAATAGCCCCGAACACCTCCCCAATTCGAAAGGCAACACCCCACATGTTTTGAGACTTGATAACGTTTTTAATTTTTTTTTACTTCTCAGACAATTTTTAGACTTGATAATGCTTGTCAGACTTTATTCCTGCACCCCCAAATTTTGGCGACACCCCAAAATTCACAATCCTAGAAATAACCTAGATCTAAGAAATTGTTTCAGTGGTCTGTTGACTGGAAGATGCTTTTTAATATTGACAAAATTGTTCTGTAATGCAGGTTGGAAAATCTAATCACGATCATAGATATGCTTTGGAAGGGAAGGTTCTAACCACCACAGAGGAAGAAAGAGATTTGGGGAGGGGAGTAATTATCCACAGAAGTATGAATCCATCTCGGCAATGTATGCAAGCAGCAAAAAGGGAAACCGAATGTTGGGAATGATGAAAAGAACAGTAGTGAGTCGAGACAAAGAGATAATCGTGAAAATACATAAGTCATTAGGAAGGTCTCAGCTAGAATGCTGTGTTCTGACATGGAATCCATTCTTTAAAAAAGATATAGAGCTTTTAGAAAATCATAATTATCGTTATCATTAGGGTTGTAATTTTTCAGGAAAAATAGAATGCCCGGAATTATTCCGGAAATTTCCGGAAATTTTCGGAAATGTCCGGGAAAATACAACTGGAAGCGCCGCGTGCATGTCCATAAAACATTATATAACGCTACAATCCTGACAGTTGCTAACAAATGCCCAACAAATGAATAGTAATAAATAGTAATAATGATAATAAAAAATAAATAGTAGTAATAGTAATAAATAATAATAATAAACAGTAATAATAATAACAAATAATAATAATAATCAAACTTTTCCGGAATTATTCCGAAAAAGTACCGCTATTTTCTCGGAAATTTCCGGAATAATTCCGGAGGAAATTTCCGGAAATTTCCGAGCTCACATCCCTAGTTATCATCATCGTCGTCGTAGCTTTTGTAGCTAGATCTTAGGGGCCGTCCATAAATTACGTCACGCGGTTAGGGGTCCGGCCATAATTTTGTGACGAAGTGTGACGACGGGGGGTCCGTAAATGTCGTAAATGTGACGTCACGCAAAAAATGGGTCATGACCTTCGACCTTTTTTGCTTGTCTAACCTATTTTTTTTGCTTGCCGGGGATTTTGGAGAGGAAAAAAAATAATCTTTATTCTTGACTAGCACAGCATCAAAAAATAGTACACAAACAAGGAATAACACAAATCAACTGAACAAAAACCAAATACACTCAAACTAATAATAAACTAATAAACTAAGCACAAACTTTACACAGTACAGCCATTAGCACTGCCCATCCAGCCAGCCTCTGCCCTCAGACAAATTCTAGCAATGCACTCAGCAAATACAGTGGCTTCTTCGCATATTTATTGACACAGGATGCTTGTCGCTTTTTTACAGCAACATGTATACTTTCCAAACCCATTAAAACTCTGATATAATCAACATTATCTGCCTCACTTGTTTTAAAAATTTTACACACAGCTACTTGAATCAATCTGAAAAGAGCATTAAGAGTACTTTTGTTTGGACATGTGGCTTCCATGCCATACAATACAGTGGGTAGACAGTAGCTCTTTACCAGGTTAACAGATATCAGTTCAGATGCAGCAGCTCTGCTGCGACTATACAAACAGTTAAATGTACGAAAAAAATTAATTTAACTTCCGAAATGGATAACCCGAAGTGCCTGCCCTTTTTCAGTGTCACTCCAAGACACCTAATTTCCTCTACAAATGGCAAGGCAACACCATCCAGGACCAAAACAGCACATGCGATATTACAACGTGTCCCAATCCTCATGACCATGGATTTCTTCACGTTAAATTTTAAATCCAATTCCACAAATTCATTGGTGCAAATATCGAGCATGTGCTGCATGCCAGATATAGAGTGTGACACCAATAAGATATCATCTGCATACAATAAACCAGAGATGTAGCAAGTACACAATGCTTCAAGTACAAGTACAAGTACCTGGCCTCCGAGTACAAGTACAAATACAAGTACTTGCATTCCAAAAACTCTGAGTACAAGTACAAGTACAAGTACCTGACCTCCGAGTACAAGTACAAGTACAAGTACCTGGCCTCCGAGTACGAGTACAAGTACAAGTACCTGGCCTCCAAGTACTAGTACCTGGCCTCCAAGTACTAGTACAAGCACAGGTACAAGTACTGAAGCCTCAAGTACAAGTACCGAAGCCTCGAGTACAAGTACAAGTACCGATCCTCATAGCCAAATACAAACAGCAAGTAGGCCTACACTTTATTAACGGGTAGCTGTTTGTCACGGTTATTGAATAAAATGGTGCTAGAACAAAGTGTCCGAGGACAAAATGTCACGGAAAAAATTTTACGGACAAAATGTCATGGGGATAAAATGTCAGCGGAAAAATGTCAGCGGACAAAATGTCATCCTAACTCTAACCCTAACACTAACCCTAATCCTAAACCGTGACATTTTGTCCCCTGACATTTTTTCCGCTGACATTTTGTCCCCATGACATTTTCTACATGACATTTTGTCCGTGACATTTTGTCCTCGGACAGTTTGTTCGGCCACGAATAAAATTGACGCTATTAGCATCTAAATATCATCACAGTTGCACTAAAAAAGAGATGATAGTCTTGCATCGGTCATATTAGCCCTATGCGGTCTCGTGATCAAGCCAGCTTGGCTAAATACGCGTTTAATTGGTGCGCCAGAAGCGGGCACACTAAGGTCTCTAATTAATGGCTGCATTATACAGCCTGTTGAACTCCTTTCTATTAACTTCACTGTTCCAAAATACGATGGTATCAGTGGCTTCATCATAAATATCGTTGAGTTCCAGGTACTTGGCCATCTGTGAGGATGTGCTTGTCATTAGCCTAAAGAAACAGCATTACTGGTACCCTTGAAGTACATGTAGCCAGAGATGTAGCAAGTACACAATGCTTCAAGTACAAGTACAAGTACAAGTACCTGGCCTCCGAGTACAAGTACAAGTACAAGTACTAAAAATTTGTACTCGAGTTGTTACAAGTACCAAGTACTACATCTCTGCAATAAACATCCAAGAAACAGATAATTGATATAGCAGCCATATCCAGAATTTTGCAAATTTAATGTCACATCATCAATATAAACAGCAAATAGCAAAGGTGAAAGAACCTAGCCACTACAGTGAATACAATTATGACCTATTTTTTGTTTGTCATGGTATTTTGAGAGGAAAAATACAAGGATGGCCTTTTTTGCTTGTCAAGACTTTTCGGAAGACGAAAATGGGGAGTGTGCGGCCCGTTGTGACATCATATTTTAGGGGGTCCGACGTTTTGTGACGTCGCGTGACGTAGGGGGGAGGTCAAAAAGTGACAAATTCGCGTGACAAAATTTATAGACGACCCCTTATCGGGCAAACAATTCATGTTACAAAGAAATGGACATACTGTATTAAATTTAGACTTTGACAGCGATTGCCGTACAATGTTATTAGTGTATAGTAGTATTAAAGTCAATGTTGATGCATGAATATGAAACGAAGCATCAATGTTTAAAGAATATCGTAGTAAAACGTAGTATCTGTTTCTTATGGAACGCCGAAGATCTCAACATAAGACCAAACTGTAATTAGTGGAATTAACTTCTGTTTGGCTTTCATTGCGGCAAACAGTTGACAATTTTTCTCCGTTTTAACTTTTCCAAACATTTCGACACTTCTGGTGCACCTCTTCGAAGCATTAGAACTCAAATAGAATTCATGGAGATCAAACACGTCACCACCAACATGCTGCTGATCAGGAATGGAGAGCCGAATAGTTTTCGAGCAGGCAAAGAATGAAGTTTTCGTCTGATAGGGATACTGCATTAGCATCCGGCTTTCTTCCTTTACTACTAACCATGTCTGATTTCCATTATGTTTTTCTGATATATTCAACAATCGAGATGAATTTTTCCAAATGATGCGACCTTCGCCTTTTCCCTCCTTCAGTCTCTCTATCGTCCACACCTCAACCCACGATTCATTTATACGACCAGTAAAGCTTCTGTGGACAGGTCTTCTTATGAGATTAATGAAACCGATGAGAATCTCCTCCCCAGACACCCACCAACCCATGGGAACCAAAAGATTTTGTTTTATTTCATTCAAATATAGATCTGTTGTAAAGTTCTCCTTGACTCTGCCACTAGATTCATAAATAACAATATGAGTTTTGTCAAATTTAGGATCGATGTAAGCCAAAAATATACCACCATCGGAAGAGGCTGTCATGGCCGGTGGAAATCCAGAAAAATACACAAATACTGAAAGTACTGAAGGTTTGGGGTAGTCCAGTTGTAGTTTCCATAGGAGTGTTTTTGACGCTGCTTTAGAATGCATATGGGGAGAAGTATAATCTAAAAAGTATAAAGAGTTTGAGTTTTCACTGTAGAAGCTTTGCCGTGGTTCCTTGATCCCTTCTGCGTGAATCACTGTAAGAAGTTGGAAAGGATACTGTCGCTCGTAGCATCGATACAGTCCAACACCTCCACGGCACAATACGCAAATGCTGTCTACGAGCAAATGAACATCTAAAGTATCGCACAAAGGAGGATCAAGTGCTCCAACTTCTGTCACAGTGGCTGTAAAAATTCAAATAAATCACTCAAACATGTTAGCACTTACGAATTATACTCTTTAGAGTGATGTTGAGCAAATGTTTTGACATAAATAAGACTTTTCGAAAACTGACTAATAATTTATAATGCAGACAAGGGAAATTCAAAACTTTAATTGCAAATGCTTAAATTTAGAAAATTACGGAAATGTGAAGATGGCGACATAACACGTATAAAGACTATAAACCTATGTAAACGTCTACGTCTACGCGTCTCGTCTACTCAGATTATGGTGATCGATAAGTATTGGCGTCGTGAGCCTGTCTGTCGCCCTGAGGCAGCTTATCCATTGCAGCCCATGATGGCGCCCTCTACATCAGGAAAATCCTGACAAGCAAAAAAGGCTGTCAACTATTTTTGCCCTATTATTGCCAGTTGCGTTACGCGGCGAAATAGATGATGACCTTTTTTGCTTGTCAGGATTTATAAGAGGTTACTGAGAGCAGTTTTCCCATTGTATAAATATTATTATATAGCCTTTTCAAGTGATTAAACACTGGCTTCAAAAAATGCCACCATTTGGATACTTTCCTCGCTTGCCTCATGGTAGCGACGCCCAGGCCCGTCTTATACCTGTGTGGGGCCCCGGGCACCTGGCGGCCTGCGGGGCCCTAGATGTGAAGATCAAATGTTGACAAGTAAAAAAGGTCATCTCCAAAACGTTTTTAATGTTGACAAGGAAAAAGGTCATCTTTGCGCGAGGCGCGGGGCCCCTAAGATGCGCGGGGCCCCGGGCACTGTGCCCGATTTTTAACACGTAAATACGGGCCTGGCGACGCCCCTGTCGATAAGCACACGAATATACAATTCACTGCACCATGTGTAATGTAATTAACAAGACGTGTAATAATTATTATAACCATATGCAGTTGCACTATCCTAGCTACGAATTGCCACGGGCCTAGCCAATTGTTGAACCCACAAGCTACAATAGCACTGCTGCCATTTCAAAAAGTTAAAATACTTACGATATGCTTCAATCTCTTCACTCAATCCAGTGCTGATCAGTCCAAGAAACACTGCTAAGAACATTTTCAGAAACACGAATTTAAATATTCGCAAAATATTAAAGACGCGTGCTTATAGTTCGAACGATTTCTTTCAAATGACGTTTAAGTTATTTCGAGTTCCAAACAATTGCTCATGAAGATAGATTTGGGAATCCACACTCTCACACAAAAAGTCATTGTTTAGAATTTACGACTTCCTTACACATTTATGAGTAGATGATTTCAATAAACTCTTTGTTCTTGAAGACCAATTTTATTGGAGAAACGTCGTGTTATGAACGTAAGAATTGCCTGTCTTCGTATTGTTCATAAATTTTTAGTTGACATTTGCAGCAGCATGGCCGGCCTTACGAATTGGGAGGTCCCGGACAAGTGCACTGTGGGAGGTCCAGTCGCCCATCGTACCGTAATAACATAGTGCATCGAGAGCAGTGGCAGTGGCGTAGCCAAGGTTTCGATCCCAGCCAATATAGGGACCCGCCTCTCCAGGGCCAATTAGGGGCGCAGATGATCGAGAGTTGAAGCTCTATTAGAGGGCTATCTTATCACAAATTATATCCTACAGAATGAAAACAACTCTGACTAGTGTACGGTAAATAGCATAATATAAAAATTTCTTCATTCTGTCTATGCAACATTACATTTTTATAATACGGTTTATGTCTTTCAAATGGCGTTAATATCACGGAGTTACATTAATATTAATAACTCAATGGTTAATATTATACCGAGTTCTCGAATATTGCTCATGAGGATAGAGCTGGAAATCCAAATTTTCATTCAAAAAGATATGCCTGTATAATTATTGACGACTTTCTTACATATCTTAATTCGTAAGTATATAGCCTATTAGCGAATGACTTCGATTGACGTTTTCTTACTGCAGAGCAAATAACACGATTAACTTAATGCTATGAACAAGACTGATCTGTCTTCATATTGCCTATTAGTATTCAGTTGCAATTCTCAATGTAGCCCTTCTAACGTAAATTGAATTTTGTGCTCTGATAAAACTAGTCAACAAATTTCATAATTATTTTCCTCTGTAATTTTTGCTGAAGTTTTAAGTCAGCGCATTTATAGGCAGAATGCCGCCAGTTGTGAACCGATTTTGGAAATTTTTCTCAGTCAAAGAAACAATTTTTACTTTGCTTTCAATAAACCTATATGTTCGAAATGCATCAATAGCGAGATGCCATGAGCCATTGGAATTAGACTTGGTATATACTGTAGGCTATATAACGCAAAAGCTAACGCAATGCAATTAGTCAACAAATTGTGTCATCGGTGTATAAGCGTAACGTCATCTTCATTATCATCATCATCATCATCATCATCATCATCATCATCATCATCATAAAATTAATCATCATCACTGCTCATCGTGTTCAGTTGATATCGTAGTTGTCAATGTGACTGAAGATCACAGATCGATTTCGCTATATTTTGCGGTTCTTGGTTTCGGTCTGTTTCTGTTGAGGCTTCTGTTTAAACGATTTTCTTTAATAGACATAATAATTTGAATGGAAAGCCTTCATCAGCTGTAATGGAAAATGTCAATTTCCTTCTTAAAGATTTTGCATTCTTCCTCTGAATTTTTTTCTTTCCCTTCGACATTATCTGTCAATTACATCTGTTGTCTTATAATATTTCTATCGTCTGGTTGTCAGCCTCTAGGTAGACTAGGACTGAGTCCAACAACATAGCCTTAGTAACTGCAATTAGAGTGTTTCGTGTAGGACGACAAATGCAACCGCCATCGTATAATGCTACATGTAAAACGCTACTCATGATGGCAACGTATCTAAACGACAACCACTTCTATTATAATTCAGCATTCTGTTCGTTAACTTTGAACCCGTCGTCAGCCTGTGTAAACACTGATAAGCCTAGTTCGACGCTGCCCTACACGCTTGGCTAACTTCTTAGAACTACTACTATTATTATTTTTAAAAACTTCTAAGGTTCTATTTTGACAGTTATTATAAGTCAGGCAATGAACGAAAGATCGAAAAATGTAAAAAATAAACTGGACTCACGATGACACTGAAATTGTCCACGTGGTCTATTGTATCCATCGCCATGATGCTTTTTCTAGATCTTATTGTGCGATAACAAAAGAAGGAGAACCAGCGACGGATTAAGCACTGTGGAGACTCATAGTGAGTTAGGGTTAGGTCTACACCCTAAAATCTGACCCCTCCCCAACATTTTGTTCAAATTTTGATCAAAGGTCAAACTTCTGGGGCTCCAGGTTTACAATTGCAAATTACAATTACTAAGGTAATAAACCTGTAACAAATTTATTTCTTAATTACGTAGAAGTGAAGTCGCTTAAAATATCTTGAAAGTGAATAGTCTGCAAAACGTCGTTTCCAGTGGCCATAATGGCAAGTGAATTCAATCGATCTGGAGTCACTGCAGCTCGATGACAGTTTTTTCGGAATTGCTAACTTTTAAAAGGTTCGTTCGCCAGTCGCGTTTGCGATCAAATAAAAAGGTAGCTACAGTGAGCTACACTGTATATACATTTTTATTTGTTTCGGTTCTCTGCTCCGTTTTGGTGCCTCTTCTTCTCGTGGGCCGAGCCGACCAACATTTTGACGCTTGACTAACATGACTTGCTATTATTATTATTATTATTATTATTATTATTATTATTATTATTATTATTTGAATTAGGCCCTGTTTCTTTAAAAAGTTAAAAACCTAGATATTGTTGTGACAGCGATGGGAAAATTTGGTCTTCCTGTCTGCTTTTTACTTCCGCCTTTGCCTATTCGCCTAATTCGCCTAGTCATAAGTTGGCTTGTATGGCCGTCTCTGAGGCTTGTTATAGATGTTGGATTACTCCGATGCGTTTTCCTTATAGCCCCATGCATTGTTAGTGATACCCACAATCCTTCATACCAGATTGAATCAAATGCCTTCGTGAAATCAATGAAGCAGCGTTGCAAAGTTATAGCTTACACAGCAACTATTCACTGATCAATCTAAATGTCAACATTTGCTTCACTTTGCTTCCGTCCCTCTTAAATACTTCTTGCTCCTCGTCTAGGTCACATTCGAGCTCATTTTCCAATCTATCGTGTTTGATGTTTAGCATAACTTTGCACATATGTGGTATTACTGAAGTCCTGTAGTTTGCATGGTTCATTAAGTCTCCATTCTTGGGCATGCGCCATTCTGGTGGCCACTTCTTTATCTCCCATGCTTCTTTTACTACACTTGGTCTACCGGTTCAATTCTGTCAGTATTTCATCTAAGCCACAGCTTTTGTTATTCTTCAGCTTTATGATGGCTCTTTCTCAGTGGCGTAGCCAAGGGAGTTGGGGTTAAACCCCCTTGGATGGCGACGAAAAAAATTTTCAAAATGTGTTTCCATACATTTTTTATTCTCGGACGCAGTTTTGGGGGTCAACCCCCCTTTGGCTGTAGACCCAAAATAATTTCTAAGTGTTAAAGTGCTATAGAATACAAAGATGTAGGGTAACACCGGGTAATTTCGGCACTCAGGTAATTTCGGCACCCCGAGATCTAGTGTGAAAATATTAATTTTTTACCACAGACTATAGTATAACATCATCACTATGTCTGCCGAAGTTAGACGCAAGTTGAAAATATGGTCTAAACTACTATTATTCCAGCCAGGTTGGTCATTTATCAGAATGTGCTGTTTTCTTAACATTTTTCTTGTTTACAAAAAGCGATTCTTTCTTAGACAATTGATCTGTTCTTTAAGCGTAGATGTTTTTCTGCTAGGAAAATTTAGGACAAGTCAAATTATGAGCAATAATAACTGCAGAACAGCATGTAATTTCTGCACAGTTACGTTTTGTAAGTAGGCAGCTAAGTGGGTAATTTCGGCACAGACGCGAAAGGTTATTCCGGCAGTGCCGAAATTACCTTCTTTGAGATGCCGAAATTGTCAGCATTCTCATAGCCTATCACTCAACCTCTCCGCTTCCACTCTCTACGGCCAACATAATCCTTTTCGTCGCGCAGGACTTAAATCATGGGCGCCTCAAGCCGTCCGAAGCGGGGACGTTATGCTCACACTCAAAAAAATAATCCGTTACCGGTAACGGAATGTGTGAGGGAATAATCCGTCTCCTATAGCTGTACAGAATATCCCTCACTTTGAGGGAATACAACTTTGAGGGAATGAATTCACTCAAACACAAAGTGAGGGAATTATTCAAATTAAACCGTATTCATTGAGGGAATTCATTCACTCGAATATATGTTAGTGAGTGAACGAATCCCTCATTCTAAGTTTTAGAGAAAAATTAGGAAAATTTCTTAGAGGCCAATTCCGAGTGAATGAATTCACCCGCTTTTGATTTTGGATTTTAAAGCATGCGTACAGCACTATATAAATTATCCTGGAATAATAATAATAATAATAATAATAATAATAATAATAATAATAATAATAATAATAATAATAATAATAATAATAATAACGTACAAATTTAAAATAATGCCTCAAAAATACACAAGTACATACAGATGGTAATATTTAGTAAAAATGACTGTTCAGCAAACTTAACATTCAATAATGTAAAGGTAGCAAGCATAAAACATTACGAACTTATCATCCAAATGGATATGCCAATACAGTGGTGTGTATATGGAATAACGATAAATTCTGCCTACAATTATAATTAAAACTACAGTTCATTGCTAGAATACTCGACTGTCACTGATAAGTCAATATACTTTATACAATACAAACTGGAAGCTGTCAGCCTAAAACACTTTCAAATACAATAAAACCTTTACAAAACTACAATACACTGATAAAACGCATTCACGTAGCCAATCACGAGGTGGCGGTATGATATGATTCCGTAAACTTTAGTTTAGGGAATTACTTCCCTCAACTTTTGAAGGATTATTTCCTAACGCTTATGGAAATTTCTCTCAGTGTTAGGGAAAATTCCGTAAACTTTAGTTTAGGGAATTACTTCCCTCAACTTTTGAGGGATTATTTCCTAACGCTTACGGAAATTTCTCTCAGTGTTAGGGAAAATTCCGTAAACTTTAGTTTAGGGAATTTCTTCCCTCAACTTTTGAGGGATTATTTTTTTGAGTGCAGTGGCCTGAAGAGACAATGAAGTTGGCGGTCAATGCAGTCCTTGTTGACGGTAAACCGAAGAAGACTGCTGCTAAGCAGTTTGGTATACCTCGGCAAACTCTGCAAAACTCCGTTAAGAGACTCCTTGCAACTGATGGAGGCGTCGAGAAACTTCATGCAGGACGTCCAACAACATTGGCACAAGAACAGGAAAATGAGTTGGAACAGGTTTTACTAAGCATGGCCAACAGGCTGTTCGGTCTATCGCCGAAGATTGTGAGAGAGCTTGTAATTTAGCTATTGTGAGATAAATTGTATTGATCACAGATTCAACACCAATGAGAAGACAGCTGGCAGATATTGGTTGGGAGGCGGTGGGAGGGTTCATGAAACGAAACCCGCTGTTGTCGGTGAGGGTGGCAGAGGCTACGTCAATCGGAAGAACCATTGGTTTTAATAGAGCGAAAGTAAAGCGGTTTTTTGAGGAATTACAGAAGGTAATGTTTGACAACAGTGATAGTCAATTGATACCAGCTGTCAATCAGCGTGGATCTATAACAGCTATTGTATCTCCTGCTAAAGAGTTACGTGCTATAGGCCTAATCAACCTATCACGAGTTTTAGTGCGTTGGCAGATGAGACAGCTTCTAAAACCCAGCGCAGCGGCCGGGAAAGACAGAAGATAGCGACTAAATCTTCCTATGTTTGGATCTGGGCAGAATGCAGGGTTGAGTATGTTGACACTTCTGATCCCAAATATTGTGAAAATTGGGTTACATGCAAAGGATGCTCCAAAAGATATCACATATCGTGTGGAGAAAACTGTGGAACCTTTGATGATGACGAATCATATAACTGCAAAGGTTGTATCAACTGACAGTAAATTTAGTCGATTGCCAGAACAGAAGCTGAAATAATGTTACTTTTCTTTTGCATTTAACTCTACTTCATGCCACAAGAGTCCCAGCATTCGTTCAGGAGCATAATCGGGTTTTCAAGTAGGCCTATTGTACCTAAGTACATTGATCATCAAATATAGATCATTTTTGTTGAAAATAAAAGAATTAAATAAAATTAAAATAAATTCGGCACATTATAAAAAATATATTAGCCATTAATTCTTAGGCTATATAGCCTATCACTGTGTAAATTTATCCATACAGGTTAATTTAACCCCAATTCCTGGACCAACTTTGGCCCCAACCCTAAAAACATTTAATTGCAAAAATCAGAATTTCTGTTATTGTCTAAGGTTTCTCAGACAGGTTTCTTGCGAGATGCAAATATAGACAATATCATTCTCGAGTCGGCCTACTTACAACTGTTCTGTTTGATCACAAGTTGGCTGTTGATAATTTCGGCACGGGGTGCCGGAAATACCCTCTAGCTGTGCCGAAAATACCAACAATGCGGGTAATTTCGGCATTTCGGGGCCTCCACCAGACTTAAAATAGTTACAATATTGTAATATAATATAAAGTTTTCTCGTGAATGTTCAGTAGCCAGGATGTTCTTCTAACATATTCAACAATAGCAGTTGTTCAGAAAGGCATATTGACAAAAATTCTGAACAAAATGCTTAAGGTGCCGAAATTACCCCAAATTACCCTAAGGTGACGGTCTTTTTTTGCTTGTCAAGATTTTTTTAAGTTGGTCATGATCAAAACCACAAAACAAACCCCCTTCCGGAAATCCTGGCTACGCCACTGCTCTCTCTACTTCTGTAAATAGGATGTTGTTATCTTCTGCATTCTTCGCTGGTGGTCGCTCATCTCTCTTTCTAGTTCTTCAAGGACATTTGCAGCTGTGTATCTGTTGTTATCTGCATTAAGTTCTCTTGTGTAATTGGTTCATCTTCTAGTAGATATCTGATCTCTCTACTCTCCTATCTCTTTCTGTCTCTGTCTCTGTTTCTCTAGCTCTATCTTTCCCTCTCTATGTTAGGACGTCTCCAGTCTTGTATTTGATGGTTCTTGTGACAGGTCGGGATTCTTCTTTTTATGAGTTTGATCAGCTGGAAGGCTTCACGTGTTTTACAGCTTCAAAGCAGTTTCTCTATTTCATCACACTGATATTCAATCCATTTCTTTTTGTCTGACCGTCTATAATTTTTTTATTGCTTTACATAATTCTTTGTATGTGTTAGTGTCTGTTTTTTTCCTTTCGATAATCTTCTCTCTTCGACCAGTTTCAAGGTTTCACGCACATGGTTAACACTTCTTATATAGCGTCTCTTGTTAAGCGCTCTTGATTTCAGCCTTCACTGTGCTTACTGCGCTCTATAAATTGTCCTAAATAATAATAATAATAATAATAATAATAATAATAATAATAATAATAATAATAATAATAATTGCTTATCCATTTCTTTCTTGTCCTTTTGATTTCTTCCCTTCCTGCCGCCGCCTGATGTAATGCGGTTTCTAGGTAATTAATCGATGTGGTTGATTCTGTCTTTAAAGTCTAGATTCTCTTCCTCCTCTGTCAATTGACTCTCAATGTGCCTTTACACAGTTGCTTCCTCGCATTAGTAGACCTACCCAGTGGCGGTTCCAGGAATTCTTGGTGGGGGGATGAAATTTTTTTAGAAGTTGGTGAGGGGGATGCAAAGTGTGAAGAAGAAAAAAAAAAAAAGAGAAAAAGGGTCATTGTTAGTAGTGTTTTGCTCACTGAATGTTAAGAAACCTTGCCAAAAAAGGCCGACAAGCAAGAAAAAGAAGGTCATTTGCAGTATTTTTCACTAATTTTTTTAAAAACTCACCGGAAAATAGGTTGACAAGCAAAAAACGGTCATCCGGAACCCCGGTGAGGAGATGCATCACCAGTCAGCAACATGGTGGAACCGCCACTGGACCTACCATGCCCCTATCACATGCTTTAGCCCATGTCATGGCTGTTTCCGATTTGTCCTCTTCATTTCCAAGCCTGATGTTGCATAATACTATTTGATGGTCCGAGGCAATGCATGTCAGCGCTCGGATAGCCACGGCACTGGGTATTGGGTAATCATGTTGACATATTTTTAATCAACCAGAATCAAATCAATCATGTTTTATCCGGCTATCGGGTGACTGCCTTTGCATTTCCTGTTGCTTCTCTCCTGAAATTTACTGTTTGCCGAATGGGATATTTCATGAACGCCAGTCTCCAGAAGGCGTTCGCCTATTTCATTGCTTTCCTCCAATTCCATGCTTCCCCTCAACCGCTTCATATCCGGTGTTGTAATCCCAATCTTGGCATTCCAATCTCCATTGATGACTTTCTCGCAGAGCCGGCGCGCGACATTTTGGGACCCCCTGCAACTTTTTACGAGGGGCCCCTGCAACGTTTTTGAAAAGTCTTGACAAACAAAAAGGTCGCTAAACCGATTGACAAACAAGCAAAAAAGTTCAAAAGTTATAGTCAATCAATGTATACGTGCTAAATTGAACTTTTCTTCGCAATAACTTACTTGGAATAACTTGAAAATAAGAAAAATGAAAGCTCTTAAATATCCTTTCTTCGCACCTATGCGCCGGTGTCTCTGCTTTCTCGTCTCATATTGGTAAACTCTCCATTGCATATTCGATACTTTCATCGAAATGTTTGTCCTTGTTCGCTACTGTCAATGGTAGGTACATAGACAGCAACGACACTTAAAGTTTCTTTGGTATTATCTGAACCTGGCATACTGTACATTAGCCTGTTAATTATCAGTCGGCGCATATCCGATTAGTGTTTCTTGCTCTCTTTTATTCAACACCAGTCCAATTCTATAATTGTGTGATGAGGACCAGTCCTTACCCGTAGGATCAGAGAAAGGTGCTACCTCTCTCACCTCAGTTGTCACCGTATACCGGGTAGTACGGCGGGTACTAAGCTATTGCGACATTTAATATTCCTAGGTGGCGCTATTTGACCTATTTAGCTAAACGATTGAAGCGTTATACATACTTACTTTCAAATATATTTGGTTGTACACTCACTCGATCATAAATATAAGCACTTCACTAGCGCACGAGTTGTATTGTATTCTAGCATTTAGTCTGTTGACGTTCTGGATTTCTTTGTATAACATTTTGTGTGACTGCTTAGTCATTATCTATTTTTGGATATTACGTCATCGGTCTCGAAGCTGTTCCTCGGAATTTTCGTGACAGTATCTTTCGTGTGGTTCTCGAAGAATTGGGGAAATAAACGGCAGAACTAAATATCCTCTCATTAGCAGAATTTGTGCCATTGGATGGCATGTGATGCTGCAAGAGCGACTCATCTAGACGTATGCACGAACGATGAACGCAACAGGGAAATGCATCTGTCGCAATTAGTGAATGAGTATCTAAAAATCTCCGTGATTCATTATTCACTTGCGATAGCGCGACATTTTATTACATTTCTATACGCAGGAGGCAAAACGTTAACAAATGACCTCATTTTCATACTAAACTAACATTAGAAATTCATCTAAACCGATTTCAGTGCAAGTAAACACCAGCTACAAAAAAAGTTAAGATCACCGACCGACGATGACTACAACTAAGAACACGCCGAATAACAATCGCTGATTCGATATGAATTAGTCTGGAAGTAATCGGAATTGATAAAATAAAAAGCAATTAGGTCTAGCCACATTTGCGCAGTTAGGCAATTAGACCTAGCTGAAATTAGAAACTATTAATTTTATGGAATCTTCTGGAGGCGACAGTTTGATTTCGAGCATCGGTCATCTTAACTCCGATGCGTCTTCTGATATTTTAATCGAAACATTCCCCGACCATACTGAAACAGCGAAGAGTTGCTAAGTACGTTCTGTTGTTACTTTACACCGGATGAAATACTGTAATCGTCCTTCGGTCGTTCCGTCAAAATCTCAGCGACGCGGTCTTAGGCAAACATCACGAAATATGAGAAGAAGAACTAAGCGCGTTGCTAAGACCGGACAGAGCACATCAACTGCGGCAGCCCCCTCCGCCGCCGCCGCCGCCTTTGAACAAAGCCGCCATCGCTGGGCACACAGACGCACACATCAATCGCCAATGCCGGCCGGCAGTTTTTTTAAACATACATACAATTATGCGACCGTTAGTACACACCACTGTGAAGACGAAGATACGAAAGCGGAGTGGTCTTAAAAGAGAAGAAGTGAAAATACTCAAGAAATTAATATCTAGGAATAAATAGCAGAGGAAATGAAAAGAAGAGGATGAAGCGAGTTTGCATGGAGCTGGAGAGCATCCCTGGATGGAATGGAGGTGGAGTGGCGATGGAATATACGATAGAGACAGTGGAAAAACTGCATTTCCGTTGAATTTTGTGGAGCAGAGAGCGATAAGAGGAAAGAGACGGAGGAGAGACTAATGGAGAGGGGAGAGAGGAGAGGAAGAGAGGAGAAAGAGAGGGAGAGAACGGAGTAATCCATATCAAGAACTGCTTCGGGGATAACCAGCTCAGAGCTCGTTTAGTCAATGGGTGAAGAGATTTAATACCCCCTCCGGGGGGACCCCGTCCTCAGTAGTTCCAATGTCAGCCGCGGTCCAATCTCTGACGAATACGATAGCAGTCATATTGCCACTTGAACTTGGTCTCATACTTGACCCCAACCTATGCGTTCGAGAGAAGCAACATTATCTGACTGGCGCTAAATAATGCAACTCGACTCGACTTATCACATCCAGTGTAAACGGTACGTTGCCATTTGCCCCGTTTCAATCTAGACGTTTGTCAGACTTGCGAAAATATTCCGGTCATTTCCTTCTTTGTCCAGACGTTGGTCCTGTGGTTGATGTACTTAATCCATGGACAACTAGTTTAAGTGGACGGTCAACTGTCTAAGGTACCTTACATCAGGGGTCTAAGAAATGCAGCGTTCTGTGTATTTGCATGTAATTTTGGACTTTTTCACCTTGCAATTGCTCGGAGTCTTTGAAAGCTATAAAGATTAAGTATACACCAATGTTTTGAATTTTTATTCCTCTTTCAAACCATCCGTGCAAAATTTAATAAAAGTAGGGTCGAGGGTCCACAATCTGGCTTGAAACAGAACCCCTCTCCAAATTTTTTTAAATTCCAAGCTCTGCAGCTAAACTTTTTAAGCGGTAACTTAACTTTGGTGCGCGGCAAAGTTGTAGGGGAATGCATTTGGAACAAAATAAATCAAACATTTTGAAAATTGGACAATATTTGGTTGAGATAAATTCTTCCTACCCCGAGCACTCTCTTTCCGATAAATTGTCGTTACGATCAGTGTAGAACAATGCTTGTATTTCTTGAAAATTTGCTATATCCCAGGCTATAGAATCGCTAAAAATATGAGGTAGACACCATTATCCTGCATTTTTATTCCTCTTTCTAACCATCCGAGGAATTTTTTTAAAAAAATTGGGACGAGGGTCCACAATTTGGTCTGAAATAGAACCTCCCCCAAAAATATATTCTTATTTCAAGATGTGCAGCTAACATGTTTGAATTGTGACCAAACTTTGGTGAATGGCAAAGTTGTAGGGGAATGTATTTGGAACAGAATAAATCAAAAATTTAGTTTATTCATAGTTAAGATTCTTCTGCTGAGGTACAGT
Source organism: Metaphire vulgaris (assembly GCA_018105865.1). NCBI lineage: Eukaryota > Metazoa > Annelida > Clitellata > Crassiclitellata > Megascolecidae > Metaphire > Metaphire vulgaris. The sequence continues at coordinate 22,275,189 of CM030832.1, read as the reverse complement.
ACTTGTTTAACTGTCATAAAGAAAGCTCGATCATACGTATCATACGTATTATATTTTTCGTATCATACGCACGTATTTTAACGTATGACTCTTTATCATACGCTATCATACGTGAGCAAAAATACCACAGGCCTACATAACCATGAAATTACGTCACCTAGCGCAGTTTGTTAACCATTTACCTGCACAAAGAAATTGAAATGGGAACAAATGTTAAGAAAGTGAATTCTTGGGATCAGTTAATAGGCAGAGAAGCCGGGGACCCCAGAAATGGCGCCAATGATTGCCACAGGCGTATCGGAAAACATATGTCTATGTCAAGAGACTCTCGAGGTTTAATTAGCATTTTATTCACAGCAGTTTTACAGTGGAGATCTGCCCCATTGGTTTAGTCTAAAATGCGGCAATATTGTATCAAACTTGTATCAACATCAATAATTACCGGAAGTTACAGTGACGTGGCGTGACGTCGTAATTGATATTGCTCTCTAAGTAAGCAAATGGTAATTAGTAACCGAGCAGACTTATAAAAATACGCGTATCATACGCACATTTTATTTATTTTATTCATACGCACGTCTTCTGGCGTATTTTATTTTGTCATACGCGATGGATAGAGCTTTGGTCATAAGTACACACGAGTACCGAGCAGAGTTCATCTTGAGACACTTGCATAGAATTGCGTCTTCTTCTCATCCCTGGGATCATATTAAGGTGTAAGCAGAGACAGACAGCGAAGTCTTAATCCAGGTTAACCTGGGCTTGTTTTCTCTTCGATGCCTAGCAGCAACAGTGTTTCGCTCTTGTTCCGAGCTCTTATGCGTCATTGGTCGACCAATAGTCTAGGTCAATAACCCGTTGTTAGGAACAACAATCGACGCCGGAGAATGAACGACGACGACTGACCATAATCATCATCATCGTCGTCGTCGTCGTCGTAATCAGCATAGCAACGACGACGACGACCTTTATGCAGCGATGGGGCAAACTGCAACAACAGTACTTAGCAGAGCAATTCTTCTTATTCGTAATCGACGCAAAGGACATAGATTTGTCGCAATCGATGATGACGCATATAGCAGACCCAACGGAGCATTGGGTTTCAATGTATTAATGCATTTCCACGATGAATCCTTACTTCCACACACACACACACACACACACACCGACCGGTCCATGGGAATGACAAAACTGTTACCCTCCCCCACCATCTCCGCATCGGCGATCATATCATGCGCATCCTGCCTCCTCCTCCTCCTCCTTCTCCCTTCCTCGTCGTCGTCGTCGTCGTTATCATTGTACGTGAGCGAGGGCTTGATATGCGCGTGCGTCGTCGTTATGACGAATGAGCTGGAATGGTCGTTGCTTCGATGATTAACATACTGATCGATGACAATACTGGGTTCATTGCGTCGCTTGTGATCTGAGGTTCTTCTGAAAGAACGACGTTTGTAGTTTTGTATTAAGGTCATCATTACTAATGAAAAAACAACCCGAAGACGCTTCCCGTTATTCCGTAACATGTCTCCATAAAGTAATCGCGAATTATTTCTGTTGGGTAAAAACAACAGATACAAAGATGGCCGCTAACAATGGCACGTAGACAGTTTTTCAAAACTCATTTCAATGCACTTTTCGTGCATTTATGCGCCAATTGAGGTGCATCTCGATTGTCGAGATCAGATTTTATGGTAAACCTCAATCACAGTAACACTGTCCGAGTGGATTGTTATGCGGTGGATTGTTACTAGATTACGATTTCTCAGACATTAAACTGAATCTCTGTACAAGCTTACTTCTGCAAGTTTATGAAAAAAATTTAAAATGTTGAATCTATTGGATGTTAAATGTTTTTCTGGCTGTGCAGTGTTTTGAGTGTGTTCGTGCGTTTTGATCTTTGCAGACAGTTCGTCTCCGTTGAGTTCGTCTGCGTCTCCGATGAGTCCGAGCTGCGGTGGAGGAGGAGGCGGCGGAGTGGGAGGAGGGGGACAGCAGAGGACCCCGGCCACCCTGGGCATCTCACAGGCCTACTCGAGGAGAACATCGAAATCTCCGACGAGAAACTCACGAAATCTCGATTTGATAAAGACAATCGATCAACTGAAAGACGTGCGTATACAGACGAAACACAATCCCAATTTTTAACTGATATATTCGTTGTTGACTTCGACGGTCCTTTTAATTTTACAGTTAAAAAGTTTCAAGTGGCATCTTGCAAATGTTCACATCCATTTCTCCACTCGGGTACATGGGATGAAGGAAATATATCCAGTTTATACATAAGGTGATCTTAATTAAATGTTCTGTCTTTTAATAATAATTATAATAATAATTATGCACTTCCGTAGCACCATTTCTAATACCCAATGGTATCAATCGATGCATGGTACTTCAAATTCATTCGCGAAAGTCAAAAAACCAGGTCATTCTAGAGATCAGTCAGTGGGAAACAGCATGGCAAACTAGACTGCCTTTTGACAGTCTACTTCGGTAATTAATTCGATGAAAGACCGTGGTCATCAGATCGCATTGAGATTAAGTTCCCGACCACGGTTATGTCAGTTATTTATTAATGGCAAACTCACTATAGTAAATATATAACGATAGACGATGTCAAATATAATAATGACATCGTCGTCATCATCATCATCATCGTCGTCGTCTTCATAGGCATCATCATTATCAGCATCATCATCATCACCACACTACCACCATCATCATCATCTTCGTCGGCGTCGTCGTCGTGATAGCTATTGTAGATAGCTCTCGTCAGGTAGACAATCTATGTAAAAAAGGAATTGGCATGATTTAGACTTCAACAGCGATTGCTGCAAATGCTGTCAGTGTGTGGAAGATTTATTCTCTAATTTGCCATGTTATTAACTACAAGTTGCAGTCAATGCTGATTCACGCCCATGAAACGAAGCATCAGTAGGGCCTATACTTAAAGAATGTCGTAGTAAAATGTAGTTTCTGTTTCTTATGGAACGCTGAAGATTTCAGCATAAGAAGACTTCCAATCAGACTTAATCGTAGGCAAAATCGGAATGAAGTTCTGTTTGGTTTTCATCGAAGCAGACAGTTCACAGTTCATCCACGACATTTCTTATTTTCGAAATATTTCGACGTTTCGCGTGCAACACTTCGAAGCATAAGGACACACATAGAATTGATGAAGATCAAACATGAAATACACATTAATAATGGACTGCCGAATAGTTTTCGAGCAGGCAAAGAATGAAGTTTTCGACCGATAGGTATACTGTAATAGCATCTGGCTTTCTTCCTTTACTTCTAACCATGTCTAATTTCTATTATGTGTATTTGATATAATTGTTCGAATTTGTCCAAGTGATATGAACTTCACCTTTTTCCTCCTTCAATCTCTCTGTCGTCCACACATCAACCCACGATTCATTTATTTTACCAATAAATTGTTCGCCGTAACTAATCAGGGTATAGCCGCTGATGAAAATATCTTCCCCAAAGACCCACAAACCCAAGAGAGTATGCTTTGATTCATACGAATATCGCTCCGCTGTAAAGTTCGCCTTGACTCTGCCACTGAATTCATAAATAACAATACGAGTTTTGTCAAATTTTTGGATCGACGTAAACAAAAACAAAAGATATATCCCCATCGGAAGAAACGGTTAGGGCTACTGGAGCTGAAGAAACACATGCAAATACTGAAGGTTTGTGGTCGTCCAGTTGTATTTTCCAGATGAGTGTTTTTGACTTTGGTTTAGAACGACTCTTGGCATACATGTAATCTAGAACGTAAAATGAATGTCGTAATACTTATACAGTGGCGTATTTAGGGGGTACGCTCCTGAGCCATAGCGTACCCCTTTGGTTTCTGGCCTTTGATCTTTCGTTCTTCCCTTCGGTTGCACTTAAAGACTGTTACGCCGACGTTAACCTTTTTTTGCTTGTCACCACGTTTGAGAAGGATGATAACCGGTTTTTTGCTTGCAGTACATAGAATCAAAGTTATTTTTCGAACTTCTCAAATTTCAGCGTACCCCTTTAAGCCTCTCTAAATACGCCCATTTACTTATAGTAATAATTATTTAAGCAGAGGGTTGGTCCAAGAAAGAAATTTTTTTAGTGTAAGGGTTGTGAACAAATGAAACAGTTTGGACGAGGTGGGAGTGACAGTTGAAACAGTAAACGGATTCAAAGGCTATCTCGATAAACTAGGTTATGCAATTAATGCAGAAATGAATGCAGATGGTTACATCAGTGGTTTTCACATGTAGGCTTTGACTTAGCCTCCTAAACCACTTAAAATCACATTAATAATAATAATAATAATAATAATAATACGTGTAATACGGGAACTCTAGAACGTAGAAACAGTTTGAGTGTTCACTGCAGAGGTTCTGTTGTGGTTCCTTATTAATCTCTTCTGCGTGAATCACTGTAAGAAGTTGGAATGGATTCTGTCGCTTGATTGTATACTACTGGTTGTGTACTACTTTTTATGCTGTGCTTGTCACGAATAAAGATGATTATAATATCTTTAGACCGACGATTTTACACTGTCAGAGTGATTTTGGACGAATAAAATTAAGCCTAATTAGGGTTTTTAGCGATGATCAAAATTTAGCGGGATGGGTTTGAGAAGAAGCTGAGATGAAGAAGGGAGGTGAGTTCTTCCACGCGTAGCCATCTTGATGTTGGGTTATATCTTTCCGAAATATTTTCTTTGCATTAAAATTAGTTAAAATACGAAACGTCGTCGTCTTCTTCAGGGCTGGTTTGTGTGTGTGTGTGTGTGTGTGTGTTTGTGTGTCATCGCGACCTGGAGCGCCGGTCGTCGATGACAAACACCTTCATAGCAAAATACGCAAACGTTTTCTACGAGTACAGATGTACATTTATGGCATCACAGCAGGGCCTCCGAGAGGGAGGGGCAGGGGGGGGGGGGCAAATGCACAGGGGCCCGGCGGTCTCGAGGGGGCCCGGGCCGATGATGAATATGCATAATTAACAATAATACCAATAATAACAATAACGAAAGGGGGCCCGGCCAGTAAAAGGGGGCCCGGACCTGAGCACATCAAAAGCATCAAAATGAACAGTGTGAACATGGGCGTCATTTGGGAGAGGGGTAGGCGGGCCCTCCCCCAAAGAAAATGAAGAAATAATGTATTAAGTGAATAAATAAATGTGAAGTGTGCAAGAAATCGCCAAAATTGTCCAAAATTTGCCGAAAATGTCAAAAATTTCAAATTTGCCAAAATTGGTCCAAAAATTGCCCAAAATTTGCCTATAATTGCCAAAAATTTGCCCATGATTTGCAAAAATTTGGCCAAATCTGGCCAAAAAGTTATCCTGCCCCCAAGAAAAGTGTGAAATGACGCTACTTAGTGTGAAAAGGAGCGACAAGAAAAAAAGGTCTTCACTAGTTTTCGAGAGTTGCATCGTGTCGGTTAATTTGGGTTAAACCAATGACAAGCACAAAATGGTTTGTCAGCAATTTTTAAAAAAATTTCGAGGCCCGCCGGCCATTCTGCACAGGGGCCCGGAATTTCTCTCGGCGGGCCTGCATCACAGTGACGGGGTTCCGGTGCTTCAACTTGCTTCGCAGCGGCTGTGGAAAAAGTCAATTAAGCCACACAAAATTCAGCATTCGCGAATTATATTCTTTAGAAAAATGTTGGACAATAATTGTTTTGGAATAAATAAGACACTGCTAGAACATTGACAAATGATGCAAACTATGGTTGATCAAATCTCGATTCGCAAAAGCATAAATCTAGAGAATTAGGCTACGGTAATATGAAGATGGCATCAGAAGACAACAGATCAATGTAAATGTTTGAAAGATGACGTCATTGTCTGACTTTTCCGAATAAATAGGATGCTCCTCGGCAGCGCATTCTTTTGCTCGGATCCGACTTGAAGGAATCAGAGCAAGCGATTGTGCTCAACAGCGGGACATTTAACTCCAACAGTGTCGTTTTAGCATTATAGCTATAGGAACAACGTAAATTCTAGCAGTTTATACTAGAGTTTACTCTTGCATTTCGTGGTATTTCTTATTTCACATCATACAGCCAACCATTGCATAACGATGACAGTCTCGGATAGGATAAGTTAATCTGTCCTGGCTACGCCACTGTCACTGTGTTGATATTCCTATTACGATTGCTGCTTTTTTCGATCTGTCATTCTCACGGCACATAGTCTTACATACTTTCAAAAGTTTTAAACAGTGAGGCATATTAATGACTACGGGTTTGTGGAAAGGCCACTGTTTTATCCAAGAAGTCTTCGGAGTTGTGCAAGGAGAGGCGATGGCGACCGTGGAAGAAGCGACCTTCGTCCGACGATTTTAATGTCGACTTAAAATAGATTTTACGAATAATTTCGATGTATCAAAGCGATCTAACGTTTCCGAATTTAGTCGTGATCCGAACGTGGTTTTTGTTGTAGAGCAAAGGAACATTTTGAATTGTTTAATTCTTGTTTCAAATCTGTCTGGCGGACAGTTTGCAGTTGATATTAGTTACGCGTTGCTAGATGAGAACTACCACTAGCGATAACTGGCCATAGTCAAAGACTATCAATATTTATTGTATTTAATCGCCGCTATTGTATGAAGTGATTATTTTTAGTATTAGAATAAATATGTATTTAGTATGAAAAGTCGAGATGAGTAGTCCTTCATATAAATGGTCCGCGTTGAATATCATAGACATTCTCAATATTGCCCCTTGTTGGCCTACACTATACAAATATCGATACACGAATTTGAAGCTAAGCATTGTTGTTTAAATTAAAGAATATCATAGTAAAGTGTACAGTAAAGTGTATACATATATGTCTGTTTCTTATGGAACGCTGTAGATCTCAGTATAAGACTTCAGATTAACCCAGTAAGTAACTGGAACAAAGTTCTGTCTAGCTTTAATCGCAGCAGACAATTTACAGTTACTCCACGACATTTTTTCTTTTCCAAACATTTCGACGCTTCTGGTGCACCACTTCGAAGCATTAGAACACAAATAGAATTCATGAAGATCATACATGGTGTCACCAACAATTATCCAAACAGACCGCCCATCAGCCATTCTATGAGGAAAGGACGGAAACGTTTCCGAGCAGGCAAAGAATGAAGTTTTCGACCGATAGGCATACTGTAATACCATGAAGCTTTCTTCCTTTGCTTCTAACCACGAATGATTTCCATTATGTTTTTCTGATATATTCAACAATCGAGATGAATTTGTCCAAATAATGTGACCTTCGCCTTTTTCTTCCTTCAGTCTCTCTGTCGTCCACACATCAACCCATGATTCACTTGTATTACCATCTATGTTGCTGCCGTAACTTATCATGCTAATGCCGCTGATGAAAATCTCTTCCCCAAAGACCAACAAACCCCAGAAATCATGTTTTGACGCAGACGAATATCGATCTGTTGTAAAGTTCTCCTTGACTCTGCCACTAGATTCATAAATAACAATACGAGCTTTGTCAAATTCTGGATCGATGTAAGCCAAAAATATATCCCCGTCACAAGAAACTGTCATGACCGGTGGAACGCTAGGAAAAGACACAAACACTGAAAATACCGAAGGTTTGTGGTCGTCCAATTGTATTTTCCAGATGACTGTTTTTGACGCTGATTTAAGACGATTGTAGGCATACGTGTAATGCGGGAAGTTTAGAACGTATAAACAGTTTAAGGTTTCACTGTAGAAGCTCTGCAGTGATTGCCTAATCTCTTCTTCATGAATCACTGTAAGAAGTTGGAAAGGATACTGTCGCTCGTAGCATCGATACAGTCCATCGCCTTCATAGCAAAATACGCAAATGCTGTCTACGAGCAAATGAGCATCTTCAGCACGGCACAAAGGGGGTTCCATTGCTCCAACTTGTGTCACAGTGGCTTTGAAAAAGTCAAGATGTCATTCAGACATGTTAGCATTCAAGAATTATACTCTTTAAAATAATATTGAATATTAACCTCCGTAGCGTTAATCCCGTACGTGACACGGGCAAGGAAAACATGCTAAAAGCGTTAACCCCGTACGTGATACGGGCAAGATGTAATGTAATGTAACAAGATATTAATTTGCAGTGTCTAAGTTTCAGTTGATCAAAACAGTCAAAGTTTGACTCTGGCAGTGAGGTAGGCATCGGGGACAGGTAATGGAACACCTTTCTAATAAAATATGCAATTTTAATTTATATTGCGCCCATTTTATAGCGCATTTTTACACAAATTCATTGTTATATGCTCTTCTGTCGGCACAGCTACTGATTTCGCAAATATACATTACTCAAATATTTTCTCATCAGAAAGTCAAGGTGACATAATATAAAGCACCTGTAGTTTTCATTTATATAGCGCCCATTTATATAGCGCAATTTTACACAAATTCACTTTTATATACTCTTCTGCCTTGACAGTTACGGATTTCGAAAATATGCATTATTCAAATAATATTTAATCAAAAATTCAAGGTAACATAATATAAAGCACCTGTAATTTTCATTCATATAGCGCCCACTTATATAGCGCATTTTTACACAAATTCACTTTTATATACCCTTCTGCCTTGACGGTTACGGATTTCGCAAATATGCATTATTCAGATATTATTTCATCACAAAGTCAAACGTAACATAATATAAAGCACCTGTAATTTTTTTTCATATAGCGCCCAATATAGCGCATTTTTACACAAATTTACTTTTATATACGCTTCTGCCTTGACGGTTACGGATTTCGCAAATATGCATTATTCAGATATTATTTCATCACAAAGTCAAGGTAACATAATATAAAGCACCTGTAATTTTCATTCATATAGCGCCCATTTATATAGCGCATTTTTACTCAAATTTACTTTTATATACGCTTCTGCCTTGACAGTTACGGATTTCGCAAATAAGCATTATTCACATATTATTTCATCACAAAATCAAGGTAACATAACATAAAGCACCTGTAGTTTTTCTTTTTTCTTTATATAGCGCCCATTTATATAGCGCAGTTTTACACAAATTCACTTTTATATAGGCCCTACTCTTCTGCCTTGACAGTTACGGATTTCGCAAATATGCATTATTCAAATATTATTTCATCACCAAGTCAAGGTAACATAATATGAAGCACCTGTAATTTTCATTTATATAGCGCCCATTTATATAGCGCATTTTTACACAAATTCACTTTTATATACCCTTCTGCCTTGACGGTTACGGATTTCGAAAATATGCATTATTCAAATATTATTTCATCTCAAAGTCAAGGTAACATAATATAAAGCACCTGTAATTTTCATTTATATAGCGCCTATTTATCATTTATATAGTGCAATTTTACCCAAATTCACTTATATAATCTTCTGCCTTGGCAGTTATTGATTTCCATGAATATACTTCCTTTTAGCAAATGAATTGAATTGTATTAATAAGGCGCTGATAAATTTGCGCTATATAAATGAAATTGAGCGGATTCTAGCGTCAGGTATCAAAGTTTGGTCTCAAATACCTTCCTTGCAGTTATTGTCTTACTGTATAAACGCGTGTTTGAAAATCCCGCCTTTTGGCGTATGAGTTGAATTGCAGTAATAAGGCGCTACATAAATTTGCGCTATATAAATGAAATTGAGCAGATTCTAGCGTCAGGTGTCTAAGTTTGGTCTCAAATACCTTCATTACAGTTATTGTCTTACTGTATAAACGCGTGTTTGAAAATCCCGCCTTTTGGCGTATGAGTTGAATTGTAGTAATAAGGCGCTACATAAATTTGCGCCATATAAATGAAATTGAGCAGATTCTAGCGTCAGGTGTCTAAGTTTGGTCTCAAATACCTTTTTGCAGTTATTGACTTTGTACTGTACAAACGCGTGTTTGAAAATCCCAGTTTTAGCGTATGAATTGAATTGTAGTAGGCCTAATAAGGCGCTAAATAAATGTAAATGTGTACATAAATAAAGACACAAATAGCTCGTGAATATGATACTAACATCAGGTGTCAATGAATATCTCTAGCTATTGGATTCTATTTCGAAAAATTCGTATCTCGAGTCTTCAATAATGTTTTAGTATTGCTAATAACGTCGTTTAGTAATAACGTCGTTTCGCCCCAAAAATAATCAAACGCTTTTGGTACGTCATTTACACAATTAATCTAACGCCAAGGAGGTTAATTTGTTTTGGCATAAATAAGACACTTTTCGAAAACTGACTAATAGTGCAGACAATGAAATATAAAAGGTTAGGCCTAAATTGCAAACATATAAATATAGAGAATTAGGGGCCATCCATAAATGACGTCATGCGATTTTGGCAGTTTTTGACCCCTTCGGAATACGTCGTCACAAAAAGTCAGACCCCTCAAATATGACGTCACAACGCGTTAACCCCTCCTCTTGTCGTCTGTCCAATGTCAAAATTAACGTTTCATTTGAAAATAGTAATTATAATTATTCTAGTTAAAACAATACTCAGAAACTTTATCAAATTCTTTTTTAGTTAAGTGTATAATCATACACTGTAAGTGTAAAATACGTTCAATTTTGCGGTAACATAGCATTGAGGTATTAATAACAATATTTATATTATGTGACGTCACATTTCTGGAACCTCCTGCTGACCCAAACCCAACCCAACCCATCCATACAACAACGGAGCTGATATTATCTCATATACGTAGTATTGTAAAGCGCTCTTGTATCTGGCCATTTTTGCCATGCTTATTGCGCAATATAAATTGTCTGGTTAATAATAATAATAATAATAATAATAATAATAATAATAATAATAATAATAACACTATAATGACTACAGTGTCGAGTTATCATACTAGTGTCTTTTAAAAGTATTACCTCTCAGATCATGCTCGATTTCGCTAACCATTCTCGCGTGCTTAATACTGCTTACTGAATTCGAAGCTCAAACAAACTGAACATATCTTTTGGCTTGCGTATTGCCAACTATAGTTGTGGCCGGTTTTAAGTCAGACAAGTAAACAACAGCCGACTATGTTTATTCGCCCACATGATATAATCGATCTGAATTGTCATGGTCCAGTTGGCACAGACTAAGTTGTTGCCATTATGGAATCTAGACTAACGTACATGGCGCCTTTAGCTCATGCGCAGTCCATATGACATAATATAAGAATCTATGGATATTATTAGTAGACCAAAACAGACCACGTGGTTAACAGGTAAGGACGAAGCTAAAATGTATAGACTCACGAAATGTATTTCGTGAGTCTATACCAACCCATCAGAGGCGTCTTTTGGGGGGCTGGGGGCGTGGCCCCCCAAGGAAATTAAAATATTAATTTATAATGTATTAATGTGCAAAAAATTGCAAAATCGCCAAAAATATATAAAAATTGCAAATTTTCCAATATTGGCCCTAAAATTTGCAAAAATTGCTCAAAATTTGCACAAAATTTGCAAAAAATGCCCAAAATTTGCCAAAATTTGTCAAAAATTTGCAAAAAAATTTCTCGCCCCCCAAGAAAAGTGTGAAATGACGCCACTGCAACCCAACCCAACCCATTAATTTGTCAAAAATCTGGACCCAAACCCAACCCAACCCATGGGTTAACCCAACCCATGGACAACTCTGGCCTATGCAATGAGGAATCTTCATAAAAGACTTTCATCATTGCAGCGCAAGAACAATAATAATGTGACCATCTTAGTCGAATGCGTGGCTGCCTTTTGAATCAACAGCTGCACTGGCCTAGCTATCATGAACCGTGGGTCTATGAAATTGTTGAATTGACAAGCAACAAAAACACTGCTACAATTTCAAAAAGTTAAAATACTTACGATATGCTCCAATCTCTTTACTCAATCCAGTGCTGACCAGACCAAGAAATACTGCCCAGAACATTTTCAGAAACACGAAATTAAATGTTCGCAAAATATTAAACATGCGTGCTTACAGTTCGAAGGCTAACTTTCAAATGACGTGTAAGCTATTAAGATATCCAGAATATTGCTCCTGAGACTACAGTAGAACTAGATATACACACTCTCACACAGAGAGACGTTGTTTACAATTGACGACTTTCTTGCATATTTATGAGTAGATGATTTCAAAAGACTCTTTGATCTTGCAGAAAAATTTTATTGGAGAAACGTCATGTTGTGAACTGATAAGACTGGTCTGTCTTGGTATTGGTCATCAGTTTTTAGTTGCAATTTGCAGCTGCAGGGTCGGCCTTACGAATTGGGAGGTACTCTCGACAAGTGCACTGTGGGAGACCCAGTCGTCCATCATACCGGTATAACATAGTGCATCGACTCCCATCGAGGGCGGTGCTAGTGGCGTAGCCAAGGTTCCGGAATAGGGGGTCTATGGGCGAAAAAGGCTACATAACCTTCTCCAATTCCTCAATGGGTTTCGCAGTTCCCACGACTGATCCCAGTCATTATAAGGGTTCGCCTCCCCCGTATCCCTTAGAGGCGCAAATGATCGAGATTTGAAGCTGTTAGAAGGCTATCTTATCACAAATTATATTCTACAGAGTTAATACAACTGTGACTAGTGTACGGTATATCATAATAAAAAAATGTCTTTATTATCTGTCTATCTCGACATGCAAATTGCAATATTACATCTTTCATAATACGGATTATGATCATTATCTCTTTCAAATGACGTTAATATTATCCCGAGTTCCAGAATATTGTTCATGAGGATAAAGATGGAAATCAAAAGTTTTCATTCAAAACGATATTTATTAGAATTGACGTCTTTCTTTCATGTCGTAAGTATTAGCGATTGACCACGAGCGGCGATTTTTTTACTGCAGAGCAAATAACACGATAAACCTCACGTTATGGACAAGACTGACATGTCTTTATATTGCCTATTAGTATTCAGTATTCAGTTGCAGTGAAGGATGTGAGGGAATGCCGGTCATGCGTGACCCTCGGTTGGAAATGTCAATCGCACGGTTGAATGAACGGTAACAAGTTTGACCCAGAAAGGTCTCACTCTGGTCTTGGTCAGGTCAGATCGTCAAGGAGATTTTACTCAGACTATTTCTAAGGGTTATTTTTGTCTCGTCATTGAACCATTGATCAGCCGATCAATAAAAATCCTAAAATTAGACATCTATGGAAAAAGATAGTCTTAGAGGCCTATTTCGTTTTAATGCATCTGAATTTAGTATAGAGCAAAGTGTTTGAGTCTCTATGGCAGGGACGTCATTGAGTCTCTGATTTTAGGGGGAAATATTTTTTCTGAATGTCCGTTTTTTTAAAATCACCAACCCCTAAAGAAGGCTTGACGTCTAGTAATTTGAAGTTTGAAGTAATTATTAAACGCATAAAAAGACTGATAAGGAAAAAAGTCGTTAACTTTTTCGCTGACTTGTCAGATCGAAAGTGTCTTGCATCCCACCAGTGATGTTAACAAGGACCGATCCCCTGGCAAGGACGAGGACCGACCCTCCAAGGACGAGGACTTACCCTTAGCATAAGGACCACAAGGACTGACCCCAAGACAAGGATCAAGGAAATTAGGACCAACTTCTGTCAGACAAAAAGTCAGAAAGGAAAAAACCAAACACAATTTTTCTCACAAAATTAGAATGTTGTAAAACATTTTTTGCATTTCAAAATCACCAACCGCTAAAGAATAATTGATGTCATGAGTAATTTGACCACTTTGCAAAAACACTCGTTTGGAACCAACGTAAAAAATCAACTCCTCAACTTAAATAAAGCAATGAAAACATTTTAGAGTAATAAAGCAAGTATGTAGCCTAAATAAAAGTCGTATAATAAGTACAATTGAAATGGTATACAAGTAATTTGGTCCTTATAAGGACTTTTTCAAGGACGTTACAAGACCAGGACAAGGATCGATCTGTCGAGGATAAGGACGAGGACTGACTCCCCAAGGACGAGGACAAGGACAAGGACTTCAAATTGGTCCTTAAGGAGTCCTTAAGGACAAGGACCAGGACAAGGATTAACATCACTGCATCCCACTCCTCTTGGAAAACAGTGAAACGACGTCTCTGGCTCTATGGTGTTGGCGTTAGACTGAATTTTTTATCAAAAATAAGAAACGGAGGCAGAAATTAGAGGCAGAATGACGATAAATAAATTTAAGACCTTGACTTCATGATTATAAACTTTACATGCGTGCAAAATCTACGGATAGACGTTGAATACAACTACACAATGCACATTTTACAATCAATCATTGTGCAATCAATCATTCGGTAATCAATCAACCAATCGAGGCAAGCTGCCTCGTCGGTTGGTCGGCGTTGCCCTGTCTACCGCTCCGCCGCCCTCCTACTGATATCGCACTGAATAGGAGTGAGAATTCTAACAGACTGCGCTAAGCATTCGGAGGATGTTCGATAGCGTGGATGAGTCGGTAGCGAAGCAATACTGAATTATGGATCGGATTAACTAGTGGCCTCTCCCCAGATATCACGCTATCTCTCTGTCTGTCTTTGTCCCTTTTTCTTTCTGTCCCTGTGTCTCTCTCCATCTGTCTCTGCCTGCCGCTGTCTGTCTCTTTCTCTGTCTCTATGGTTCCCTCTCTCTGTCTGTCTGCTTGTCTATCTGTCTCTGTATGCTTCTGCCTCTATTTCTCTGTCTCTTTCTATATTTGTCTCTGTCTGTCTGTCTCAGTCTGTCTCTGTCTCTGTCTTTCACTTTCTTTCTTTCCCTCCCTCCGTCTGTCTGTCTGTCTGCTCTCTCTCTCTCTCTCTCTCTCTCTCTCTCTCTCTCTCTCTCCAGGGTGCCGAGCGCAGCACCGGAGCCAGCGGGCTGATCGTCAAGAGCCTCTGCCACCTGATTGCATCGAAGATTAATCGTCTGCTCTTGCACAACGCAGCTGCAGCCGCCGCCGTCGCCGCCGCCGCCGGGGTTGAAGTCCGACTCTCACGACAGTGGAGTGCCGTGTAGTGCGAACCAATAATATCGAATTCTCCGAGGTTTTGAAATGGCCAGAGATGCGAAGCAGTGTAGAGGCAATGAAACCTCTTTATGAGGGACCTTTTAACCTGAGCCTAGTAACTGTTCGCTGTGACCTGAGATAAGCTGTTCACTCATGAATTGTTTCGAGGAGGAGGAGGAGGAGGAGGAGAAGGAGGAGGCAAAAGGGAAACCGCATCGCCTGTCTTATTCCCTGCTGGCGAAATGCCAACTGGACATGGCGCCTAATATCGGTGTGGCATTCGAGAGTAAGACCAGTGGAGGGGGAGGAGATGTTTTGATTGTTTTTTTGTCTAAACAAGTTAGTCAAATGAGTTAAAGACACTTTAAGACAGCATCATGAAACTTCTTCCTCGGTGGCGAAGAATTCTTGATGGGGGATGCAATGAATTTCTAGGAAGTTGGTGGGGGTGCAATAGGGGGGGGTGCAACGAAATCCCGAATAAGAGTTTGACAAGCGAACAAAAGTTCATTAGCGGCTGTGTTTTGCCCAGTAAAATAATGCAAATAATATGGCAAATGCCTTCCCCAAAAACAGGCTGCCAGTCTAAAAAAAGGTCATCAGCTCCGTACGCATTGCCACACAAGGATAGAGGTTCGAAACCGGTAAATCCTGAAAACGCCGACAGGCGAACAAAGCTCGGTGGGGGATGCATCCCCAGTCATCCCCCTGTTCTTCCTTGCTTTGTATAGACTGGACCAGTGGTGGGGAGTCAGTAAGCCGGACACCTACAAATACCACACCCTGCTTAGGAAAGAGAGAACTTAGTCGTCGTCATCGTTGTCGTCGTCGTCATCATTCGATATGCATCCTATTTGGCGTCGACTGAGCTAATAACCTACCTACATCGTGTTAGGTCGTATTCTGTTCATTTGAACTTTCTTGATCATATTTGTCTAAACTTTAACTGTCCAAACGACGTAGATCAGGACAAAGGATGCGTTGTATACTCTAAGCATTCACTGACATTGCCTGTTGCTTTGTGTGCAACAGTGCGGTTGGTATTGGGGATCGTTGGGGTGGGAGGAAGCTCGGATGAAGCTGGACTCTGCTCCCGACGGAGCCTTCCTGCTGAGAGACAGTTCCGACGACCGCTATCTCTTCAGTCTCAGCTTCCGGTCGCAGGGAAAAGTTCATCACACGAGGATCGAACACTACAAAGGTAAGTGTGTGTGTGTGTGTGTGTGTGTGCTTACGTCAAGGGTTTACTTGTAACTCTCCGTTATTGCTTTATTTTCCATCTATCGTTGGACGAATTGTGTTCTGTCTGACGCAGTAACTCAGTCCTGTAATCGACTGTTTGCCTCTCCACTTTCCTCGGCCGTTTTTGATCGTTGGCATGGCAACATGACCATGACTACGATCATCATGACTCCGCAGTGGGGATCATGATCAGTGATCGAAGCGTCGAATCGGATCTCTCTGTGGAATCGATTGCGTTTGGCACTTGAAGCCACGTGTTGATGTTGCCGGCCAGGGTCAATAGCGGGTGGGGGTCATCCATATAATACAGCGTCATTCATAACGAACGGCAGCGTCATTCCGAGGCACTCATGACAGCATTCTAATGTTCTTTGTCCTCGATTGGATGCGTGACTCGATCGGACGTGTGGTGGTGGCGGTGATGGGGAGGCTTGGAGGGGCTGGGGAGAGAGGCGGCATGGGGTGGAGGATCCTTGTGAGAGCACTGGTCCCTCTGAACCCCACTGCGGGCAAAACCAGACTTTATTAATCATATCGTGTTTAATGTCTCCCGGCTTTTCATACCAATCAATGGGAACCACGCGTTATATATATATATATATATATATATATATATATATACGTGTGTAGATATGCATTAAGCACTGTATCTGGTGTTGCCTAGATTGGAATCCTGGAGTTTGCGCTTAATTATTCATGACGTAATTAAAGGGATAAATGACGTCACGATCCGACGACTTTCGGGGCCATTAATAGAACAGTGTTTATATGTTTAAATTTGCAGTTAATTAATTAATTAATTAATTAATAATAGTCTGCATAACGTTTCACCCCACTCTTCCGTGCTTTGCGAAGACCTGGGATCATAAATAGCCAGACTGGTCCTGCCAATTAGTTGTCGGTGCTATTTCTGGGCGTTCGCTGAAAATCAAGTAGCTGGTCACGTGAATGACGTCAAACGCAGCTAATCACTATTTCCTAGTTGCCATGGAGACGTGGAACACGTAGGCGAGTTGAGAAGTGAAAAAACCGCGCAATTGTTACGACGTGTCCAATCTAGTTACTTATAGTAGCAACTCTCTGATACGCAAGGCAATCACTGATACGCGGTCGTCATGGCAACTGCTTGAGACATGAGACACAGGTGAAGCTGTTGAACATCATCAAAGTCAATCAGTGTAGCTGAGGTTCCGTTTAGTATTTGGAAGCCAAATAACTTAAACAGCACAGAGGAATATCCTTGTTTGGGTATCTTTTTCTGCATGCATGTCCTGTAGTACTAACTCATTTGCTGTCGAAATCTTTTCCTACAAATACACTGTTTAAGAACTGAGATTAGTTTGGAACACGTAAGACATAATGACAACTGCGGTACTTTTACTCGATTACAAATCGAGTGCAATTTGAGGGTACTATTACTTCCTGGTATGCCTGGTACTTCGAACGTGTGCCTGGTTTTTCTTAACCCTAACCAGCTTCATGATAATATGTTATTTTAAAAAAGAATTTTAAGAAATTCCAACATTTATACGTCCACGAAGCGTTTCATTCATTGATGCATTCATCTTGGTCGCATAAGTCAAGATTCTTAATATATCCTTTTTGACTTATCTTTGTACACTCAACATGTTACTACATGCCAGTTCTTCTCAACCTGTGAGCCGCGGCACACAACTGTGCCGCAGCAACGGTAGAAGTGTGCCGTGTCAAAACAGCAAATTAAGAATGATGCTGTATTAATTGTTAATTATAATTTTATTTATACCTCTTCAATGAAGTTAAGCATGCAGTAGTGATATGTACTTATGAAGAACAGTAGCCAAAATTATACTGTACTGTATACTAGACTAGAGTACTAGTATAGACATATACAAATGCATCATTTAAAAATGAATTGTGTGCATTTCGGCTGCAGTGTGCCGTTGGCTGCATGTTTCTTGGATAGTGTGCCGTGGTTGGAAAAAGTTTGGGAAGCACTGATATATGCAATATAATGTTGCAATGAAACGCCATCTTGACGCTTTGTCAACGGCAGAGGTGAAAATGTCGGTCATATAATGATCGCGTTAATGGCTATAAGACAGTTGCCAAAGCGATCATAATTTCCTGCGGTGTGATCATTCGAGGTGACCTATCTTTTGATGGCGCTATACTGAGTTATTGTTGTGATGACATTGTAAATGATATTATTTAATGGATTCAGAGATAATAATGATTCTTAAGGCCTGTTGATGAACTCTGTCAGGTGAGGGGACTTAAACGGGTGAAACGATTGTTGTCTGTATTGTGCAGGAACTTTTAACTTCACTTCTCAGTCGTCGTTTCTCTCGTCGACCAGCATCGTCGAACTGATCGAGCGAGCGATGATCTACTCGCAGACGCACCCCTACGTCTCATGCCTTCAACCGCGGCCGCCGGGGCTCAACCCCATCCCCATCCAGCTTCTCTACCCCGTCACCCGGTCGGTCGTTCTGCCGTCCCTACAGCAGCTCTGTCGCGCGACGATCGTACGCAGCGTCAGGATCGAAGACATCGATCGACTTCCGATCACCGATCGTCTAAAAAACTACATCAGAATCAGTCAACAGGTCTAGGGACGATTCGACCCCACCCCGCTGGGTCCCAGCTGCCAGACGGGAGGGGGCCGCGTCCCCAGCGCCTCCACTCCGTCAAGACGCTTCGGAGACGGGCCTCGAGGGATATCATCTCTCTGTTTCCTTGGCGCTTAAGCGCCGTCGCGGCGTCCTATGTGCCGCTAAGCGATAAGACTTTGCTGTTAGATCCAGAAGAAACGGCGCCAATCAAATGACTGGAGATTAACGTCTAACGCGTAGAGTATAACAAAGTAGATAGGGGGTGTCCATTAATTATGTAAACCTAAATTGTTGACGTAATTAATGGACAGCCCCTTAGGACTATTGCCATCAGTTTGCGTGTCTTTGTAATTCACCGAACGACGTGCATTGAAGACTATTAGGCTATATTGGTAGCATTGGTCCATTTTATAAATGGGGGTTCTGACTAGCCTACTGCTATTGCAATTTCTCCCCATGTAATGGGGGTCGGACATCTTGAAGCATGAATAGTTTTCGACTGTTGTGGTTGTTTTCGTTGCTGTTTTCGTTTTTACACTCTAGGATCGGCTTATTTAGAACATTATCTTATCTCAACCTAACTCTGTGAGCGAGTTTCTTGTGATGTTGTTTCATGTGTTGCCTTCAAATGTTGTCTCAATAAAACCCTGTGTGATGCGCCGTATGTCTGCGTCTTTGAAAGCAACACTGAGAAGGGAGAACTCATAGGCTCGTCCTTGATTTCGATCATTTGCATTTTCACTCTATTATCTCCTTTTAAAATCATAAACTTGCGAATTCTCCTATTCGTGTTTCTGCCGTGTTTCTTCTTCCTTTTCATTCCGATGTTTTGTCGGCCATTTGCACTGCGTCGAATGAGACAGAGCATCGCTTCAGTAGAATGGCATTGCTATGAGAGTAAGATCGTCGACTGAGACTATGATACATATCTGACACTGTCAGTTTGCTTATGGTCAATTCGGTCAATCAGTTACGGTCAGTCGATGAGTGAAGCCAGCAATAATTGTGTGTAACATGACGAGTGACGCATTTATTGGTCAGAAATTTATACGTAACGCTCGATGGCCGTTAAACAGGAAGTGAAAACAAAAATATGTCGGAGGACAAAATTCCTAAAGATTTTCCCTAATTTTGCGCGCGAATGTCTAATTTTTCTGACTGAACGAGAAACATCGCAAAGGTTACTCTTAAAATCTCTGGAGACGAGCGACTTATTAGGCATGTGGCGGTCATGAAAAGCCGATCACATTCCAACAACAAATAGCTACATCGAACGGTCAGTGGCGGAGAGAGAGAGAGAGAGAGAGAGAGAGAGAGAGAGAGAGAGAGAGAGAGGGCTTTTCTTTCCCTTCAACAAGCTTCTATTTCCAATCCGATTGTTGACGGCGTTAGTCTAGCACCAATCGATGTCATTTTTCGAAAAACCTGTGTATTCGATCAATTAATTATTTTAACAACGAGCTTAAATACGATTGGTGCTCGTTTATGTTGCGCATGCATGTAACATCGTTTGTCTGCATCCATTTGCCATTTCTTTGGCGCCAGTCAATTGACGAAACGTCGTCTCTGTCAATGCCAATAATATTGGATCTCAGGCTCACTTCTGCAATTACGACGTTCAGCTCATGACCACCAGTCGTCTGGAAATGTGGATATCACATTATACAATAATAATAATAATAATAATAATAATAATAATAATAATAATAATAATAACAAGATTTAAAGTGTTTCAGTCTGCCATGTGCGTGAGAACCACATTAACGGCAAAGAGGACGTATTAGCAAATAGAACACATAATTATTTAAATAATCTTGAAGCGGATTGAGTGTGAATATCCTCCCTGTTAGCTTCTATGGTGTCGTATTGTTGCGAACCGACCTTATTGCTAATCTACCAGGATGACTGACGTCGGCCGCTAACAGGATTATCTTTCTTTCAATTAAGGCGGGTGGGTATTCGACTTAGCTTTTTGGCTAAGGTTTTATTATTATATGGTTGATTCCTCTCTCTCCTTCTATCTCTCTCTACCTCTCATGTATTTACCTCGATATCTCGGCTCCAGGTACTACCTCGATATCTCTTCTGTCAGGTACTACCTCGCTCTTCTTGCTCTCTCTCAGGTACTACCTCGCTCTTCTGTCAGGTACTACCTCGCTCTTCTGTCAGGTACTACCTCTTTTCGGGTACTACCTCTCTTCGGGTACTACCTAGGGATCTACCGGGCCTTTCCACGGGCTCCTTCCCTCCCAACGCGTCGCGGTCTTATCTTTGACGGGGGCAACCCCTGCCCTTTGGGAACCACTTCCGCGGTGGATTGCCACTTCCCTAGCGGAAATGTAGTACCTCGAAGGTACCTCCACCTACTCGGCACTCCAAGTCGAAACTCAGTATACCAGCCCGTGGCCATCTAATTTATAGGACTCTGATACTACCTTTAAAGAGGTGTGCTATACTGCAACTACCTATCGGGCTATAACTCAACAATACCTAGCGCCCTCTACTGGATTTCTATGTCTAACTTCCCTAGAATTATTACTAAAGGTCCTTATTACTATTAAATTATTCCTTATTTAAACTACCTTACTGGCCATCAGCGCCATCTAGCGATTGCCTTATAAACTATCTTATATTTTATTATTGGATCTCATGCTTGCTATTATCAATTTCGCTACAGTATTGCCTGGTTCATCGTCTCAACATCACCAGCGATACTTTTCTCGAATGCTTAGAAATCGGTTTCTGACTGGAAGTTTTCGATGCAAATGATTAATCGAGGTGCGGTGAATTAGGACAATTAATTATTAAATAGTTTAGAGCTTTCTTTGCGTCGGGCGATTAAATTTCCTTCAACAGTTTAATATCATGAATTCGGCCTGCAAGTCTTTTAAATGGCGTGGCGTGGAAAGGGGGACAGTCTAACCGGGCGCAAAATTCTTTGGGCGCAAAATATTTAGACATTTTAAGTGACAAAAATTTAAAAAAAAAGATAATGATAAATCATAAACTAGGCTGACATATGTCATTCCGGAAAACAAATTGTAAGAACTTTATACTTGTCTCGGAATTTATTGGAATGCCGGACGCAAGTTAGAGGCGCAAGAACTCTTTAGTCCCGGAGGGGGCGCTGACAACCGACACTACGCCACGCTTTTCTTTGGTGTACTAAACTTTAATTCAGCCTAACAGCAGGCCCGCCGAGAGAAATTCCGGGCCCCTGTACAGAATGGCCGGCGGGCACCCGACAAGTCTTAAAAATTGCTCACGACCCTTTTTTGCTCGTCATTGTTTTAACTGTTTAACCGATCGAAAATTAGTGATGACCTTTTTTCTTTGCTTGTCGCTCTTTTCCGCGCTGTTTCTTTTGTGATGCTTTTGATGTCCTCAGGTCCCGGGTCCTCTTTTATTCGCCGGACCCCCATTTCTTTAGTGTTTGTAGTTGTATTATTGTTAATTATGCATATTCATCATCGGCCCGGGCCCCCTTCAGACCGCCGGGCCCCTGTGCATTCCCCCCTTGCCACCTCTCGGCGGCCTGCTTAACAGCAGGGCCTAAATATAACACATAGAACGTTATTAGGTTTTTAAAATAAGATGTGGAGTCAGACCACTCCAACCACAAAAATGTTTGATCCGTGGTCAATTGGTGGAGAGTAAAACACCCACAAATCATCTTGGGGCTGTCCATTAATTACGTCAACAATTTAGGGGAGGGGTATGAAAAAGTTTGACAGTTGTTGAAAGAGGGAGAGGGTCAAGAGAAGTTGACGTCAACAATTTCACTTTTTACAAATAATCAAAAATAGGAAATTTCATGGAATACTACTTATTACAATGGAAAAAAGCATTGAGCAAAATAGGTAAAAATGGTCATCACCGCAAAAAATAATAACCTTGTTATTGGGACCTATCATTGATCTTGAGGGGGCCCTGCAAATTGGTCCTTAACACGTTGAGCGCCAGGGACGTCAACTGATGTTCTTATTTTGGTTTATCAGGACGCTAGAGACGTCAGGTGACGTCCTTTGTTCAATGCAAACTATTTTAGTTTATGCGGATCTTGGAATCATTCTTTTGCTTTTTTAGTTGCTAGAATGAGTGACCAATCAAAAAAGCGTATACTCCATGGAAAACGTATGAATATTTGTCCTATATAAGCTGTGAAAGCAGTAATAATAATAATAATAATAATAATAATAATAATAATAATAATAATAATAATAATAATAATAATAATAATGTAGAACTTTGCCTTACTCTGATAGAAGCAACTGGTGCACACAATATGTCAAGTTTCGTTGTGTTTTCGCATATTAGCGCGATAGGTAGTGCAGCTGACACACACACACACACACACCTATTTATCAAGAAGGGGCGTTGTAATAGCCTCCTGAAAAATAAGCCGCACAAAATTATCAAAACACGTGCAACAACTGGTTGGCCACAGGAAAGAACACAGGACAGGACAGAAGGGGATTGAGGCAAAGGGACGTAGCCAGGAATTGGCAGGATTTTAGGTTGGGGAGAGGGGGCTGAAGCCCAAGATTCACTCCCCTTTCTTCCTTTTGAGAACGCAACGTCATTTGGGCTTGAATTTATTTGGGGGCTAGCTTCAGGCCTGGGGCTTGAGCCCCTCAAGCCCATTCCTAGCTACGTCTCTGGTTCATTGAGGATGTCGGAAAAGCCATAGATGGATATCTAATACATTCAGCCCACACAAACACTTAAGAAATTAACGTGATATTAAGCTTAAATTGATGCGATATTATTACATTGCGTCATATGTAGCGATATGCTCTCGCACAAAACGCTGAAAAGAATGAACACGTTCTTCACTTATTACAATGCGTCTATTGTTTATTATTGTCTAATTTTAAGGCTTGATCACAGGCCCTCCGAGAGAAATTCCGGGCCCCTGTGCAGAATGGCCGACGGGCCCTTGAGAAGTAATAATTTCTTAATTTCTTGACGACCTTTTTTTGCTCGTCAGCCGTTTATAAGTGTTGACGACCTTTTTTTGCTTGTCCACCATTTATTTAGCACTGTGTCCCGGGCCCCCTTGTGCTCGCCGGGCCCCTCTGCTGAACTGACATTTTAACACCATTCTTTAGTGTTATTATTCATTTTATTGTTAATTATACATATTCATCATCGGCCCGGGTCCCCTCCAGACCGCCGGGCCCCTGTGCAGTTGCCCCCCTGCCCCCTCTCGGAGGGCCTGCTTGATCATATAGCCTTTCTAGATGCGCAGCATTATTCGCTCTTCGAAAATACGAAAACAGAAGAAATAGGTTATGCGTCGAGGATTATCGTCCTGCTCTTCGTTTTCTCCTCAGAATACAAAACAGAAGACAACGCAAAATTCGGTGGTTAAAATAGTGACCAATGAGTGACGATGCAGCCGACAACCAGGGCCACGCAGTCCTGTGACGTGCGTTCGGTTTTCGTGTATTCTCCTCATTTTGTAACACTAATAGCACTAAAGCTAAAGGGGGCCAGGACCTGATGACATCAAAAGCATCAAAATGAACAGTGTGAACGGATTTGGGGAAAGGCCAAGAAAATAAAAATAATGTATTAAACTAAATAAATACTAAATGTGAAATGTGCTGTCCCAAAATGTCAAAATTTTCATTTTTGACAAAATTGGTCTAAAATTCCCCAAATTTGCCTATAATTGGTTTGCCCATCCAAAATCTGGCCAAATTTGACCAAAAATTATCTCGCCAAGAAAAGTGTGAAATGACGACTACTGAAGAAAAAAAGGTCATCACTAGTTTTCGAGAAAATGACATCGTGTCGGTAATTTGTGTTAAACCAATACAAGAAAATAGGGTCGTCAGCAATTTTAAAAATTTTTCGGGGGCCGAAGCAAACGCCCGGAATTTCTCTCGGCCATTGGTGAGTCGGATGAGCCATGCAGTCGGATAGCCAGACAGATACGCAGACATGCAAAGAGACGCACCCGAACATCCGTACGAACAGCCGAGGATCCGGATGTCGGGGATTTGAAAGAAGAGAAGAAACGCAAACAATTGTACAAAATACTAAGGAATTACGCTGGCAAAGGATTCGCCATCACACAGATTTTCTTTTGGAAACCGCAGAGGATTTCAAGTTCGGAAGATCTCCAGATGGGAAAATGTCCGTTCCATCGACGCTTCTCTTGTCTCAGCCGTCGAAGGCGTTCTAATGTTGCCGGACGCCGGGCGATATATAGGGTCTATCGACTGGATCAGTTTAAGCGACGCCGGCCGCCGACGTCTTACGCGTAGCCTAACCCTTCAGCAAACAGTTCAGTAAAAGGACAAATTGTGACTGACAAAGTGACAGAGAGAGAGAGAGAGAGAGAGAGAGAGAGAGAGAGAGACAGACAGACAGACAGACAGACAGACAGACAGACAGACAGACAGACAGACAGAGAAACACAGAGACTCAAACAATGAGAAAGACAGGCAAGTTGGCCCGAAGCGTATTCAATCACACACTCGGAGACTTTGGAAAACAACATTCGTCAAGTTCCTCCAATAAATAATAATAATAATAATAATAATAATAATAATAATAATAATAATAATAATAATAATAATAATAATAATAATAATGTGATTTAAAGTGGCTTAGGAGTAGGCCTAAGCATGTGTGAAAACCACTGTAGTAACTCTCACACACTTGGTTGACTTTCTAACTGTTGTCGATGTCGGATGACATTATATTTAGGCCTATATTTATATATTTAGGCCCTTCACCACCAGAAGCTCCTTCCAATTTTTCCTGCTTCACTCCTGTGACTGAGGAAGAAGTATCTAAACTCCTGCAGTCCTTTCCAAACAAGCAATGCAGTCTTGATCCAATACCAACCTCTCTTCTCAAACAGTGTGCCTCTGCCCTAGTACCAACTATAACAAAAATTATCAATTTATCTCTTTACACAGGCACACTCCCATCCTCATTTAAAAATTCCCTCGTAACTCCACTTCTTAAAAAACCAAACTTTGACAGAGAGGATCTCAACAACTATCGCCCCATTTCAAACCTGTCTGTCCTCTCCAAACTCACAGAGAAAATCGTTCTTTCCAGACTAACTGAGCATTTGTCAAAAAACTCCTTATACAACACTCACCAATCCGCTTATACAAAACATCATTCAACAGAAACCGTCCTCACATACATTTATGACAAACTCCTCACTGCCATTGGATCTCAACGAGTTACTGGTCTCTGTCTCCTTGATCTTTCTGCTGCCTTTGATACTATAGATCACAAAATCCTACTGAAACGCCTTTCCCTCTGGTTTGGAATATCTTCTGTAGCTCACCACTGGTTCCAATCCTATCTCCAATCTAGATCCTTTCAAGTTTCATGCCTGAATCAAATTTCATCACCCTCTGATCTATACTATGGAGTACCACAAGGATCTGTCCTTGGACCGGTTTTGTTCAGTCTCTACACTACCCCACTGTCATCCTTAATCAACTCTTTCAAATTGAATCATCAACTTTATGCAGACGACACTCAATTATTTCTTTCGTTTACTCCGTCTTCCTTTAAGGCATCAATCTCTGATGAATCAGCATTTTCGTCAATCTCATCGTGGATGTCAGCTAATCTCCTTGCCCTCAATCCCTCCAAAACAGAATTTCTCTTATTTGGACTGCCACATCAACTGAAAAAATTTGAAAATCCCACACTGATTTTAGCCCCAGATACAATAATAACCCCTGTTCCAACTGCAAAAAATCTTGGATTTACTTTTGACTCCTCCCTAAATTTTGAAGCTCACATATCTCAACTATCAAAAACCTGTTATGCTCACATTCGTGATCTACGTCGCCTTCGTCCCTACCTTGATATTAAAAATGCTTCCACCATTGCCACTTCAATAGTTCACTCTAAGTTAGACTACTGCAACTCACTGTTTCACAATCTTCCAAAGGCTTCCATATGTAAACTCCAATCGATTCAAAATGCCTTAGCTCGTGCAGTAACTAAATCGCCTAAATTTTGCCACATTACACCATTACTCAAATCTCTCCACTGGCTCAAAATAGCAGAACGCATTGAATATAAAATAATATCGATGACTTATAACTCACTCCATACATCAAAACCAGCCTACCTAAGAAATCTGATAATTCCACAACAACCTGGATCTACTAGATCTTCTTCTCATGTAGCCTAACTCTCCTTCGACCTCTGAATCAATCATCTCTCAAAATTTGCAATCGTGCTTTTTATACGCGGCGCCTGAGCTTTGGAACTCATTTCCAATATCCCTTCGCTGTCTACATCAAAGCCAAATAACAAACTCTGAGTCACAATTTTCTCCCCTTCTTGCAACATCTCCTCATGTTTTTCTTTCTAAACTAAAATCATTTCTCTTTATAAAATCATTTCCTCCATAGCTATAGCGTCCTGCCCACTCGCCCTTTTGATTAAATGACCCGGCATGAATGACCCACCTTTGGCTATAGCCAGACTTGGAGTCGAGGCCACAACTGTCGAGGCCAAGGCGAGGCCAAGGCCAGGAGGTCCGAGGCCAAGGCCAAGGCCAAGGCCAGGAGGTCCGAGGCCAAGGCCAAGGCCAAGGCCAGGAGGTCCGAGGCCAAGGCCAAGGCCAAGGCCAGCAGGTCCGAGGCCAAGGCCAAGGCCAGCAGGTCCGAAGTCAAGGCCAAGGCCAAGGCCAGCAGATATTTGGCTTTTTTGGCCAAATTTTTAGGTACATTTTGCCAAATTTTTGACAAATTTTTTGCACATTTTACATTTATTTATTTATTTGTTACATTATTTCTTCATTTCCTTGGAGCCACGCCCCTGCTCCCAAATGACGCCCCCGTTAAACACGAAGTCATGAAATAATGCAGAAATGTTAAACTCTACAGTTTAATCCACAGTTAGTTAGTTAGTTAGTTAGTTAATATGCCAACTTATATAGCGCTATAGTCACAGCAGGCCAAGATCAAGAGCGCTTTACAGATTGCACTTACACTGTAAATAAGATGTTAAACAAGTGCGTCTTTAGTTTGGTAGCAAACATTTCTAGACTAGTCGCGTTAGTCACAATGTCGGGCAGCGAATTCCAGAGGAGGGGATTCCCCCGGGTGAAAGACCTCAGTTGGTTGCGTAGTTGGCAACTTGGAGGTTTAAGTTGAGGAGGGCCTACGAATATGAGAGTGCCCAAGGCCTACGAAGACTTTAAAATGGCCCTGCAGTGGCCACCTCAGTGGAAGGGATGTACATGGACAGTGGGGTAAAATCTCCCCTTCCCTGCAAATCGCGCGCTAATCAGAGCCAACACTCGATTTGGGCAGATTAAACGTCAAAATATTGAAATTTTGGGGGCCAAACAAGTGTTGGGCCCCCTACCCGAATTATTGGGTGCCCTGGCTCCTTATGGATTGGCATTCATGGCAGTAAGGTCCAGTACCTACTACCAACCATGTTTTAAAAATAAAAATAAAATACCTTTGATGTTTTGTAGCTGTTTGCCAGTCTCGTGTTTTCTATCCAGATGTTTCTTGAACCCACTTGAAGTTCCTCGAGTTTCACTTATTATTTCGCGACAATGCTTGCATTTCGCGGACCACTTTCTTTCATTTATTATTTTGAAATCGCTGAAAGCAAACTTCAAAATGCTAGGCTCATTTGTGGCCATATTCTTTGCTTGCGTATTTTTACTTACAAACTTTAATAGCAATAGGTAGGCCTACAGCAGAGATTACTGTCACTACGGCACCGTTTCTTTTCCAAGTGCGATCAGTCTACAACCTTCTTAGCCTAAGCAGATGCAGCCTCGCAGGTGTCTCTGTTATACTTTAGAGACAATAAACCCCGGCCCCCTGTGAAGCCGCCGCTGTCTAGAACTGCTCTAAAATAGACGCCATATATCCATTTAGGTTCAAGCCTTTTAATACTTTTATTAGCAAGAAACCCAATTATCTGGTCCAAATGCCTACTTCAATCCCTGAGGCAATGTTCGCTTCAAACAATGGCAGCCTTGTCAATGCAAGCAACATAATTACAAGCTACTAGAGCTAGCAGGAATTCTCAGGGTCTACCGTTTGGATTGAACAGAGGACGTTTTGTTCAGATATTATTCGTCACTTCCAACATTTTGAATGCGCGAGTTTCTTGTTTAATTCCATGGTGTGAGGGCTTGGCCTCGAGTACACAAGGCCGAGGACTTGTATCCCGAGGCCAAGGCCAAGGCCGAGGACTTGTACCCGAGGCCAAGGCCAAGGCCAGCAGGTCCGAGGCCAAGGCCGAGGACTTGTATCCCGAGGCCAAGGCCAAGGCCAAGGCCAGCGTCACTTGGCCTCGAGGCGCCTCGAGGCCAAGGCCACGGCCTCGAGGACTCCAAGTCTGGCTATAGCTAGCTACTTCATTTGAGATTAAGCGCATATAGGAATAAGGAGCTACTTCGGTGCATCTTTTGAAAGCGCTTTAGAAATTAACGAGATTTTACTTACTTACTTACTTATAGGCTGTATTTGACACTTAGGCAGGTGACAGTTTACGTAATGCTGAACCGATTAGAACATTTTTCTGGGTATGGGATGTGACTGCCAACAGAACCAATATAATTTGCTGCATGGTAGTTGTGGCCACGCTATAATAAATATTAATACAACTAGTCTTGATTGAAAGTAAGCACCAGAGCTCATGCTCTGTTGAATGGGAATTGACAAATCGCCGTTGTTTTACAGGGCAAAAACAGGCCCCTATTCGTGTTCGTGACCACTGACCAGAGAGGTTAGGCGGCTTAGTGAACTGGAATTCATAGTGTCAGGGGTGCATTCTGAATTTCTGATGCTGCTCTTGTATACAGTTTTTATACATGCCTGTTAGGAGGAGAGATTCCCTTCCCCCCCCCTCCAAAAAAAAAACAACAACTCAGCCGGGAAAGTATTTTTAGTTTTCACGAGGGAAAATATCCAGTGACGGATAGTGTAATAGAACTCTAGCCTCTAGGAATATTAGCTACTGATGTGGCGTGAAACTTTCATGTAGCCTATTCGTAGTAGTAGTAGGCCTATAGCCTCATTTTTAGTCAGCAGCCAACGCGGGGCCTCTGGAAGGGTGGTGCCCAGGGCGGTTGTCTCGCTCGCCTTGCCCTAAGGCTGGACCTGGACACACATCATTTTTAAATGCTAGAATGGTGGATAGATGGAACGAATTGGATGAGAAGATTCAAGATAGTGATGGCCACAAGTGTGATTGTTTGTGAAATAACCCAAACCGAAGTAGACCTGCAATAGGATACTAGATTGGTCTTAGACCTATAGAGATAGGCCCTATTGAAGTGCAAAGAGTGAGTACACAGCAGGACCATAACGGAAATGAATGGATGAGTGAAATAGTAGTTGTCACTCAGGGCAGACGCTACTTAGGGTCTAGTACATCTTACACAGCTGAGTAGTAGGCAGTTGAGCGCCTAAGAATAAGCAGCTACTGTTGTGCTCTCCAAGGCGCTATATAAATTCACGAGATTTTGCTTACTTACTTACTTACTTAGTACTGAACCACTGTAATCACTCTTTAATGATGTATATTATTATTATATCATAAAATTTCCAAATTCTCTTGACAGCACCAGACTTGGAACCGGGTCACATTTTGAGATCCGGTGACCCAGTGACCCGAAAACAAAGTGACCCAGTGACCATCGACTCGGTGACCCAGTGACCCGGTTCCATTATAACTGTAACTCTAATATATTCTTAACTTTAGTATACGAGCAAAACTTGAAATATTTTGTTTTTAAATAATTTTATTTTTAAACATTACATTTTACATATTTATCAATGACGTCAAGTAAACGTTGTTTTTCATTGGTCACATTTTCTGCTGCTCTGTCTTCGGAAACGCAATTTTTCATTACATTTTATAACATTCCATAGAGTATTAATAGCCAATATCCTCTCCTGTGATAAAATCAATTTAATACCAATTGTATAAAATCAATTATGGACCTAACTAATATCAAGCGGACAGTCTCTTCAGCCTTTCCGGGATTGATGAACCTGAATGCTTAACATCTGAAGAAGATTTTAATTAATACCGGGTCTATAACCAGGTCATAGAGAAGACCCGAGGACCCGGGGACCCGGTGACCCGGTGGACAAAGGTGACCCGAATGACCCATTGACCCGGTGACCCAATGACCCGGTTTCAAGTCTGGACAGCACCATTGTCAATCTGGGAACCCAAAGCATAGACTGACGCAAACGATTCCTTTTGAACCTTGTAATTGGCCTATCATCCGCCCTATATAATAGAGTAGCCTACTAAGTTGATCCCTATGTTGCCATTTGTAGTTCCCAAGTGGCGCTGTGTTAGAAATCTTTTACAAAATGAGTTAAGCGCCATATATTCTTAGTGTTAAATAATAAATACATTTGACTAAGGCTTCAAACATTGAAATCGTTATGTAAATTCAAGAGATGTTACTTACTTACTTACTTACTTAGTAGCCTGTGTTGGGTGCACTGGACCGACCATGGAGGTATTATTCCAGGAGACGACATTACGTCATTTGGCTGAAGCCGACTAGCTGGGAAATCCCAGTCATATAGACTCAAAACATCATCGGCTGAGCCATGGTTAATAGGATTAAACTTTAAATTAAACGTTAAAACATTTCCATTCAATGGAAATAGGATTAAACATTAAATTAAACATTAAAACATTTAATGTTTTAAGTGAGCAATGGGGAATAGGATTAATATAACATGATTTGGCATTTACCATCATAGACCCTTACCGGTGAAATGTAACACCTACGGTGCGATTCCGCTGCATACACCATAGGCTGAACAGGCTGGCATTACTCTAAATGAATTTCCACGGATAATTTAAAGGAATAATATAACCCTAACCCTTAACAATACTCCTGCATAGGTCCCATCGTCCGATTCAACCACAATGGCCGCTAACCATGGAGGTACTATTTTTAGCCTACGCGTTACTGGCTTCACGCAGCCTTGGCTAGAAATGACGTAATGCCGTCTCCTGGGATAATACCTCCATGGGACCGACCTTGTAGGCCTATATTGTCACTGTCATAGATTTTAATCAATACTAGATAGCGTCAAGCTGTACCATTCTAAGTAAGTAAATAAGTAAGCATAAGTAAGTAAGTAACAAAATTTCTATAGCGCTGCCCGAGAGCTTGGCGCAGTGCACCAGCCTATTCACGAGCGTTCAATCTGGGTGAAATTCATAGTGCGTAACCTGTAGTCCGTGGTGGTCAAGGTTGTAAATCCAGATTTCAACAAAGTATTTTATGGAGGATGATAACAAGGTTTGCAGACCTATAGAAACGATTTCGCCACAAGATTTCTTGAAAAGAATAGTTTAATTTGTTTTCCGAAAGTCTGTGGAGTGATGGCCAATGGTGATTGATTTATTGACTGAAGAGAACCGGAGTTATTGATCTTTCGGATCTCTGACGGAAGATCATTACAGAGACGAGGCGCAGCGTAGGCCTATATGAGATCGAACGATGTGAGAATTATAGTGACACGGCTGCTGGTGACAAGGCAGGGATGTGGGTTATCACCAGACTTTTACAACGAATATGGGGAAGAGATAATGCAAAAAATAGAAGATTTAGAAAGGGATCGTGATAGGAGGAAAGAATATAGTTTACGATATGCAGATGATACCACACTAATGGCAGACACAGAAAGAAAACTACAAAGGTTATTAGGCAGAGCGACAGAAGAGAGTGAAAGGAAAGGATTAAGAATAAATACAAAAATGACGCACTGTATGGTAATAACAAAAAAGAAAGAAATTCCTAGGTGTAAACAACAATATAAGAGGATAGAAATAAAACAGGTAAAATTGTTCAAATATCTAGGAAGTAGAGGCGTAGCGAGGTAGAAGGAGGCATATGCCCCAGGCGCCGAGGTGGGGGCGCCAAAATTGGGTATTTGGGTAAGTGAAATGCATAATAAAGAAGAAGAAACATGCGCGACGACCTTTTTTTGCTCGTCAGCTTTGCAATGAAGAGGGGGCGACCGTAAGGCTTGAGGGGCGCCGAGCACCGAGAACAATGTGACGACCATTTTTTTATTTTTTTGCTCGTCAGCAGTGCTGGGGCGCCAACGGTACACTTTGCATTTTAACAGGCGATGGGAGGAGTGAAAAGGACATTAAAACCAGAATAGGAATGGCGAAGACAGCCTTCGCACAACTTAAAGAGATCCTCACAAATAAACACATTACAACAACAACACGGCTCAGAATTCTTCAAAGTAATGTGTGGGCAGTTCTGATGTAAAGGTAAAGGTAAAGTAGACTCCATAGGTCATCGCGGACCCGTCGGCAACCGAAAGGTTAGCGCCTTCAGTTATACACGGCAACGGCTGAATGAGGGCGGATTGCCAGCCTTTCCCTCGCCGCCTTTCCTTCCACCGAGTTAATACCCGATGTACTCATTCACAACTGAGTCGAATGGAGGCGCTTGAGAGTTGAGACAGAAACAACCGAAAAAGTTTCTGCCGCGGCCGGGAGTTGAACCACTGACCTCAAGATTGGCAGACCAATGCGCTAACCACTGTTCCACCGCGCACCCGGGCAGTTGTGATGTACGGGTCTGAAACATGGACACTGACAAAACAACAGAAAGGAAACTGGAAGATGCAGAGATGTGGTTTCTCGGACGTATGCAAACAATTTCATGGACAGTAAAATACCAAATGAGAAAGTACTAAAAGTTTTTAGTGTAAAAAGAAAACTGATACAAACAATAAGAAAGCAACAGTTGGAATTTTTCGGACATCTAATTAGAAAGGATGGATTGGAAAATCTAGTCAAAAGAGGAAAAGTAGAAGGTAAGAAAGTTAGAGGAAGACAACGAATAAAGTATACAGACAGTCTAAGAAAAGCAATAAGAGCTAAAGACAACAATGAAATTATAAGGAAACCAGAAACAGAGAAGAGTGGAAATCCATGGTCGCCGACGTAGCAATACATGGCGCTTGAAGAAGAAGAAGGCTGCTGGTCGAATGAGTGCTAGGCTGGCAGATGAACGAATTGACCGCTTAGTAGTTTGAATTGTAAAGAGATTGCGAAGGTACATGGGCTTTGAAAACTGGATGACGTTGTAGGTCAGGCATACAATCTTGAAATGTATCCGTTCTGGAACTTTAAGCCAGTGAAGCGATTTGAAGACCAGAAAGCTGACATAGGTTCAGACCACCAATTAGTCATGGCAAACATTAAATTGAAACTAAAGAAAGGTAAACCACCAAATAAAATTACAAAGGTAAATTACCAGCAGCTCTCGGATCCGGAGATTAAAAAAACATACATTAAGATGGTCGACGAGAGTTTGGAACAAATCATAGGATAGCCAGTTTAAAATATAGAAAGCGAATGGGAAAAATCAAGAAAGTCGTAAAAGATGCTTCACAAACAATATTGGGACGTGTTACTAAAACTCAAAGAGCGGAATGGATCACTGAAAATACAGTTAATTTAATGAAAGAAAGACGGCTATACAAGGCTAAAAGAAACACTGACAAAGAGGCAGCAAAACACCACAACTTCCTGTGCAGGGAGGTCAAAAGAAGTGCAAGGGATGATAGAGAACAGTACATCCAAAACATCTGTCAAGAGGTAGAAATAGCAAGAACAAACAACAAAACACAACTATTATATAAAGGAATCAGACAGATCATCAATAAATATGTATCGCAAACTAGAGCGATCAAAAATGATCAAGGGCAACCCTTAACAAACCACACAGATGTGAAACAACAATGGTGCAAATATTTCGACGAGTTGTACAATGACCCAAATCAAGTAAATGATAATCATCTAGACACGATGGAAGAGGCAAGAAATACAGATCTACAACCACCAATTGACTTTCAAGAGATAGAGACAGCTATAAAGAAGGCAAATCGTAAGAAGGTTCCGTGAGTGGACAATATCACAGTAGAAGAACTGGAGGCAGCAACTTCAGGACTAGGCCTAAAAGTGTTACATCGGTTGTTCAACAAGATATGGGAACAAGAAGAGATACCAGCAGAGTGGAAACGATCTGTTATCATTCCAAATTCCCACACGCCCATAACTGGCTTCAGTCGTTAAGCAAGCCTGCATAGGCTCAGGCGCCCTCCTGGTATTATTCCTCCTAGATTCGTGGTATTGATTTGAAGAGAATTCTATGGTAAAGACAGGCAAAAAGACAAGCTCGAAACAAGTTTTTCACCATTTTGCACTTAGTGTTGCTATGGTAACTATTGTCGAGATGGCTAAAAAACAAGGATAAGGGGCTGTCCATTAATTACGTCAACAAAATTATTTTGTCAAAATATGGGAAGAGGTTTGAAAAAGTCTGGCAGTTGTTGACAGAGGGATCTAGGGATCAAGAGAAGGTGACGTCAACAATTTAATTTTTTACAAATGATAAAAATCGGGAAATTTAATGGAATACTATTTATTATAGCATAAGAAAGCCAAAAAAGCAAAAAATGTCATCACTACTTTATGACACGATGAACAAAAGAAAGGAAAAAAGGTCATTACTGTGAAAATAATAACCTTCTAAACTTTTCGGGGGACTCTGGACTCGTAACTGATCTTGGTGGATGGTTCAAAAGTTTTTGATATAATTATAGGAAGTTACTGAAAGACAGTGAAAGTTGACTTTTTGATAAGGGGAGGGGTCAAAAATTGCCCAATTTTTTACATAATTAATGGCCAGTCTCTAATATTGACTCACACTGTTTGTAAAAATAATATGAAAAACTGGCTTCACTTTCAGACACCGTAAACTTTAATTAAGCGCCTTAGAATAACCAGCTACTCAGTGGCGTAGCGTGGTCTCGTGCCGACCATGGCTCCTGGAAAAATGCCGCCCCAACCTGCTCCTATAATAACTGACAAGCAAAAAGAGGTCGTTGCGGCCGAATTTGCCGCCCCTTCTTGATTTTGCTGCCCCTTCGCTAAAACTCTTCGACAACCTGACAAGCAAAAAACGTCATCGCTGCTCAATTTGCCGAAAAAGGTAATCGCAACTCAATTTGCCGCCCATTTCAAATTTTGCCGCCCCTACGCTAAAACTCTCCGACAACCTGACAAGCAAAAAAGGTCATCGACGCTCGATTTGCCGCCCCCTTCATTGGTGCCGCCCATGGCTCGAGCCATAGTAACCATTGGTACGCTACGCTACTGCAGCTACTGCAGTAAGTAAGTAAAGTAAAATCTTGTGGATTTCTATAGCGCCTTGGAAAGCAGCACAACAGTAGCTGCTTATTCTTAGGCGCTCAGCAGTGTTAGTTTTAAAAGCACTATAGAAATTCACGAGATTTTACTTACTTACGTAATTAGCACTCTATCTAGCATTAAGAAACGTCTATGCTTACTATTGAATATTAATAGACGTCAATGATTTGAGTCGACCCAAGATTATTTATAGAATTTGGATTAAGTCACTGAGCATGCGCGTGAAATTGCGCAGTTGACGGCCGCGACTCCGCGAGAGAGAGAGAGAGAGACGAAGATGGCGGCGGCGGCGGCGGAGGAGGAGGAGCGGTTAGTCGTTTGTCTGTGTCGGCGTCCATTGGACTTCGATGGGATGAATTTGTCGTCGTTCGTCGATGGAAGAGAAGGAGATTTCTTCGATTCTCAGGTGAATTCATCGCTTCTTTGTACACTAATTTCATTACCTGGACAGTTCAAGGACATCGATCGATCGAACGGGAGTGAGGCGGGGTGAGGGAGGGAGGGAGGGGGATCGGGCCCTGGGCCTGAAGGACGCCCCTCCACTTGATCGTCCTTGATCGTTGAACCCTTCAATTGACTGAACGTGTAGTTTTGTTAGCCGTTGTTGTTGCTTTTGTTGTTGTTGTTGTTGTTGTTGTTGTTGAGGGATTTCGCTGGGGTGAATGTCCTACACATTAGTTTCGAAGGTTATTGACCCTCGGATTTTTGCTCCGCCTCTCTTGCTCCGAGTCCTTGACCCTTTGTGCCATATTTAGATGCCCAAGTTCGTCGTTCGGGCGATGGGTTTGTGCACTGCGTCTCGGATCGAAATCCTTTTGGACTGCATTTGGAGGCGTTGTTGAGATTTAGAATTGAGCTTCAAGGCCGAACATTTAAAGGCGTTGATCTCCAATGGGATTGTTCCTTATTTCAGCTGCTTGAATCTTTTGTGCATATCCATTTGTGTGAAATATGATGACACAACTGTGAGTATTTCTCTGTGTAGTGTATATTTCAGTAAGAAAATATTCTGTGGAATTATTTTCAGGATGATTGCCAGTTGGTTTATATTGCTCTAGTAAGGGTACTTGTGCAATTCTGCATACATGTTTTTTCACTGTATAGCCTTGAACTCATTATCAGGGTCTCTTTATGAAGCTGACACAATTATCATTTTTTCAGATCTTGTCTAGAATGATTGGTTCTGTTTATCCTCCCTAGATTGTTTCTGCTGTCACTTGTCACTGACTGATTCTTTCTGCTTTACCTTATTCTAATTCAGCTTGGATTTGGTGTACCATTGCTTGGATTTGGTGTACCAAGGGCAATATCCTAGTGGTGCTACAATTGTTGATTGGAAGATTGATGAATCTGTGCTTAAACAAGTTTGCTTCATTGTGTTAGCTGCTGAAATTGCTAACCAAGTTTAGCATGCATATGCACAAATTCATTAAAATGTTTCAAGATTTCTTTTGTAAGCACTTTTCATATCCAATAAGGCTTTTGTACTGGTGTGGTGGCATGGCAGTCAGTTGGTCATATTTTTAATTAGTTCCAATTTGATACCAATTAAATTACTCATTTGAATTACTGTCAGACGCAGGATCATCCGGTTCAAACCTCAAATGAGGCAGAAACTTTTACAGTTGTTTTTTTCACCAGACACCTCAGTTGATTCAACTGTGAATGAATGATTTATATGCTTTCTCAATGGTGGAAAAGGTGGAAAGGAAAAGGTTGACAGTGGTATATGTATACATATATTTATTAAAAATTTGTTATTATTATTGTTAGCTGCCATGACATCTGATTTGGAGCTGATGATGGAGGAAACAGCCTGTCCAGTTAAGGCCTGGAATGGAGTGTTTGAGAATGTACAGGATCGTTTATAAAAGTTCTTAGGAGATTTTCACTGTTATTGTTTCTACATTGTGTCTATACTTGGGATAATTTAAGTTCTGTTTAGCAGTTCTAATTTTTTTGTGAAGATGCACTAATAATTATTTATATTTATCATGGATTTGTATCCAAATCTAAAAATGTGTTTGGTAAGGAGCTTATGATGCTTTAGCGTGGTTTGTGTTGTTTTGGGCATTTTGGATTTTAATAGTTTGATTTAGTGAGTTGTTTATGCTAAAAAGTAAAATTTGAATATAACATAATATGGTATTAACTTCTTCAATCACTATTTTATAAAATAATCTTATCTTTTCAAAATTTATTTGATTTTTATTTTGTTTGTTTTGATGGAGATGCTTCAGAACTATTTATACATTGATCTTCATGCAAAGTCTTTGCATTTGTTAAGCTTGTTGCTTTTTAGAAGGCATGTAAATAATCAGAAATGTAAATCTTTAGCTTCTTGGTAATATTTATCTGCATTTCTTTACTTTTTCTACATTCAATGATAAATCCCAGAAATTTTCAGACAATCAGCTGTTGATACATAGACTGGTGCCTTGATTGATAGGAAAATTAAATAATTGTTATAGGAAAATTAAATTGACTGATCATTTCATTCTTGTTAAGTTTTTGTTAAAGTAAAGTATTTAATATATATAATTATAATATATATATATATATATATATATATATATATATATATATATATATATATATGAACTCTGTCTGTGGGTGCTTTGTTTTTAGAATTTTGCTATCTAATGGTCAGCTGATTTTAGGGTTTTATGAAGGCATGATGCACATCCCATTTAGTCTGATTGGGGGTTAATGGAGAGTGTTGTGAGCTCTACCAGCAGGTACCTAATGCAGTAGCTTTTGTATAATGGATTTGGACTGTGAGTTCTGATGCATCATTAAAGGCTTGGCTGTGATGTATCATGAAGTGGCCAAACACTGTAATACAACATATAACAAAGTTTATAGATTCTACTGAGTTGTGCTGACCATCACCCTACCTGTATACCCTGATAACAAATTTCTCGTCTTTATTCATAACCCTCAAAAAGAGGGGTTGTTCTTCGTGACTTCCATGGTTATGCTGATGGAATCAATCTAACCAGCATAGAGATTAGAAACCATACTTTTTTGGAATGACATGTTTTTGATAAGGAAGTACATTTGTCTGTGAGAGTTTTGATGTGTAAAATGAATTACACTAGTGCATTGTACAATTATAGCATCATATTATTTTTAATCCTTTCTCATTTGGTGACATAATTATCTCATCAAACTTAATCGCTTTTTAAAAACCTATTGTTGATTATATTGAAGTGCATTTTCACCTCCATAGTCTGAAATCAAGTTTGAATGTTTAATTTGGATGTTGACCTTATGAGTTTACCATGTAATGTTCAGAGTGTGGATGAAACACACCCGGTGACCAGGTACTGTAAATACTATAATCGGTAGTAATTAAAAACTATATTGTAGCCGCTTATATCCAGTTGTTACTTTGATTGTAAACGCTTGTTCCTTGTTTAAGTTTTTAAATGTCATTGTCCCTATTTTGTTCTAAAATTACGAGAACAAGGATCGTAGGGCATTATTAAAGCAGATCATTGCTTGTTATAGCCAGGGAGTCTGTAAGATGGAGAGGTACAACTGGCTTTCACGATGGTAATGAATTTTGAAAACCGAATGACATTGTGTTGGCACAGAATTTACAATAGGACATTTTGCTGGTGGAATCATTTAATAATGGTGGTATCATGTAATTTTGGGTGTCAAAGGCCCTCTTTTGTAACAATCCCTTGCATGTAAATTCCAACGACCATTAAGCATTCTTAATAATAGATTCCTGAAGATTCAAAATTTATATATGAATCTAGTGGCATCAAGCAAATGGCACAATCCCAAGGTAGTGAAGCAGCAATTGCAGCTTTTGTGCTAAATTGTAGCTTGCTGTTATACAGACTCCTTGTCATAGCTCACTGGCAATAGTGCTAAAGTGTTATTAGTGCTTCATCGCTTTTCAATTAAGGTTTTCAGACTTGTAGGAGCTGATTATATAGATGTTTTAAATTTCTTGGTTTTGCAGGCACATATATTTGCATTTTTCTGAATATTTTGTTTTCCAGACACACTTTTCACTTTGATAACTGGCTTTTGGTTTGATTTCATTCAATTGTTCTGTGAATGCTTGTTGTCCCACAGTACCAAAGATATTTGTTACATAATTACGTGATAAGAGTGATTTCACTATGTGGACATTGTAAAATATATAAATTTAATGTTACAAACTGTTGACTTGAACTAATATTACTTTACTAAGTTTAGTACTTATACTAAGTGCACACTAGTTTTATTTTATTTTGAAAACTATGGGGGCTTGGTAGAGTAGCTGTTAAGGCTCATGCCATGCAACCGGAAATATTAAATACCAAGTACTATGTAACCTTTGGACAAGTTGTGCATCCCTTGTCGA
The DNA here is from genome assembly GCA_018105865.1 of Metaphire vulgaris. Lineage (NCBI taxonomy): Eukaryota > Metazoa > Annelida > Clitellata > Crassiclitellata > Megascolecidae > Metaphire > Metaphire vulgaris. Next base: position 22,234,830 of record CM030832.1, on the reverse strand, counting down.
CAAGGAAGGTAACTGGAATACACCACTCTAACATGTGACTTTAATGCCAGCTAAACCTACCTAAAGGCATTGATTCTGAAAACATAATGGAGAATTGGCATATATTTTGTGGCTTGTAACAATGGGGTTATTATTTATTGTTCTGTATAAATTTAGTCTTGTTGATGTTGCTTCATTGGTCTTTTGTTGCTAGAAGTGATTTTATGATAGGATTTAGTATTTATTGTAATATTGCCTATGTACAGTACTTTGTGGTATTTTATCACTGAATATGTTATTTGATTTTTTGGGTTTGTTGACGTTGGGCTTTTCACCTGCAGACATATTTTAATATTGTCAGAGTATAAAACGCAAACCGTTGTCCCCAATTGAAAAGAGTTAAGCAAGTATGTGGTTTGTTAATCCTTGTAGTTTTGTAGATACAATCTTTCATAGCTTTACAACTGTAAAGCTATGAAATATGCATATCTTGAAAAAATTATTAGGAAATATTAATGTAGCTGTTAGGTAAAAAAACTATAGTCAATTGATGCACTTAATGACTTGAATATATTTTGGCAACATAATTAGGAAATATTAATGGTCATTAGGTAATACACTATAGTAGATTGATGCACTTAGTGACTTGAACTACACAACTCTTCCTAAAATTAACATTTAGGTGTATTTATAACTGTCTGGTCTATAATTAATGGTATTGTCAACTGTTATGAATATGCTATTCTAATAAAATTTATCTAACATGCTTTAAATTTATGGCAGAGATGTCGATAATTTGCTATATTATATATATATTGCTATAACAGTTGAAGTCCCAAGTGTTGCTCATTGTGTAATGTTTTGCTTGAATCTTGTGTGATAAGCTAAATTCTATTTAATGTTTTAACATAAATCTTGTAAATTGATTACTACATTGTTTAATGCTGCCCTGAAGTATTTTGGCTTTTGCTGAACACTTACTAAAAAACTAGCAATGCTAGTGTCAGCATCAGCCAGTGTCGTTTTTGTTTCATTTCTTAATTGTTGATGTTTCTTTAATTGTTAATTAGTGGTATGAAACTGAAGCAGCCATTCAACTTGAGAATTGTAAAAAGTATAACGTGTATTATCATTGTTGTTTTTGTTATATAGTAATAGATACTGATTGATGTGAAGTGCAGACTGATCTTGTGTTACTTCTAGTATACTGTACATTTAATTTCAAGCTGCTTTGCCTCCATTGAAAATTTGATTCCAACAGTTAATTTGAAGTAAAAGATCCATAAAGTGCAAGGATTGCATTTGTTGTGTGCTACAATAAACTCCAATTTATACAGCTTTCCCAGGTCAAGTTGATCAACACATTTTTTCTGGCAAATGTGGTTTTTGGATGCAGAGATTTGAAAAATCAGTCTTAGTCTCATAAATAATTCAAAGCTTAACTGAAACAAATTTTTCTAACTACAGCTTAAAACAAAAGCACTTTATACAGATGGTCAACAGGAGCAAGATCAAGTTCCTCACTCGTGAATGACTACACATATATATTGGCTACAATTATTAGAAAACATGAAATATGATTAAATGTTAATAAAACTGAAACCATGAATCTTTATATCAGACAACATAATAGTAACCTATAATTACATACTGTATGTACCAAAGTTGTTCCTGCTTGCACATGTATTTCTGGGCTTCAAATAAATTCACCATTTTTTACATCCCTGAATAAAATTTTCAAGGGGACGAGACAAAACATTTTAAATGACATCAACAGAAAATTATTTCTATCAAAAGAATCAAAATTTCCAAAACATAAATGCACTGCTGATAGAACCAGCACAATGATATCCCTATAAATGTAACTAAATTCACACAGATATGATGCACAATGCTATTTGTAACAAGTTCACCAGCAATAATGCTTCAAAATGTGTGGTCAAGAGTAAAAATATACAGATACGCATGGTGCATTTGGGAAACTTCATCGTTTTGCAGACTTATCAAAGCAATCCTGATGATCACATTGATAAATATTCATTTCCAACTAGATACCATGGAAAGCATTTAACAAAAGGCATCTGTATCAAAATATCTTCTGCTTAAACTAATTATCATCCAGCTATACAACAAATGACCAACAAAGTACAGCTATGAATACTGGAGTAAATAATGCTGTCTCTGGACCTAAAAACACTGTCAATGGATTTGTTTAGAAATGCACACACAAGCAGGTAGAATGTATCAACTGTACACTTATGCAAGTTCTGTATATGCTCTGTGCACACAATGAAAAAGCAAACGGGGCAAAAACAAAGTGATACTATACAGTGGAAAAAACTAGCCCAACCCAAAAACTACACAAAGTCACAGATATAACTGAATAAAAGCAAAATTTTTTCAGCCACCAATGAACCAGCGAGTCCATTATCTCAGTTCTTGACCATCTTGATCACGCATGGGTGGTTTTGATGGCATGCAAGACCTTGCAACCGAGTCCAACAACCTAAAAAGACAAAAAAAAGACAAAAATACTTCTCAATTATGAATTTAACAAACAGCTATGAGAGTGAAACATTACAACGATTAAAACAATATATTTCCGTTTTACAAGCACACATCTACAATATTATTTTGCTGTGATATAAAAATTTCAATGCTCAGACTTCTAATTTTTTGGAATTGGAACTCCTGGTGAGAAAATTCAAGGCAACAACAAAAATAATGTAATACTCACTTCTCAATCTCTGGAGCACATCGAACAAACTCGTGGGTCCAAAATTTAAACTGTGGGTTTTTTATGAGTTCAATGAACGTTATGAGCAATCCCCACGGATGTGGTCGATTGACGATGAGACGCTCGAGCAGAACGCGTGTAATCTGCTCCTGTATTGCTTCTGTGTTGGCCTCCGCAAACAGATACAGCAGAGTACAGCTGAAGTAATGCGTATGGCTATTTGGATAGCGAAGTTGGTTGGCCATAGCATTGAGGAATAGGTAACGACCTAAAGAAAACAGCAGATTATTTAAAAAGAAACAACTCAGATTGATTAACCAATACACAGTAACTGCAGGGCAACCAAACATAGGAAGTAGCAAAATTAAAATCTATTAATTTGTCTATCTAATTTACACATTTGATGCTGGCAATCTAGTAGTGCTTACACCCCTAGACCTCCATGGCAGCATTCAACACTGTGGATCATGACGTTCTGTAGCGTCTTCAAGTCACGTGGAACTGACAGAACTGCTCTTAACTTGTTCTGCTCCTACCTTATTTAGGTAAGAGTAGAGCAAATCACTGGTGACTGTGAAGTCTTGAAGGTTGCTATAAGAACCTGCCTGGAAGTTTCCTACTTATGTCACTGTGGCACAAAATATCTTCTGCATTTAAAGACAACATAAAAGTCGTTTTCTTTTCTCTCAATTAGTTGAAGCAATGACTCATTTCTTGCTTTTCTCTAAATTTTGCCAGGTGTCCAACTGTCCATACCAGCGGTATGAGCCGGGAGGGAGCAGCAACAGCACAGGGGCCCAGCAGTCACAGGGGCCTGGGCCCATGCCAGGTGTCCAACTGTCCATACCAGCGGCCTGACCTGGTATGATACACTACCGGGTTCATGATGAAGTGATATAGAGAGGGGAGGGGGCAACAGCACAGGGGCCCGGCAGTCTGGGGGCCTGGGCCCATGATGAATACGTATAATTAAAAATAATATGGATAATAACACAGTAGAGGGGCAAAGTTAGGAAAAGGGGGGCTCGGCATGAAAAGGTTGATAAGCAAAAAAAAGGTCATCAAGAAATTTTTATCTGCACAGGGGCCCAGAATTTCTCTCGGCGGGCCTGACCTGGTATGATACACTACCGTAATTAATCAGTTCATGATGAAGTGATATAGAAGATATGACATAGATGGATGCAGAATTTGTAAAAAAAGACAATAAAGTGTAGGGTAATATACCTGAGACTCCTGACACCAAAAAATTTTGAACTAATCCTCCAAAAACAACTTTGCTGCTGAACAAATAATTTAACATCTATTAAGAAATGCTTGCCTTCAGTGTCAAGATCCACAGCCAAATTCTGAAAAATATCCATGTGGGAAGAATGAGCGATGGCACTCATGTTTGGAGTGTGACCCTTCTTCTGAATCTGCTGTATAGCTTGTGTGCCAACATGAAGTACAATGGCATTCATCAGTGGTATATTATACTTTAAGCCTGCTGTATTTGACACCTGAAAATATACATAACATAAACAAAACATCATAAAATATACAAACATGTCAATTTCTAAGATTTTTCACATTAAATTTAAGCAACTAAAAATAAGAATTTTTCTACCAAACATACTATATAATAACAAGAAATCACATCGAAATCCAAGACATGGTGCAAGAGATTCACTTTTCAACACAGATCAGAAGTGACATCAGTTTCACAGATCATGCAACATATAAAGGGAGCATTGGTCAGTTACTCAAAGCTAAATGGCAGGACAGACAAATCTAGTTAGCAACAGATTTAAATATGAAAATTAATGCATTTCATCAAATGTTTGAAGTGCTGCGACAAGTAACCTAACTTGACAACGGGCTGGAAAGATGAGCTGGAAACCTCAGGAAAATGCATTCCAAAGTTCTAGATATGAACCACCAAATAAAAATACATAATAATTCTGTGAGAAATATAGCTGAAGGTTAACCTGTAACTTGCTGCGCAACTCAGATAAGAAGGTCACTGGTGATCTCGTAAGCAGATAAGAGTCCAAATCCTAAATTACATTCACAGAAAACAAGAAAATACAAAAGAAATTCATTAAATCATCACATATTATGCACAAAGAATACCTTAAATATCACACACTGTCAACATCAAATAGGAACATCTCCCATTAAAACTCGTACCTTTCTAAGAGAGGGAGGCTGTATCATGCTGCAGAAGTTGGTGACTATGCGTGGTGCGTTCGCTATCTCTGGCAAATTGTCAACTTTAAGATTAGGTGTGAAAGGATCCGGCAGACGCATGTTGCGTGGGAATGCGCTCAAGATCAGGTTCCGAACTTGGATGCAGTTCGGGGGAATAACATCACAGAACGCGTAATGGTAGTCACACAGAAACTCCGGAAAATCATGAAGCATAACAAGAAGAACTCTCATTGTGCCCTGAATAAGAAAGAAAGATCAAACATCACAATACATTCATCTGATTCCTATGTCACTAAATCATATCGCTCATGCAATTAAATGCAATTTAGCCAAACATCATCCAACTTAATAAATGCACAGAGAGGCCTAATATCAGAGCAGAACCTTCTGAAGTTTCTATTGAGAGTTGTATCTACTCAATAATCCACTAAAACCAGTAATCTTAACCGCCACATTTTCGAGTAGATTCATTGAAAAGTGATCTAAACTCTGCGGTTTTGTCACCCCACCCATCCCAAATGGCGTCGATACAGCATCATAACATGAAAGAAGTATTCGATATATTGAACAAAGGCAGCAATGACTGGTCCAAAAATTGAGAGACTGGCATCCATTTCAGCACTTTAACTACTACAATGCTGGTTCGGAATAGCTTAGGTGCAATCAGCACAAGATGCCCATAAAGTTGGCAAATACGGAGGCCCTGGCGGTCACAGGGACATAAAGGATACATTTGTTCATTTACAGCTACATCCTCTGTACGTAAAGGTCCAAATATTTATTCTGGACCACCAAATCATAAAGAACTACGATGACTTGTCCCAACTGCCACATTATACGCCTTAACTAGTCTTCCATTTATCCTTCTAAGTTCCTGTCAAACACGACAGGTCAATTCCACTGCCCTTAAAGGACCATTTACAGGCCGTTAACTCGTGAAATGAAGCTGAAAGAGACCAAGTATATATATATTCTTTGATAGTTTTTATACATTTTTAATGAGATTTTAAAAATTCCAAAGAAATAATTTATCTATAAATAAATGGCTAACATGGTAATGGATTTGAAAATTTCAATGGACATTAAAAGGGTTAAATTCTAAAATTATGAGAAGAGATCCAAATAGAAAGATTTTAATAAATGAATGTGAATTAGTATTTCTATGACTGGAAGTGAAATAAATAAATTTACCTTATAGAGCAACTGAACAGATTTCGTCAACTCTGCATTTCTTAAGAATGGTGAAAGAAAAGTAAATAGGTCGATAAGAAGCTGAGCATACAGACCCCAAGTCTATAAAAATAAATCAAATTTCATGATTAATTTCAGTTCAACAACCACACATATTTTGAAATACTCAATGTCCAGTTAATTTGACTTTTAGCATTATTTAAAATTATTTTAAACACAGGCAATGTAAAAGTAATACCAGATGATAAGTATGTTGATCAACATTTAGTGTGCTCAAGACAAAAAATGCATTGCCTAAAACGGACAGAAATTATAAACTATATTACATAACAAAAGCATCTACTGACACGCTATTAATACTGAATCACTACTGACACGCCCCGTTTCTTCAAATTGAATGCCATTGGATGCCCTGACGAAACAATAGATCTACTAACCCTCTGACCAGAACTTCCTGCTAACATCCGACCAACAAACACCCGATGTGAGACCAGCTCCAACCAGGCATAGGCAAAGGCGGGTGCCTTCACTGGACGTAACAGGTGAAGAGTATTGCTACAAGATATCAAGTGTAAACTCTGGAGTATATCAATTGTCAAGGATTCCAATAGAACACAGAGAATTATGCAATCAGCATAAGATTTTAATAATATTTTGGTAATATAACTATTACAATTACCAGTGCCATATATCAAATAGTGTTTTACCTGAAGGCCTGCAAGACATCCACATTGATAGTTTCAAGTACTGGTTCAGGATTGCTGAGTTCAATGAAGAGCATGATGAGGATGCGATGGTACGGCAGCTGATTGAACTCAGTTCTTCTAACTTCATGGTCTTGAAGTAAAATGCCCACAACAATACCTAATACCTAAAGAATTTTAAAGAGATTGGTATAAAATTTCACATCATTGATCATCCTCTCAAACTAAATTGGACAGCACTACTGGTTAAAATACTAGCCCTTCAAGCACCTCTAATCTGAGAGCAATAATTAAACACAAAACACATGTGTAACCCCCACAACTCTGAGATTTCCTATATCTTTAGTAGGCAACAAAATGACACCAATCAATCAACCAACCAATCATCCAATCAATCAATTTTGATGGTATCACTATCATAATGCCTAAGGCACCAGTCAATGGCATACCAAATCCAATCCAAATTAGAGCCAAAGTCAAGCTGGAAAGGTCAGTCAGATCAGCGGGGCAGCAGCAGTCTAAGTAGGAAAGGCCAACCCATCTGGTATGTCTCAAGACTAGGCCTCAAATGACTTCCTAACAATGATGCGGGGTTAGAGGCCTTCCGTTTAAGAGTTATAATTAAGGCGATTAATAACAAATTCTCGTAAGAATACAGAGCAAAACTAAACAGCATTCTGTAGTTTCAACTAAACTTGATGGGAAATGTGCATTAAACCAAGAAAAGAAAGAATCCATAAGCGAGGCAAACAGAGCTATTAATACTGAATCACTTTACTGCAAAATCTATGTTCATTTGAACTACCATTCAATCGTTACCATTAAGCGTACGCCCAACAAATCAACAAAATGTGTATAAAGAATTCATGAATCGTGCACATACCTTGTTGAGTAGAGTGATCTTGGTGAGTGTGTTCGACATGTCACCAGAGTGTTTCAGCAGGAGCACCGCAAGACGGACAAACGCGTCCAGCGTATGGAAACACTGGGCACGGATACGCGTAACGCTCTGATTCTGGTTCTGTTCGGTAAGAGCACGATAGCACAGATCAACACACATCTCTGTACACAGACGGAAGAAACGGCTTATGATGTCATCGGTCTTCAGAATTCCATGAATGTGCATCTGGAAATACACACCAAGAAACAAGAACTCTTTTGAGGCGGACTTGCTTTTAACATTACCCTTACAAGGCGGAATAATTTTTACAACACAAATTATCACACTACTTACTACCTGATTAGAGTCTTCCCTGGCAAGAGGCACAGCCGCAAATGTGCCTACACTGGCATCGCCAATCAAATATAGTAAAATCTAAACACACTATATGCAATATGTAGACTGTTAGTGACAGATATGTTTTTGTCAGCCCTCTACCCCTCAATGTCAACTTTGGTCGACAGCCGCCCTCTGCCTAGAAGTCGACTTTTGTCTACACCTGTCTCAAAAGAGTTAAAAATAATAATATTAATCAAACAATTAATAATGCCATATGTACACGGCTCCTACTACATGTCCCCCTCCGTGGAAGACCGTGAAATTCAAGGAGAGATCCGTGACACGAGGCAACCCTCTGTTATGGAACGCTCTCCCAGGCTTGGTGACTGCGGTCACCTCCTTCGAGTCATTCGCCATCAAACTCAAGACGCACCTCTTTAAAAGATTGTACGATTGCTCTTTGTAAAGCGCCCTTGACTTTGGCCCCAGCTATGTTACCGTGCTATATAAATTGTCATATAGAATAGAATAAAATAGTACACCCTGATCACGAAAATCGGGACCCCCTACATTAATGAGTATAACTTAACAACCGTTCGACCAATCATGCTGAAATTTTAACTATAGTAGGCCTAAGAGGCAGTCTCGATCCTAAAAAAATATTTCGCCTCTACGCTGCAGCTGGTACAAGAAAGGACATCACTGGCGCTCGTCTTCTGCGTACTCGTCAGACTTTCACCAAGTCCTTAATGGTATCAGTTGGTGTTTCAGCACTCGGTCGTACAGCTATTCACTTCGTCGAGCCGGGGGTGAAAGTTAACGGACAGTATTACAGAGACGTTCTACTGATGCAGGGACTGCTGCCGGACATCCGAACTTTCTCAGATTATTACACATTCCAACAGGACGGCGCCCCGGCACACAGAGCTCGAGAGACAGTTGAACTGTTAGACAACGAAACGCCGGACTTCATTCCGCCTACTCTCTGACCACCCAACAGCCCGGATTTGAATCCGGTGGATTATAAAATGTGGAGTGTTATGCAGAAACGCGTTCACCGAACGAAAGTCCGTGATATTGAGGACCTGTGACAACGCATCATGCAAGTGTGGGACGAGATTGATCAAGGCATCATTGATGCGTCATTCAAGCAATTGCGTAGGCGTCTTCGTGCGTGTATTGCAGCAAATAGCGGACCGTTTGAACACAAACTAGGAGTGGAATATCATTAGAACTATCTAAAGTACACGTACTACAACTTTGTTGAATATTAGTTGACTTTTCGTTGAGTTATATTCATTAATCTAGGGGGTCCCGATTTTCGTGATCACCGCGTATAAGGAAATTTGATCGCAAGGAAATTGATTATCATTGGGTTATCAGTTACCTGAGCCGCAAAAGCATTGAATGCCTTCAGACTGTCCCTTCCGGCTGCCGGTGAATGGTACATGCTGACCCACTCTCTCAGCAGATACTCGGTCTTCTCATGAAGTCCAGGTGGGTCGTCAAATTCTCTAGCCTGGTTCATACCTGAATGCATTACAGAGACTTGGCCAATAGAGGAGCGGTCATGCAGTCCAAGGTCTCCGTTACGTTGACGAATGGCGTCAAGCAGACTGGGCAACCTGACAATTACAAATCAACCATCAAAGGTAGCCAAATTTAACCCTTTGGCTACATAAGGCCGATATTTCGGCTTCATAAACTATTGGTTATAAAGATTGCCGAAGTGAAAGGGTTAATGGTAAAATCAGACTGCAAAACCAACTAAAAATACAAAATAATTGGCGAAAGGAGTGAACATCTTTTCTCCAAATGTCACTGAAGAAAAATTATGAAACAGAATGGCCATTGAACACGACCCTTAATCTGGCAATTAAATAGCTAGAGTTTCCACTTGTGCAGTTGACTTCTCTTAAAATAGCAAAGGATATTATGAGTCACAAGAAAGTAAGAACAAAGATATTAATACATAAGCATTGAATTTACCCCTCAGGAAGCTGCCTTGAATGCAGAGCAACTCTTGATAAAGCGTCAAATATATGATTGAATTCACCCTATGAACAGATACAGCACTGAAAATATATACCAGCAAATAGTTGCCACTAAAAATTCAAGTCATTCGGACTCATAACTGATAGACTTCTTGCTTTGTTTCTAATAAAAAGAAAAAGAAAAAAATTACATACTGTAAACGGAAATACACTAGAAGCTGAAAGAATTCTAGCGTCAATATTATCGTACTCAAATGAACATGATAGCGAAGGGAGTCGACATACTGGTCAAATTCCAGTGGAAAAGTGAAGATACCTCTTGTATTCCATGTCCATTCCTGTCTGACTCAAGGCAGAAACGCTGAATCAGTTGCATTCCAAATGCAATAGCCATTGGATTGACACTGGCCTCAATTAATTGGGCCAAATGAAGGTCATACTGAGGCACAACCACCAATTGGTTGCGGATCAAAGTGTCCACAGCGTCTATGCTGTAGCGCAGTTCATCACGACATTCAATTAGGCACCTGATAAAACAGGAGGAGAAGCAGGTCACACACAAAGGAAGCATTTGCACACTAAACACAACACTGATAAGCGAATTCCATTCGTAGAAAGATTTCAAATAAGGAATTATTTAATTTCAACAAACTATACATAATTGACAACCTATTTGGCATTGCACAGCCAGTTGCCATTAGAGTACCAAAGTTAAGCATGCTGAGCGCGCGGCTCGTACTTGGATGAAGACCATTCTGGGATCAAGTCATGGTCCCAGCAACCGACTCAGCCGTTCATTACTTAGGTGTGGATAAAATGCACAAAACATGAGTCAAGAGAAAGCAAAGAGAAATTACTCTACATCAATGGCATAAAATCCTGACTAAACCATTCAACATTTGCTTGAAATAGGGGCCTCCAAAGTCCCATAGACAGGGGCCACATTGCTGACTTCTGATGGCTTGGCAGGCCACAAACACAAGAAATTGAATTTATCAGAATAGATTTAGTACAATTTGTGTGTTCCTATTTTTTTGCCGCAGGCTGGATTACAGAAATTAGCGGGCCGTGTCCGCTGTTATCCGGCCTGCAGGTCGTACTTTGGAGACCCCTAGGTTAAATATAAACTCCTCAAGTCAACCTCATGTAACTTTACACGAGTGAACAGTCTTTTCAGTTGAGGACGAATGAGCTTTTTTTATTGCTTTAACAAATTCTATGCAGCACTCACCAAATAAATCTCTAAAGTTTTAAAGCACAGACCTTGTCACTTGTTTGTTAGTCCATTGCAGACCGTACATACGAGGGTCTTGCAAAGTTTTCAAGACGAGAAGATGACTGTCCCGATACCGTACCATCAGCTCCGTCTCACAGTGGGTCAACATCATTCCGTCCAACAGACCTTCGACCGCTCTCTGGAGCAAGGCCAAAGATGCATTTACGTCGCGAACTGCATTCCGAGCCAACAGAATATACTCCAACAGCGTTCGCATGGAGTTAATCAGAGGTGAATTTGAAAACTGTCCAATACATTGCTCAATTTCATGACAAATCTTGTCATAAACTTGCACAATGTCTTCATGACCAAACTATAAAATTCCAAAAAAATTATTATCACTTAAAATTTTTACAATAGCAAACACAAAGTTCTTACATAATCCACTACAGCATCAAGTTTAATCTAATGTCAATGATAAAATCAAGAGCACAATAATTGATAATGAAACTCTTGAATATGCTTGATTAAAGCAGAATCTAGAGATGGCAAAAATCACTACAAGACTGAGACTGTCTTACAGATGAGTTCAGACCATTCTCTGAACAAGAATCACCTAAACTTGAATTACACAGAAAAAGCAACTGAAGTAAAGAATACTGCCAAGAGAGTGGATGGAATAATATACCTGGGTAGACTTCAAGCTGTATGGCAGAGCATGCAGACCGCCTTCAACAGCAGTAGAAGGAAGGAATCCTGGTATGTTGGTGGCTAACTCATCGTAGATGGTAAGCTGATGGGAGCCAATTCCACCGTGTCTCAGGCGGATCTCTTCCGGCATCCTCTCCATCTGATATTTCAACACGGTCGCGTCACAATACCGGCGCCCTTCACTTCGAGCAATCTTCCTTGTTTCATAGTCCTGCACATGAACAAAACATGCAAAAAAGCCAGTTTAATGTCACTAGGCATTAGGTCCTGCCACACATATGTCAATGGCCAATGTCAAACTTCCATTGGCTATATTCAACCTTAAATTTTCATCGTGCAGACATTTCATTCCAAACGCAGAAACTTCTTATTTAACAGTAAAAACATTATAAACACACAGCATGAAGGAGAAGCACTTTGAGTTTGTAAATGTTATATTAAGACCAACACAGTCTACGAAGAGCTCGAACTTATTGCAAAAACTGTAATAACACACGCAACAATCATTTCCAATATCAAGAGAATGTAGAGTGTCAACAGTTACTCACAGTGTTGAGCCTTTTGTCCATTTCTGGCAGAGCTTTTTCTACAGCAGTTTTCTGAAGGAAGACAGTTGCAAGCTCAGTGTTGTCAGCAGCAATCATATTGGCGGCTAATTCAATCATGTCTTTCTGCTGTTGAGATGCTCCCTACAGAATAATTTCAACATTAAAAACTTTATATTAACAGAATAAAATCCCTAAATTTCTACTTTCTGTCTAAATTATATGCACAACAAACCATTCAATTCTACATCAGATTCTAGTAGAATTTTCTGTCTCCTGTTCTGGTCAGTTATATTTCAACTACTGTTAGCACATAAATCATGTTTCCCTATCATGGCAGATCAAGACACTAAGCACCTACATTGGCCATTGTTATCTTTCAATCCTGAAGCATCAACACTTTCATAGAAGACAGCTACACACACACACACACACACACACACACACACACACACACACACACACACACACACACACACACACACACACACACACACACACACACACACACACACACACACGCACGGCCTGTCTCTCCCCCATCTGTCTGTCTCTCACTATACATACACATCTATATACATATAGATATAAATACACACACACACAACACACACACACACACACACAAACAACAGCACATAAGAATAGGAATTGTTCATTTTGGTAAATGAGTTGTAATCTCAGAGTTCGATCAATATTGAACAACGTAGAATATACCGAACATCAAATCACAATAGTTATAGAAATGAAAGCAACAGACCCTGAGGGCTGTGAGAAAGATTGACTTCAACTGAGTGCAAATGCTGACGTGAATTGGTTCATGACAGACAATCAATGCCATGCCGGCCGTCATAAAGCGTGTCAGATTATGCGCCGCAGTGCGCAGGTGCGTCTCATCTGGGTCAAGAGCAAAATCCTATAAAATAACAGAATTTGAAAACTTTATAATAAAACAGGTTTCGGTAAAAATAGACAATATGAAAATTTCAGCAATTTGAACTTCACCATTCGTCAATATATATAAATTTCCTATGTCTGTCTCGCATCCCAGTCTCTCCCGGGAGAGTCCATCACCCTGAACATTATGGGCAATTTGCTAGTGCAGTAATAATTAAAAACATTTTACACTAGAATAACAATTTTAATTAATTATAAAATATAAATTCATACAGAAAAAAACATATAGATTCATACAGAAATACAATACCCAAACATAGGCAGTTGACTTCAACAGTGCAAATACAACACATATACACAGCGCATTTGTCACAGCATAAAATTCATAGTCACTGCCTAACCGGACTTTCATAATGTGAACGTCATTCAAAGAAACCAACTCTTGTCTCATTCTTTCTCTCAGCAACAACATTAGCATACTGAGAAAAATACAAACTATTTTAAACAATTATAAACCATACAGCATATCACTACAGTGCATTGTGAAACAAATGACAAAGTCAACAACAGGGAGCACCACAGAGCAAAGAAGTGAAATAATCAAAGGTCCTGCATTAACCATTTAACCCTTCAAAGGGACAGGACATATGGGCTGACATATGGGCTACATCCAACCTTAACAGCTGTTATTTGGGCCCAAAGTCCGGGACATGTCCTGTAGGCTTCCTAGTGATTCAACAGTAGTGGGTCAACATATCAGATACATTTTATGCCAGAAATCGCTTTAGTATCTATCCGTCCGATAGATGACACCTATTTTAGTGTCAGTTTGGCTCTATGCCCTAAGTTATATGTACTCTTTGGGACTGGGGCGTTGAAAATACTGCCGAGAAAACCAAGGTCTGTTCGGTTTAGAAGTACTATATCTCTACCAAATGTGATCCGATTTTCAATATTTTTGATTTATTTTGTTCCACTGACATTCCCTTACAACTTTGCCGCTGACACAAGTGGGGTTACCGCTGAAAAATATTTGCTACGGAGCTTAGAAATTTTTTTATTTGGGGGGGGGCTATATTTTAGGCCGTAGAGTGGACCTACCCCCAACATTTTCTTTTTGGCACGGATGGTTAGAAAGAGCAATAAAAAAGCTAAAGAATGGTGTATACCACGTCTTCTTAGCTTTCACATATCCGGAGATATAGTAAGTTTTTAAAAATTACGCTATTTAGTTTTGACTAATTTTCCAGTGCTTTTTAACGAAAATTAACGGCGTCTAAAATTTAAATCCCCGGTTGACAGGTTAATATTGATTACATAATGAAACGCACTTTTTTCACGATTTGCTCAGAAGTGGTGATGGCAACTTTGATTGCACGCTCAATGATGGCAGGAATCATCTCCTGAATGGCTCTTTCAATCGCTGGCCGAACATACTGCTTCAGTTGAGGGTTCACTTGGAATAGTGCAAGCTAAAATAAAACTCCTGCTTTATTAAGAATATTCAATCTTACCTACACAGATCAATAATTACTGCTAACATCATTTAGTGACAATTTTTCATTCACACTGTTTTGAGAACAGAGATTCAAGTGTACAAAATGCATGCTCCTATACAATGCACAAAGCTGCAAAACACGCAGTGAGTATAAGACATATTGACAGAAGAGGAATAGACATTTTCAACTTACAGTATGACATCCATTATAATCGATCTGATTAGTGTTATGTTAGAATAACCGTCAAAACTGTGATCAGCATGAGCTGAACACACAGACTGATAAAATTAAACTAATTCAATATCTGATCGTCATGAATGAACAAATATATGACACAATCCAAACACCATTTCTGTCAGACTAAGCAACTTATAATATCTGTCAAACATCAGAATCCCATTTTCACTGCATTTGTTGGAATTGTTCAACCCGCATTCTTAGAAATGATGACATATGAGCATCTCTTTGCATACCATCGATACCTGGGGTTAGATAGATAAATATTTATTGGACCACAACATGAATTACAGACAAGTAGTTGTTAGTAGTGTGTCGCAAATAAAACGAAGTAGGTAAAACAAAGCGAGTGTTCTAAAGGGATGCAGAGGGTTAACTCTGACCTGCGCCCAAATTAGAATCTGTCTATGTAACCATGTGACTAAAGAACAATTTAAAAAATACTATATTATCAACATAACAAACTATTAAGTTTGTACACATGACCAGTGTTTAATCTAGACTCCTGGACTCCAGGGGGGGGGGAACTGACAAAACCGGGGGGAGCTGACAAAGCCGGGGGCAAGTCAGCTAGAGTGCTGCTGTTAGTTGATGTAGTATGCCAAAATTTCCAGGGGAATTTGAAATTTCCCCCTGGAAATGGCCTAGATTAAACCCTGCACATGACCTGAAGAAAATTCATATTGTGGCCATACAAGACCCTTTACTTTCAAACAAGAAGAATGCAAACCTGTTCATTGATAACTATGTGATGTGCAAGATTGGAGATGTTGAGGTTGATTTCATTGTATCCGTACTGCGGCTGAAGAGGAACAGCAGCGGCCAGAGGTACTGAGCCGGGCAGAGCGACTGGATTCGATATAACCTGGGTCATCATGGTGGTTGTTGGTGTTGGCATATTTATTTGCAGTGGTTCTTCCGGCTGAGGAGTCGAAGAAGGATTTGTCGGTTTGCTCGGTGGCGACAGTTGATGTTCAAGTTTTGACAATCGAGATACGTCTTTCAAATAGCTACCCGGGACCAAATCCTGCAACAAGCATTTCAACTAAATTACAACTTTATGAAAGATGAAGCTTACTGAGTCTGATGGCATCCTCTGCAGGCAAAGTTCAACATCATGTCTTTGATTGACTTTCTAAAACATCATGTTCCACTATCTGGCTGTCCAAATTTGAAGCACCATGCTCTAAAAATAGTCTAAACTTTTGGCACAACCTACATAAGTGAGCAATTTATTTTCCTGTCTGGGCAATGCTGAAAACACACAAAGACACAAGACTCAATGATGGAAGTCTGCGTCATCAGCATCATGCAACAGTTTCACCGAGAGATGCCGACATTCAGTCCTTGAGCGGCATGTGCGTGCTTTCATCATTTTAATGAAGCATGATTTTTGCACTGACATGCTTAACATTATCGTCCCAGCTTTGTTTTGATGGCCTGTGGCCTGCAAATATGCTTTTGAAGCAATGTAGTAGCAAAAACTGTACATAGCAAAAAATGTTCAACAACCCTGCACTACAATATCTGTCAGCAGTAACACTCATTGGAACTCAGATGCAAAGTTATTGCTGAAACAAACTCTCACTTCTCAAACAACTAAGCTTTAACTTAAAATGCAGACCTTGGAAGACACTTACATTAACATCGATTGATAGATTCTTGCAGAGAACTTCAATTTCAAACTTGAGGTTTAATCTGATGTCAGGCTCCATATGAAGTTCACCAAGAACATTCATAATTGCCATCGTCCAAGGGTTTGGAGGTTTAAACACCTACATAGACAAAATCCCATAACATGCTTATTAAGAGCTTGTAAGGTATAATTCTAGGATATTCAAATATAAGGAAAGAATTCAGAAATGGTCTTGAAATAAAGGCACAGCACACAGATGTGTTGAAGCAACATGCAGTCTAATAACCTTCACAATTAGCAACTAGAATTTTAACAAATATTCAAAAAGTACACAAAATTGTAAAGGCCATCTAACAAACCAATAATTTTCCTAATTTATTACCCAAAATTACACTAGACTTTCAACATTTACCCATAATACGACTTCAAAATTGTATTCAGCTAAATTAAATTTCCGTCTGCATTCAGTCATTAGAAACTGTAAAATTGTACTTGGCAACATGCCATTTGGAGCCAAAATTACTATAATAAAAATAAATAAAATTAAAAAGATATCCCAACCCGACTTCTTTGTGCCGATTCGATTATCTTGGCCACAAAAGGAACGACATAGAGCAGCTCCTGAGAGCCTTTGTGATAGGCTTCATAGACAAGAGATTTTAAGTCAATGTCAATGTAAAGGACAGGTTTATTCTTAGCCAAGGTCAACATCCCGAGCCAATGCCCAAGATTCTTTAGCAAGGTTCGATCAGAAAAGTTGGCAGCACCTTTGTCACTTCTTAACAGGACCTACAGGTAATGTTACAGCACAACACACTTATAAAGGATACCAGTATAAAATAATCACAGCCTTAATATTAACAGATTTATAGCAACACTTGATCAAAATATTCCTAAAGTAATCATCACAAATGCAAATGGACTATTTACTTAAAGTGCCTAGCTAATAATAGGCCAAGCAGAAGAAATTGGAAGCCACAGAAATGTGGTTTTTACGAAGAATGCTGAATAAATATTTCATGGATGGAAAAGAAAACCAATGAAGAGATCTTAAATGAATTTGGAATAAAAGGAAGTCTGATGGTAACCATTAAAAAAAGACTCATTCTTTGGACACATAATGAGGAAGGAAGGCCTGGAGCATTTGGCAATAACCGGAAAAGTGAAGGGGAAAAGGGCAAGAGGAAGACAGAGAAACACCTCTGTAGACTGCCGACAAGAAGGAATTGAGGAAGTAAAGAACAACATCGAATTAATAAGAGGATGTCAAGATCGAACAAAATGAAAATCCATGGTCACTAATATAGAAATACACAGCACATAAAGAAGAAGATAATAACGTCCTAGTTGTCAGCCTAAAGCACTATACAGATTTCAATGTTAATATCCATTCCGCGCTGGTGGAATGTCAAAGGATTGCAGCCAAGTTCATCATCATCTAAACTAGAGTGTTTTACTGAATGAGCTATCAAAACACCAATCTAGCAATGATATCAACAGTTAACTGGAAGCTGGAGTGAACACAACAGTCTACAGAAACAGTCTTCAGGAATTCACTAATAATCTCATTATTGAAGAAACCAGCAGGCAAAATAGCAGCAGTTGCTTTACATGATTTGCAAATGAAGCAGGTAACACGTCCCTAATATGCAGAAAAGCATGCTTGTGATAAAGAAAACATATCCTTGTATTCGTGGATACCTTGATGTTTCTGAATGTCTCCTTGATGACCATTTTAAGAAATTCCGGCTTTTTCAGATGATCTATGAAGTTGGCATAGAGAGTATGAAAATTGTGCTCAATGCTAGCTCTTTTCATTACCAAATACTGTGACACCCAAGGCATGTACTCATCACCAATGGCTTCCTTCATCTCTCCAGCCTAAGTAAACAATCACAAATTAAGCGCAAAAAATCAATTCCTGCCTGTAACTACACTATCGCTAAAAGAACACAAGAAATATAGATATATATTTGCACAACATACCTGTGCTCCAAATTGCTCTTATAACTTTTGCATAAGTATACAACTTAAGATAACCGATGGACAATTTGCTGATGCAAATTCATTGAGTTGGAAGAACAGCAATCCTGATCAAGTTTTATGTTTAGAAGTTTACTAGAAATATTTCTGACTGTGAAAAAGATAGAATATGTACACCTTTTGTGTCAACTGGATTGTGTGACTTTATAAAAGATATTGCAAGGCTACACCTAAATGAATAGCAGACCTTTTGTATATCAGTTGTCTAAAATTCCAGTACGAAACCCTATAAAGTTACGAGGAAGTGAAAATGCAACTTACTTTTTGGTCCATGTTTGACTGTGAAAGATTGTTAAAGATGAAGAAGACTCTGTCCTGATGGGCCTCTGGAGGCACGCTGATGCCATCGATGCCTTCTTTGTTCGCCAGAAGTGTATCAATGTTAGTTGCTCCTGCAATAGAAGTCTGAAAAAGAAGATCAAGAAGCAGCTGTAAAGAGCTTTAAGATCCTCCACAAAAATAACTTCTCAAAATCAATTAAGGAATTCTCTACAAAGAAGGACACAACATGCATGAAAGTTACTTACTCGCGCTGGAGCAGCAGATGTAGAAGGACGTGAAATGATTCCATGAGACGATTGGCTGGCTGGCACAGAAGGTAGAATAGATGAAACAGCAGAAGAAGAAACAGCCACAACAGGAGGAGGAGGGGGAGGAGGCAGAAGGCTGGCAGCAACTGCAGCTGTAGAGGCAACAGCAGCAGCTACTGGTGCATGTGGCGGATCGGCAGAACGAGCTCCGTACTCAATGTACTAAAAGGAAACATCATCACTGAGGGTCACTAACAAGACAATGTCAGAAAAAAGAAAGTATTAAAATGTTTGCCTAAGTGCTTAATAAACTCATTTCAATAACTACTGATCAACACAATCACAAGTCTACAACTTAACAACCAACAACTGAATAAGGTCTGGTTTGATGGTTCACCGACATTTGCGCGACCGACATTTGCGCGCATATCAAGCGAAGTACGAATTGCGCTATAAATTAAAAGTCATCCATGTTTTAGTAACTATAGTCTTAATCACAACCCAAAATCTAACCCTAACCCAATTATATCAACTAATATCGCGCAAATGTCGGCGCGTAAATGTCAGCGTGCATTTGACAGGTCACCAGTTCAATGCACTCAACAAGTGACAAATTCAAATTAAATTAAGAATAAGCATTTGCTGCCTCGTGAAATTTACGTTATAGAAATGTCCTTAATAATAATTATAATTCATCTTGAAATCAAATTCATCCATACTTACGTTGCTGAATTTCTTATAAATAAATAAATATTACAAACATTTAAAATGTGATACTCTGCCTTTTCCATTGCAAGCCTTTAGGCTTAAGTATCCAAGTGCTTAAAAATAGTAAACCCAGCAGAAGTACCAACAAAAATGGTATGTTAAAGATAGCCTGCCTAATAGTTCACAATGTCAGCCATGAATAAGCACACAACAATTTTAACCCTTTGAACAAGATGGGCCGGTAATACAGCCCAATACCAGCTGATAATGACCCGGCAGGCCACTATACTGGCCTCACACTACTCTGCTATAACCCCACAGGTATGCTAAGTGGCCGAGATAAGTGCACACCTCCAGTGGTCTACATTAGCTTCTATGAATATATCATCATCATCATCATCATCATCATCATCATCATCATCATCATCATCATGTTCTCATCATCATGTTCTCTGTCCTGGGACAGGTTCAGGGCTCCATTGTTTCCATTCCTCTCTGCATCTTGCCTCTTCTTTGATTTCTGCATAGGATCATGAATAAATTTAAGCCTACTGAAATATATATGTGTGTGCACGTGTGTAAAATTGTGTTTTCTTGCTTGTTTATGTGTGCAGTTTGTCACAAACCTCTTTAAGAATAGTCGGGAACTCTTGAAAATGTGAAATAGATACCAAAAATTGACAATACTGAGGATATTCTCGAAGTCTAAAAATAAATAAATTAATAATTAATAAATGCTAAATCTGCAACAAAAACCCAATCGCATGCAATTGATTACATTCCTTTAACCCTAACAACATTCATTTACTGCAGTATTCATAATTCAGTAAATTCTTCACAAAATAAATCTTACAACACAAAACTACTTAACATTTGTGCTATTTAAAACCACACTTCAATTGATGACATAGCATCTGAAATCAATGTCAGTTCATAGCATCATATCACACAACTGCAGTATCATCGTGATAACAAGCATGCCAAATGTGCTAATTAATCGATATACAAGTAGTTCTCTCCGATGAATAATCAGTTGCTACATATTTCAAACTTTAGATCTTACTTTGTTTTAAATCGATCAAGGGCCGTCAATCCGAAATTGTACATTTTGCTGCCATGTGGTTTCTTTAATGCCTCCAAAACTGATCGCAATGCAACACCCAAAGCCATGTATCTACAGAGAATTGCAAATGACCATTATGACACAAAAGAGAAACAATGAATAATATTCAGTTATTGTATAATAATTAAGATTTTCAAATTAGCCAGATTTGCCATATGTCACAAAATTATTTATCAACAATAGCACATACATTTAATATATCCATTCAATTAAATATTAAAATAAATCTTGTATATCTGAGTACACAAAAGTTTTATGATAAAACTACCAATTTCAAATTATGGCAGCAAAATAAGGCAAAACCAAAAAGCAAACTACATATGGACTACATCCAATCCGACTGCCATTTAAAATCAAGTTAGCAATTAATGTAGGTGTATATAAACTTGATAAACATCTATCACTTACGTAATTAGACCTTGTTCGATAATTCCACCAAACAGCATAGCTGTGGTCTGCAATTCTCGGTCTGGATACTGGGAGAAAAAGCGGAATTCCTCAAATAAATTGCGCAGCATGCACTGAAACACCTCCTGTAAAAATCACCACAACCCACAACCATCATAGAGATACAATATTGAAATGAAAATTTTTCACAGGATATTATATAATAGAAACTCAAGCCTTTCATAAAACACATGAAATATCAAACTGGCAGTGTTAATTAAAACCTCCATTGAAATGATACAAAGCACGTTTTAGATAAGAGTGTAATTTAAAAGAACAGCTAAATCTTTAAACAACACTGGAAATGGATTCATCGAAATAGCCAACCTTCTCTCTTTCAACTTGAGAATCTTTGAAGTTCTTAAGAAGTTCCAGAGTCTGTTCAACGCTCATTGGCGATGGCGTGGAATTAGGAGTGTTATTGTAAATACGTTGAAAGTAAGAGTTCGCTTCGTCTTCCACTTCCTTGGAAAACTGAAGATTGCCCCCTTGATTTGGAAACATTGTGGCAAGTTCACTGGTCTGGGGAGCTATTTGAACAGAAATACATCATAACCATAACATGTTATAAATCAATAAGTAATAAGCAACATGGTACATATAATAAAGGTCTATAAATACCATGTCATATTCTAAATGAAGCTCAATAATACACACATGGAGTAAAATATCTACAAAATTGTCAACCACTGCAATCCAAAAATCAATAATAACAACAGAAAATAAATGGCTTAGAAGAATATTAAAGATTGGATACAAAGAACATACAACAAATGAGAAGTTAGTGAGAGAGAACACTGCAACCGAGCATCATCAAAGTAATCAGAAAGAGAAGAAAATGGACTGGACACATGCTTAGAATGGAAGAAATAAGAAACCCAAAACAAATTTTCAACTACAGACCAGAGGGGAGAAGATCTAAAGGAAGACCGAAAAGACGATGGGTGGACGGATTGGAAGAGGATCTGTACATGGCAGGACTGAATCTCAATGGAAAAACTGACGGAAGACACCGAATGACTTTGAAAGAAATAGCAAAGGACAGAGAACTTTGGAGAGATGTCATGGAGAAGTCAATAGCTGGATACAGCTGGAGGACGAAGACCGGACCTGACCTGCAATCTAAAACTTCCTTAAGGAAAAACTGGCACTGCCAATCAATGCTGTAAAAAGACTCATTTTAGAAATATGGCAAAATACAAGTCATAATCAGTTAAGAACACACTGTATATGCAATCAGTGAGTTACATCTGAAGGCATCAAAAGGTTTCGTAAAGACATTTTAAAATATTAAGAGGAGGAATCACTAGAACACATCAGTTCTTATTATGTAAATATATTTCATTCAATTACTTTATTGACTGATTTGCAACTAAAGTTACGTTCTTCTTGCATAAATCTTTCTGAGCTACAGACAAGGCACTTTCTAAGAAAGTCTGGTCAAGAGCTTATCTTCCAGAGATTAGCGTCTACAAGCGCATATGCATTTCCTTATACAGTTGTCAGAAATGACACTTGCCAGGGCGAAGTCCTTCCAGTCTGGGCTGTTGTTGACTGAGCGCAACCTGTGTGCTCAGAGCACTGAGACTGGGTGCTCCTCGATTGACCATCGCCAGACCGCTGCCAAGACCCGGTCCAAACCCAGTTCCAAGTCCAGTTCCAATCCCAGTGCCCAAACTAGCAGCCAGTGAGTTGTTCAATGACTGCAGGTTGAGTCCTGGAATATTAGAAATAAAGCATAGAATTTCCCCCCTGACGCATGCGAGTTTAAACACAAACAAGCTTCTAACTAACATACACCATTTGATCACAATACAAGGCATGATTGCCAAAATTTAGGCACAAATATTATCCAACACCCACAAATTTTACAAAATTGTCCACACAGATCACCTGGAATCTTAACATGCAAGATGGCAAGCAGTTGCAAGGCAATATGCTGGAGAAAGCACATGGAAAACTGTTTATTTAAATCAAATCTGCAGTAATCCTGAACTAGCCATTAATCTCTACCAGATACCAGGCGTGGCCAGACAAAATGTCAGCGGACAAAATGTCATGGAGACAAAATGTCACGGTTTAGGGTTAGGATTACATTTTGTCCGTGACATTTTGTCCGCAGACATATTGTCCTAGCACCCTACCAGCAGTTATGAAATAAAGTCCTATACTTATTAATTTTCAGAAACAGAAGAACTACGATGCCTGATAACTGCTGAGTGCTTCAGTTACCTTGAAGCTGTGAAGTCAGAGCCTGCATGTTGCTGAAGCCGGCTGACTGCGCTGGAGCGACCGCAGTAAGACCTTGGCCGAGCTGAGGGAAGTTCTTAGCTGGAGAACCAGGCAGAGCGCCGAGACCACTGAGACTGGCCGGATACTGTGAGCTCATAGCACTGCCACTGACACCTGGGTTGGCATTTACCATGGCAACGGCACTT
Source organism: Metaphire vulgaris (assembly GCA_018105865.1). Classification (NCBI taxonomy): domain Eukaryota; kingdom Metazoa; phylum Annelida; class Clitellata; order Crassiclitellata; family Megascolecidae; genus Metaphire; species Metaphire vulgaris. Next base: position 22,210,783 of record CM030832.1, on the reverse strand, counting down.
CCCAACGGATCCATCTAATGAGAAAGAAAAGCAATACCAAAGTAATTAAAAGTTTCAAATTTATGGCAAAAGCTTAAATCTAGCTGAAATCTAGAAAGTATTCTACCTGAAACAATCTCTACTTGTGATTAAAATCTACTGAAATATTGATGAGAGGCATTGAACGACCACTGGCAAAATTCCTGAAGACGTGAAATAAAAAAAAAACTGATAACTGTGAAGAATAATTTGCAGTCTTCATTAGAAGTTAATACTTCTCATGTGAACGTATCAGCCTATTTCGACTGCTTATATGCATAATGAGAAACTCAAATAGAAAACATGAAGCTAGAATTATTGCTCACTGGATTCCCCATTGTGCCTTGTAAGCCAGGAATTGATGACGGCATTCCTGTTCTTGGCCCAATTCCAGGAATAGACCCGGAAACTGCCGGCTTCTTTGTGTTCATCAGAATGGCCGCATTGTTTGTCAGACTGAGAATGTGCTCTTGCAAATCTGGTGAACAAGTACTAAGAAAAACCATAACAAAATACAATGAAACACTCCAAAGCAGAATCGATTACTGTTTTTTACGGTGCGCAAGTCATACGTTTGACACAAGAAGTAACTTGTGTAAACCTATCATACTATCATAATACCTACTGTATCTGTAATATCTGTAAACCTATCATACTATCATACATTTACCTATCATACTATCATAAGCTACACTGGGAAATACTATAACTAGACATGCATTACAGAAGTTGAAGAATAGAAGTCAAATTTGTTTAGAGAAGAGCTGTGTTTAAGCGCTCTCGACTTTGACCCTTGCTATGTTACCGCACTATATACGTTGTCATGCAGAACAGAATAGAATAGCATGGTCAAAACTTGGAGCTGTTCCAATATAGTATCCTGTATCTAACTTCTGCTCTTTGAATTCTATCACTTTTCGGCAATTTATTGTCTGAGTGCAATTTACAAGAAGACAACAAAATTTAAATTTTCACAATTAAAAAAAATGTCACACCCTACAATTTAAAGCTCAAGAAATACGCAAGACACAGAGCAATATGTTAACTGAAAAACAATAGCTGTCGACCGAATTCATGATGCAAGGAAGGCTCCCCTACCCCATACAACTCTGAAGACAGCCGAGCATTGTGGTGATAGTTTCAGCCTGCAACTGCTGGCTTTTGCTCTGTGAAACCATCTGGTCGTCTTTTCCGGCCAGCTGAGGACAGCGAATCATCAGGAATTTGACACACTCTTGAACAAAAGGTTCCTACAAGAACAATGCAATAACCACATCACCAACTGACCCACTTGTGATATGCCTGCATTTCTTGAATACAGTGAAACCTTCACTAACACAAGACTTCTGGTGACCAAAGTCTGTGATAACTAAGCCTGAATCAATCTAATGAGTCTCAGTTGGTAATAATTAAATAGCCTGCGTTAACCAACAGTCCATGCTATGCCAGCCCATTTTAATGAGTCTAAACTGTACATTCACTGTGAAATAAATGTAATGTAATAGAGTATTTATATAGCGCCTCTTCAGTCTTAATTAAAAGTCCATCAGAAGCGCTCCCGCTGCAGTTAGCGCTGTTGATATGGCAAAGCCAACGTCAGAGCACTGAATAATAATAATACTAAGTACATTCACGAATGCTCATCAAAATTCAATAATAAACAAGCAAAATGAAGATTTTCTTATATCATGAAACAATTTCCATTCAAATTTCATGACATCGTGACAAATAATATTATGAAGCATGAATCAACCACAACTAAATGCCACTGTTTGGACCGACAGCTATATGCACACACACAAGCAAAAATGCTCAAAAGTAGGCTGCTGTAGCACAAAAAATTAATATCACAAGCCTGATGTTCTCTCATTTTGTCTGTAAGCCATTTGTCGAGCTTCAGATATTCACGCCTGGAAGCCAGGCACGCCAAGTCAATGACAAATGCAAAAGTTGATCCATTCAGTAAGATAGACAATGCCTACAAACAACAAGTGAACAATGTAAACACTGGCCAAGAACAGAGACCAGTGTGGCAACAAATAGAGAATTATGCAGTTGACACTCTACAGACAATGGGCCCATGGAGCTAATTAAGAAATTATATTTATAAGCATCAGTAACTATTCATAATAATATTACAAAACTATTGAAAAATATTTCATTTTATCAAATAATTTTCCAAATTTAATTAAATATCTAAAAAATTTAATGCTGCCATTTCAAGTGTGACGAGAACTAATCCAGCATCTACCTTTAGATCGTGGGCCACATCAAGCACCCGAGAAAGTCTGATTTGGTCGTGAATGTCGCGCATGTACCAATCGGCCATGGCCTGAAGAACGAGCGGCCGGATCGGGGTCGACTGATTCTGACAGTGCCATGCAAACTGCAGCACGGCCACGGCATTTGGATGATTGCCAAGAAAAATTGGAAGCAGCGACAAGACCAACTCTCGCTTCAGGTGATTCAATCGGGTCTAAAATCACATTTTCAGATGAACATAAAACGGGAACATTGAAAAGAAACACAGGTTAAGCAGCATCTAAAAAAAATCACTGCATGATACAGACAATATACCTCTGTAAATTTATTACAAGTTTATTATTTATTTAAGTGCATAGCCTTTCGGCCATTGCGATTGTACGCCATAACTGCCTATTTTGCGCACATTGGAAGGCTTCGGACACCGGTAATCCACAGTCCCCATGGACTTGGTGAAGCCAAGTGATTGGTGGTCTGCCTCGTGGAGATTCCATCCTGAAATCCTAATGTCTCTGTCTCGAAGTCGCGTTGCTAGTTGAAGTGCAGCTGAGGCAGGCACTGCTGGTGGGAGTCTTGCGACGTGCCCAAAGAGGCCAAGACGTCGACGACGAACAATGGCTTGTACAGTCTCTAGTCCAGAGCGCATGTATACTTCATCGTTGCATATGAAGTCAAACCATCTAATATTAAGGATTCTACGTTGAGCCTTAGTGTGAAAAGCTTCAAGTCTTTTCCACTCTTGACCAGTCATCGTCCTGGTCTCACTTCCATACAAGAGTGTTGAGAGTACAAGACATGCGTACATCCGAAATTTAGTGTGCAGGCTCAACCGACGTTGCTGCCATATTCGGTCCAGGCGTTGCATGACAGATGAGGCAATGCCTATGCGACGGATAGACTCATCATGTGAATTGGCCATAATACACATATTTGATCCAAGGTAACAAAAACTTTCAACTGAGTCTACAGTTTCGGAACCAATGAGGATTGGTTCCCCTGCAAGACCAGACCCAAGGTTTTGAACTTTGAACTTTGTCTTCATCCATGAAACATGAAGACCAAATTTAGAGGCCTCACATTCCATTTTCTCCAAAGTATTTTTAAATTTATCACGACTTTCTTCAAATAGGATTGCATCATCAGCATAGTTGAGATCTGTAAAATGTTGATCACCAAGCTGAATGCCCATATTACCTGCTGTTACCCAGTTCATTATATAATCCATCGCACAGCAGAAGAGAGTTGGTGCTCAAACACATCCTTGTCTAACGCCCAAAGATGTGTAGAATCTGGTAGAGAACCGGTTACCAAGACGAACTCTACTAGTTGTGCCACGATGAAGTTCCTGAATTAGATCAAGCAGCACTTTTGACACACCGATGCCAGCTAGTGCCTTCCACAGAACTTCCCTGTTCACAGAATCAAATGCTGCTTTAAGATCTATATATGCAACATTCAATGGTTTACGAAACTCTCGATGGATTTCTGAAAGAAGTCGTAGGGCGAGGATGGCATCAAGTGTAAAACCAGACTGCTGTGGCCGACGAACTTTGTCTAGAAGCGATTGTAACCTTGCCAACAGCACATGAGTAAAGCAACAGCACATGAGAGAAGCGTGATGGGATGGTAGTTTTTGCACTCATTACGGGCACCCTTGCCTTTATACAGTGAAACAATTATACCGTCTTTCCAGGCTGAAGGTATTTTGCCAGATCGCCATACACGTTGAATGATGGAATGCAGTAATACAGTAACAGGCTCAATTGCGCACTTCAGCAATTCAGCTGGAATACCATCAGCACCAGGAGCTTTTCCGTTTTTAAGACGTTTTATGGCATTTCTGACTTCGGCAAGCGTAGGCTCATCTGTGACTACACAAGGATCAGGGATTGCATTCATTTCAGCCTCATCCAGCTCTTGAGAAGGAGCTCCAGTTCGATGGTTTAGAGCCTCTGCATAGTGCTCAACTCACCTGGAGAGAATGGTTTCTTCTGAGTCACAGGGAATGCCCTGGCGATCATTCAATGCACAGTTATCATTATTCTTTGGCCATTCACATAATTTCTTTATGTTACGGAAAGCAGGGCGATAATCATTTCGAGCAAGACTCTGTTCAATCTCATCAGATATGCCGTTATTGTAAAGTTCACGATCACGACTTGCCAGGCTATTGAACTGACGTTTAAAGCAATTGCGTTCTTTATGGTCACCACTTTGTCGAGCTGCTGCCTTCTTGAATAAGACATTATACGTTTCATCAGACATCCATTGAGAATGATTATGGTGTTTATAACCAACGATTTTCTCAGCTGATGAGCAGATGGTAGAGCTGAAGGTAGACCAGACAGACATCTTCTACATTATCGGATAGGTCAGTGAGAGCAGCAAACCTGTTGTTTACATTGAATGCAAATTTTTCGGATAGATCCTTGTTATGAAGTAGTGTCTCGACATCAAATTTTTTCAGAGTGGTAGGTCTAGAAGATCGATATAAATTAATCTTCATCGAAGTCACCACAAGATTATGATAAGTATTTGCTGCACATTCAGCACTGCGCAAGACCCTACAGAACTGAAACGATCTTCGGTCATGAACAATTATGTGGTCAATTTCCTTTCGAGTCCGGCCATCAAGTGAACACCAAGGCATACAGTGAAGGGGACGACGTTTAAACCACGAACCAAGGACTGAGAGTCCATTAGCTGCACACCATGTTATGAAACGAACTGTGTTGTCATTAGGAGTACCAGATCCATAAGGACCAATGACAGACTCAAATCCTGAGCGAGAGGTTCCCATTACTGCATTCATATCACCAAGTACCACCAAGTCGTCATGGGGAGAAACAGTTCTGACTGCAGTATCAAGCTGACCATAGAATGTGTCCTTTACTGTATCATCTGCAACCTCAGTAGGAGCAGAGTATTACTGACTATTATAGTGAGAGCAGAGACGACTATTATAGTGAGAAATCCATGTTGATGTTGCAAACGTGCTTTCAGTAGACGATCACACACTGGAGACCAAGATTTTAAAGCATGTTTAGCTGCTCCACGAAGCAGTAGCGCAACGCCACCAATATGTGTTACGCCACCTGAATAAAGTAGAAGAGCATCCTCTACAGCGTGTGATCCTTCATTGAGCAGCTGTGCTTCTGTAAAACCAGCAATAGAGATGTTAAGTCTTGTCATTTAACGTGAAATTGCCACTTGGTGACCAGGTCGATGAAGAGTTGAAACAATCCATGTGGCAAGACGAATGGAGTGACTAGGAATATTCCATAAGGAATTTTTAGCTGAAGAGGTCCCTGTATCTATCCGATCACACACGTCTCGAGAGGAGCTTTGGTGTGTGGTCATCATAAATGCATTTGATGGTGTGATCAGAGACCCTAAAGCTTCTTGTGCAGGGGCTTTAACCCTGGTGCTAGTATTTGACATATCCATGTTTATTGGCGAACAATATCCCACAGATACCATGTCCCCTGGGATGAGACGGGCACAGTAGCTGCAAGTTCCTGGTCCCACAGCTGAGTAAGTGCTACCGTGAGACACATAGTAGCCAGGTAAGCATAGTAGCCAGGTAACATTGTAGCCAGGTAAACATAGTAGCCAGGTGTCCCTCTGCCAGTACTCACATGGCTGGGCTGCTGCCCCCAACCCTGCCGTCATTTGTTTAGAGCAGGTTTCTCCTAGGACAGTTGCCTACCAAGGCTAACGGGCCCGCCCTGCCTGGGATAGTAGAGAAGAAATGAACAGTTAGATACCTCTGCAAATGCCGATGATTTAATACTAACTGAAATTAGCAAAGTGATTAATAAGTGTATTTACCACTTGCAAAAGTCCAAGCAAAAGCAGATCTGGACAATGGGCAACTGGATACTTAAACAGTTCAAATGCTTGCTGGTAAAGTCCTTCGTCTGATAGCTGAAGCAAAATGTCTATCAAGTCCAATGACTTCCTAAATAGCAAATAAAACAATTAACTGCTCATCTTGTCTTCTTCTCCATGACTGGATGTGACAAATGAAAGCTAGTTTCTGAGCAATTAAAAAATTGTCAGTTAGTGACAATAAAATATATCTGTTTTGTCATAGTCTAATTTGAAACTATTTCTGAGAGCAACAAATAGGATAAATGATTAAATCTGTCTATAATTTGGGGGGGGGGGGAATTTCCAATGGCCAAGAAAACAAAACCATGTAAAATAACACTTTGCCAATCCTGTGTTTCAGCATTGCATCATAAGCATAAAATCAAAAGAAGATCAGACGAACCAAGAGGCAATGTCTCGATTTTCTTCATCAGGAAGCACCTTCAGACAGTCGATCACAGATGGCCGATATTTGAAATCAATTAAACAGAAGACATCGTTGTTCTTCAGAATGCTTATGAGCCAAGACAACTGAAAGACAAAATAACAACTGTGTCTGTGTTTTTATCTAACTGCTGTCAATTCCAAAGACCTAACAAATCTTTGGTCAAGATGCTAATTCAAAAACAGATGTTAATTCAAAATATATTAATTATACCTATGCATAAATATATCAATGCTGTTCCTATTCACCTAAATATTAAGAGCCTCTTTGAAATCCTGTGGAAAATATATGCATTAATAAATAACTAGAAAAGGTGGGCTTTATTAATAAAGATAAATCATAACCACAAAAGCCAGTAAAATGCAAAAACCATGGGCTTGAAATTTTATCAAAATATTTCACAATATTGACAAATATATTTTCATTCTTCAATCTGCTTTTCACTCCTTTCTTACAATTATCAATCAAATTCAATAAGTCAATAAGTCAACAAGTCAATATTTGGCCTAAATCTTAACACTATATCACCAAATACAAACATTACATTCAAGCATCATACAAGTCAAATAGGCTTGAACACAAATACCAGACAGAATCAAGTCGATGTAACTACAAGATTTGTTTACCATTCGGACAATACAAATGTACATCACTCAAGGTCTTTACCTGTCCATCCTTGTTTTTCCACAATACGTAGAGAACATCCACGGGAAAGTTATCCGTTTCACCAAGTCCCAGAAATAATGCCTGCATCAGCAACTCTAATCCCTGCTTGCCATTAACTATAAATCCAGGATGGTCCAGTTCCTTCACAACCTCTGGCCATGACAGGTTAGGGACCTGCAAAAATTCGTTGATGCATCAATATCTACATGACAACAGCTACGTCAAACAACCAACATCAACATCCAAACGATTTTCTCGCCGAACGAATGAATGAACAAATGAATAAATGTTTATAGTGGACGAGTGTGAAAAAAACTGGTCACTGTACACACAATTTCAAATGATTGGCACTTATGAGTATGTAAAAAGATCAGGATGACATCATTGATATGAAATTTAGTGTGTGCTTTGAGTTTCTTCTTGAAAGACTTGAGGTTTTACGCAATAAGCTGTTCTACATACACAAGAGGCAGCATCTGGTAAAGCAGTCATCATTAACCCCTTAACTGGGGATCCCGGATATATCCGTCCATTTTACATTAAGTTACAGTTAAATACACAGTTAAGGGGTTAAATGACCTTGACAGCAACTAAACTCACCATTTCCTTGACAACCTTGACAAAAACTTCAGCATTCCAGTTGCTGGACTGACCATCTCCAGAATCCTTCGAGTCCACCCATCCGCTGACAGGATTCTGTCAGACAAAATTCATTTAAAGTCATACCCGACTAAAACACTTAATAATGAAATATGGTAGAATTCTGGCAGAAAGAAAATTAAATCATTCAAAAGAGCACATCTACGTCTGATTGTGATTTGGCAGAACAGCATTCAGCCAAGCAGCTCCTGTCTTACTAACAAGAAAAGTCGCTGTTGAAATACTCAGAATACATCCCGCAACTTGTTGACTTATGTCTAAACAAAGTATCATATGTGAGCATTTATTTTAAGAGATAGTACTTAATATATGCTCAGATTAATTAATGCCTGACAGAGTAGAGATTGTCAATCAAGAAACATAGATAGTGAATTTAAACTATTTCAAAAACATATGATCACAGTATTTCATGTCCTCACAATCCATACAAATAATTTGAGCTAGAATGAAATTTCAGCCACGGTTCATCTCAAATACAAAAGGAATTATGCAAACCTTACTTATCAGAATCATCTACCTGCAAAGGGACATTTTCAGAGAATCCAGAAGAACCTTTGATCATCATTCCAATCACTCGCGCTACAGATGATGGAGTCAGCGCTTTGACGCCGACTTGCACAAGCGCATTACGACAGGGATCAATTCTAAATTTTAAAATACATAAAACATTCAATAAAGATTAGAAGATCAATTATAGACTTGTGTTTGATTGCTCTCTCTGCTACTTACACAACATAGCAGGTGAATTTTAGCCGAAATAGCAAAATCATTTCATCAACAAAAGCAATAATATGCAGAAATACTCCGCACACTTTTGAAAAAGTATCTGATAGCTAGTACACATAACACAAGGAAATCTTTAACTAGTCTTTCAGTGCAAAAACATCAACAAACTGCTCAAGTGCATAACATGATTATTGAATCATCATTTGCCATCTGTCATTTCTATATGCACTCACACACACACACACACACACACATATATATTAGGGTGGTCCACGAACAATAGGAATAATTAAAATGTTCAAAAATTAATTGTGCTAGGTTTGTAATGTGTTCCTTTGGTCATCAGTGTATTCTGTACTAAATTTCAGCCATATTGGTTAGCATTTAGAGGTGCCACCATAGCATTGAACTTTTATCAGATAGGTCATTCCATGTCAACTCAACCAGAGGTGTTCACCACACCCTCTCACATCTTCATGTCATTTGCAGGGTTTGTGGTACAGCTCAATTTGAGTAATTCTTGAAATTTTCAGCTTCTTTTGTCAAAAACTCTCAGAGATATGATATTTTGAAGGTACGAGGCTAATCGCGACAACTGTTTAAGTTTCTGATGTTTAATATCTTGAAACCATGGGAGATATCAGGCTGAAATTTGCAATGTGCATACATATTTTCCAGATGAGTTGAATGGTTTATTAATCTTTATCATAGATGCTACACAGCATACTCTACATATGTCCAAACATCCCATAACAGCCAGTTTTCACCGATATTTGGCCCGTATTACCATGAATCAGCAAAACGTTAGACTATGTATGTTGTGTCTTTATGTAACTACATATATGTATTCATCAATTTCAGACAGGATTTCTGTCAATAATGAGACCTTGTACCCACTATGCGTCATCTTCTGAGTCACAGTTACATATTTTTGTACCCACAATGACCCATATATGTTCATGTCGACAGTAACTCACAGTTTTCAAACTTTGCAGGCTTGTAGTGCTTGAAGTACTCAGCTATGGTCAAAACTTCATGTTGGTGTCTTGATTCTTTTCATTGAAAAGTTTTGTACAAATATCTTTTCCCCTCTTCCATGATCTACATCTAAGCATCTATGCATTTCACATAATATATGTCATTATGGATTCTATCATGTGAGCCATATTTCTCTTGTTGAGTCCATTGGTCTGTTTGAGCTACGTAATTATGAACATTCAGAATCAAGCATTAACAGCAAAGTCCTTTTGACTGAACTCGCTACATGGTCGAATGGAGTTTCCGGCCTGCTTGTTTGGTCACACGGTTCACACAGGTCTCAAACTGCTCATCTTAAACAAAACTTGGATAAGATTAATACTTTTTGTCTCATTAGCTTATTTATCTGCTTTCATGACACTTGCGAAGACATAAAAATTTGTGTGCTCAAAATAATTTGCTAATCAGAGTTAATGTGGTTTTCACATACAAACAATGGATGCATGATGGTCAGTTGAAGCTGCAGTCAGTAACAGAGACAGTTGTAGATTTCATTACTTCTCTGTGCACTGCTGTTGATAAAACCACACCTCATCACTTCACTGCTAAGCACAGTCATCTTACTTGCATAATCTGAAGGAGTCTTTGCCTGTTGGGAGAGCAATTGTGCTACTGCACTTTGCAGAAAATTATTCATTTGTCTGTCAGGATGCAGTGCAAGGTTTTCACTGGGAAACATCACAGGTCACATTGCATCCATTTGTTTATTATCGTGAGCAACCCAGCAATGACCTGTCCTGCTTGTCCATCTGCATAATAAGTGATGACCGTGAACAAGTGACAGGTACTGTACATGTATTCATTGAAATAGTGTTAACATTTCTCAAGAGTCAAATCCCTGCATTGCACAAAATAGTGTACTTTAGTATTGGAGCTGCAACATTACAAGAACTGCAAAAACTTGAAAAATCTTTGCCTGCATCAAGCTGATTTTGGAATAGATGCAGAGTGGAATTGTTTTGCTACTAGCCACTTGTGATGGAATTGGTGGCTTCATAAAGAGGCTTGTGGCAAAAACAAGTTTGCAGGCAACTCTGCAGCATCAGTGGGTCTCAGTTTCTTTGCTGGCGATGATATTGTGCCACTGGAAACAAAGCGTGAGTTAGTTGTAATTTCCTCAGCTCTGCGAAGTACCAGATAAACGAGCTGACATACAGCCGAAGGACATAACACAAAGTAAACTGTCAGATTTTGTCACCATCACACTAAACAGTTTTTCATGATCTTCGACATATCGTTGGACTTTCTTGAGAAAGATCCAGATGAATGGACCAAAGACCCAGCATACAGACAAGCAAAGGAAATGCTGTCAGAGCTAAAAGTGGTGAATGATTTGGCAGAAAGAGGAGTAGCTCTGATTGGACAATGTAACAACCTCTTGACCAAAGATGAATAACAGAAGCAGTTTCTGCTGCAAGTGGTTGAGGAGCATCAGCGTCGCTTTCCGGATAGTACAAAGACTTGTCTGGTGGCTGAACTTGATAATTAACTGAGTTTGTCATGTTGCCTACTATTTTACTGTCAAATAGTGATGCCTTTCAGTAATGCCTGTGCCTGATTATCAAACATTGTTGTGTTTATACTTGTGTGACAAAAATGAATATTTCTGTACACTGTACACTACGGGTGAGTAAAAAAGTGTTTGGTGGCACCTCTTAATATTCTTCTATGACGCTAAAATTTTGTCATAAATTCTTTTTAACATATCTGAACAAAATGCAAACCTAGCACCAGCATAATAATTCAAAAAAAATTTTTAATATATATATATATATATATATATATATATATATATATATACACACTATATATATATATATACACACACACATATATATATATAACAAGGCTGAGAATAGTCAGATAATTCCGATTATTGTTAAAATATTGCGAAACCATGTCAATATGATTTGCTGGCTCAATCCTGAAATATGCATTAAAGAAATTACTCAAATGGGGTCACATAAAACTATTTCTCAAAGTGGGATTTACACAAAAACAATCCTTAAAAGTTGTCAGTTTCACAAAATCTATTAAAATAAACTCTACTTCACAATGGACAAATCAAGCAAATGTCACTCGGCATGTGATGATGCTGAGACAATTCCGTCAAAACAGATGATCTACTTCAAAGATATAATACGCTTGAAATAAAACCATACACACAAGCACAGCATACACAATAGTGTACACAGTACACAATACAATGCTCATTGTACTTCCTAAAACAGTTATTTGGTTTGTCCGTAAAACACATTCACAGAAACAAATCAAAGTTAATTGGGCAGAATCTGTACGATATATTTTCCGCAGTTACCCCTTAGTAAATCCTGGACCAATCTCCATGACCATCTCCGCCAGTGACGGTCCCATCTAATAAAGAAAAAAGACCACAAAATTAACTTATTATACCAGAATTCCATATTCTAATGTTATTCCATATCATACATTTTTATCAAAAGCCTGTTTCAAGTGATCAGAATTTGAAATTTTTACAGCCTCCAGTTATACCCCACACTCAAGTCAAGCAGCTTCATCAGTGTTTCAGTGGAAGGCATTTCACAGCACAAAGATGGCTGATGTCAGTTATAAGCACCATGGCTGCTGCAACCGAGGCAAGCAATGTGCTTTGCTGTCTGCTATAACTTTAATCAAAAGCTTGACTTCGCTATGTAAGAACCCCACCCACCAGAGTTTTTACTATCTAAATCAGAAAGTGAAATTTTTTATTGAAATTCAATGAGATAATCCCAATTTTCTCTAAATTACAATTGAAATGCAATTGTAATTCATTTTTGCTGATTGCATGAAGCACATAAAGACAAGAATGGTACACATTGTGCCCTCGAGCCTATGATGTTGATTAAAGGTTTGATTCAGACCTATGAACTAAGCGCTCTTGACTCTAGCCTGCTAGGACAATAGCGCTATATAAATCAGCCTGTAGATCTAACAAACTAACAATATTGTAAGCACATATATACAGTAAAGACCATATTACTCATATATAACACAATTGTTAAGCACATATACAGTAAGGACCACAATGTTCATATATAACACCTCAAATGATCACAAATTTAATGACAAATTATGTTAAATAAGTATATGTCTTAAAATGAATATTTTACCACATTAGTAGACATGACAGTGTTGTCTTGAATAAGTCTGTTAAGAGGAATGTCTGCTACTTCAGAATAAATGAGTGGAGAAAGTACAACAGGTACAAGCTCCTTGGAAAAATCTATAACAAAAACAAGAATAGGTCTCTAAAAACCTTCTACCCCAAATCACCATTCAAGACACCAAATCCAGTTGTCCAGGCTAATAATTAATGCTGTGAAACTATGACACTTTGGAACTTCTGTGGAACTTTAAAACTTTCAAATTTTAATTTTACTTTCAGTCTTACTTGGGACATTTCAAGCAGCAGGGTGTCGTTAAAGAGGTCAAGTAAGTTTGTTCCTTAAGTCACTGGTTACAGCTTTGCCTTCAGATTTTAATAAGCGCAATGTTTATGGCAAAAGACAATTTATCATCACATTTCTAATCAAATTGTCAAACTTATGAGTAATTTCTTCATGAGACAAATTAAGCAAATGTAAAGCAAATGTCGGTCAAGTCTCCTGATCAGCAAAGTCAAGCCTAGGCCAAATACCCACTACACAGGTCCTGCAAAATTAATCTATTGTGACTAACTCACAGGTCTGGGATGTGCTGGGTTGGTAAACATAGATGAGCAAAGAGAAAAAACAGCAATCATTTGCAACAGAAAAGTTATTACATAATTCCACAGCAAAATGATGAAGTAAACAAAACAGAACTTATTCAAACACAAAGCATATCTAGAAGCACCCCAAACAGTAGCAATGAATAAATGCATTGTCAGTTCAAAGCCATTCACTGCTCATGTTGTGAAGACTCAACGCATAGTCAGGAATTTCACGTGAGAATTGTTCAATTGAAAAATCTGAATTCAAAATAATTTACTGTAATCGTCATGTCTTGCAATATATATTATACATTCTCTGACTAACTCATCATTATCTGTTTGGTAATACTCATTTCCCCAAGCAAATCAGAGACATAGCCAGGATTTTAGGTTGGGGGGCTGAAGCCCAAGATTCACTCCCCCTGCACCCCTCCACCCCAGGATACCCCCCATCTGAGACTGACATCTCCCTCAATCTGAGTCAAGAATGACCCCTTTTTGTCAGACTTACTTTTTCAGCAGGGGACAATCTGTGCTAAGCCGGAGGAGCGGCGGCCTTTTTTCTTGCTTTGTCAGACTTTTTCAGTAGGGACCCCCCTCAGAATATACTGAACCCCCAAATTGATAATCCTAGAAATAACGCTGCTCCTCTCACATCCCCCCTGCATTAGACTCTCCTCTCCCCAGCCACGTCTAGCGTGGCCCCCCTTAGAATGTGGGTCCCTCGTACGTGTGTTTTAGAGCATTTAGGACACAAAATCACAGGTCTGGTATCAATAGGTTCCATGTCTGTAATTTCTTATGTTTAAGTAAATTTTAAATAATTCTGCTTCGGTAATGTGCGTGTTAAGTCAAAAATTACTTGTATTCAGTGGTGTGGCGAGGCATAGTGCTGCCTTGGTCTCAAATACATAGGCCTAACACAACATTTTATAGAACTTTCCTCGCCTATCCAGTCATTCAGCAAAGGTGTTTATGAGCTTTTCAAAATCCAATGTACAATTCTTGTGAACAAACAAACGTTTGAGCCCGCAACGCCATTTGGGCTTGAATTCATTGGAGGGGGGGGGCTAGCTTCAGGTTTGGGGGGGCTTGAGTCCCCCAAGCCCATGCCTAGCTACATCCCTAAAGCAAATAGGATATGTCATCAAAGTTATTTCAACTATTTTCAATAATTTTTTTAAAGAATCAAGAACAGATTCATTTGACAGTGGAGATCACTTGATGTGAGGCAAATACATTTCCAAAGAGGTGATTCATGTTAGCACACAAATGAGTCATTCTTTGACAGACATAGCTGCTTTGTGGGTGTTTAAAGATAAAAAAACAAGCCGTGTTCTTTGATAAAATTTTTATATCACACAAATCCGTCCAAATTCCAAAGTAGATAAATTTAGAGCCATGGGAAGGAGTGCATGAATCTGCTGCTCAGCTTTAAGTCAATGAGCAGAAGAGAGGGGTGATGCTCAAGTCTGCACAAGTCAAACAGAATTTTTGCACAGCAACTGAATGACAATACTGCAGCAAACATATTTCTATTACATGAGCCACTCTTGTCCATAATGCTTTATGCATGGGCTGAAATAAGTAATTTCCACGAACCAACAGAA
Organism: Metaphire vulgaris; assembly: GCA_018105865.1. NCBI lineage: Eukaryota > Metazoa > Annelida > Clitellata > Crassiclitellata > Megascolecidae > Metaphire > Metaphire vulgaris. The sequence continues at coordinate 22,195,773 of CM030832.1, read as the reverse complement.
CTTAATACCGCCATACAAAGTTAATGTGTAACAAATGGACATGCGTGATAACTCTATTAACATACTTTAAGGTGATGGCAACCCATCTTAAAGCACAAAGAACTGCAGTTGTGAAATGTGTAGTCATAGTGCTTTGAAATTTATCACTGAGAGACAAATTCAATGCTTGGCCCAAGCCAGACATGAGATAGTCAGCAATGAGCATAACACTGCTGCCCTTCACAGACAACAATCATGACTCATTCATCTGTAGGTCCATTGCTGACTTCATTATGAAGAAATCTCATGACTCATCGATACACTGACCTTTGTCCACAGACAATCCACCTTGCCTATGGCTATTGCAAGAAAGACTAAGAGCATAAGAATAAGCAGCCACTACTGTACTACTCTCCAAAGCGATATATAAATTTACAAGATTTTACTTACTTACTTACTACAGTGCATGTTGATTTTCCAGAAGCACAATGAGGGGAAGAACTACTCCCGCTTCAACATATCAACCTCTACTGGGAGAGGACAATAAAAAGCAAGGTTTGATCTCCATTTGAAGGGAAACAGCCTTGACCAACAGACAACTTATAGCACCACATTTAAAATACTCAGAGGCATTGTCAACCCCAAAAATAAATGGTTAGGCTGACACTGTAGAACTAATTAGGGGCCGTCCATATAGTACGTATGCACCGAGGGGAGGGGGTTTGAGATTTTGGCGATTTTGCGTACGGAAGCGTACAGGGGGAGGTGACGACTGAATTTGTACATACGCACATTCAACTTTATAAATAGATAGAAGGCTGGTATATTCACACAAACATTTCATTTGAACAAAATTACTTTCTCACAGTCAAACAAAGGGCCCCAACTATTGTTCCCACAGTTAATTAAATATTAAAAACCTTTAATTTAATAGTAAACAAATGCTTTTTGACTATGGCTAAAAATTAATTTTCACCGTGCGGGGATTGCTAATTTGCACCGAATAATTTCAATAAAATTGTCTTCAAATGTATGGTTGCAACGGGGTGGTGGTGGTGGTGAAAATATGACTTTTTTGGCATACATACTATATGGATGGCCCCTTACTGATGCAACAGTAAATATGGTAAAATGTAAATCTTAACAGAAATGACAATAAGACATTCAGCCAAAAGAAAAGGCAAAAACAGAAGGAAAGCTCAAAATTCTAACCCTTGCTTAAAGCCTGGATAAACTTTTCCTTCTGTTCTGCAGAGACACCAAATGCCTCACAACTCTTCTCCAAGACCAGTCTCGATAATATCAGATGAATTACTTCAATGGGAGCGTCTCGAAGACTTCCTCCTATCAGTTTACATTTAGTCACATTTAAAAACCGAATAATTTCAATAAAAGCTGAAATAATAACAAAAGACAAATCGTCAACAAATCCAACGCAAATGCATTTCTATGCCAAATGAATGACCACGATTAGTCATAAAATCTGATAGCAATTATAAATCACAAACGTGTATAACCAATTCTTTGAAAGAAAAACGCCTAAGAAAAATTACAAAATTTTGCTTTTAAAATTGTCTTCAACTTGAAACAAGGGACAACAAAACAAAAGCCATCAGACATAAAATTAATTAAATCCAATAAAATTCATTAAAATCTGGCTTATAAGATTTACTGCCTGCTTGTCAACAAAATGATTAATATATATATATATATATATATATATATGAATATGCTTAAAATTCTCAAAATCCAGTGGTCCATTTTATACCACTCTCAATGTATGAGTTCAGCAGCTGTGGCAACTTCTGCTTCACAAACTGCACCGCGTGCTTTCGAATTTCCTGACTGCTAGATTCTAGCGCTGCAAGACCAAAGGCCACCTCCTGAACACAGGTCAGCTTCAACACCTTGCTCAGCTGAGTGAAGAGGTGCTGTGAAGGACGAAGGCTCTGTGAAAAGCGCACAATCACCACACCAGGAATAAGTTTCACAACAGTTCAAAGCAAAACAGAAATTAACACTGATAAAAATTTCATCCTCTTACAGCATTTGAACCCAAAACCCAGAAATACCATTTCTAAAACCAGAACATTAAAAACATTAAAAAATTACCACTGAATTATAAGTCCAATTATTTATTTATTATGGTATCTATGTCCAGCTGAGTCTGTTCTACACACCTTCTGATGGTGAAGTGGGTTGTCAACAGCGTAGCAAAATATAGAAACAAAGTTTGGCTTTCCCAGCAACTTTTCACACTCCTGCACTAAATATTGAATCTACAAATGTCAACAGAAAGTAAAAATCAATTTCACTGGACAAAAACCATTCACAGCACATTCACACAGGTTGAATTTTTAGTCACCTGCATTTTTTAAAATATACATAATGCAGCTGGCATTTCCGTAATTACATAATTATATCTCATACTTACAAGCATTATAATACAATTTGATTAGGAAATGGTGCTTTGGTTACTTTGGAAACCTAGACATTTGACAGCTATACATATTAATACATAAAGACGTAATGCAAAAGTAGCTGCTTGTCAGTATAATCCCAATAACTGCAATTACCATGCTATGGTAACACATAATTCAACTAGAATTTCTACTCAAAAGCATTTTCTTAGTCTACAAATTACCCAAATGTGATATCAGTGGCAAAAAAACTCCATTTACATATATATATATATATAGAACACCGAATCGATCAGTATTCGATAAAACACGCTGAATCATCAGCAGACATCAAATAACCTCTCTAGTATGGAAAGCTGCTACAGGATAGACAATGTGCTTTGTGATTATCATTGGCAAAAATCCTGTATAACACAACATAACAGCGACAAAGCTCGGTGAAGTGACCTCATTTTACGATCATTTGGTTTGGCATTGCTCCATCGTTCGATCATGAAGCTTTAAGAATGACGGGCAAAAACACTAGCATAGAATTTACTTCTTTTACTGTTGTCACCATTTGAAGGCACATATTAATGGCGTGGACCAATGTGATCTAAATCATACAATTCAAGTTCTTACCTCAAAAAACTTACTTAGCAATAAGTAATTTTGATATAAATTACAGGTTCTAATTGCCAGCAGTAACACAAATGAACAAAGCAATGATCAACTGAAACATAGCTACATCCCAGGGCTTCAGCATAAGTCTAAGAACTCAATATTTGCTTCTACAATCGAACAGCATCTCACTCAGTTTCTGAACTCAAACTATTTTACAAGAGTCACAGACAATGGAAATTGTATTAAAGATCAGTCATGAATTTACCAAATCTGTCATTGATGCTTGATGCCTGAATGTTTTTTCCTTGCGTATATTGTACTTTTCTTGCCATTCTGTAATTACTGTTAGGATATGTTGATATTTACCTATTTGGAAATAATAAAACCTCAATCAATCAAAGCACAACAGAAATTAGAGTAACGAACCTGATACAAGTCTTTGCCACTACTTCTATTGTCGCCACTAAAATCTACATGAGAGAAAAGGCACCGTAAGAGATGTCTGTAAGCTTCGGACTTATATTGAACCACAAGCTGAAAAGAAGCACAAAACATTGCCACAAAACAGTGAACAACATTCGACAACATCTAGGAGCAGTCCAGTAGTCAACAGAAAACACTTCAAAAATAAGGAAGCATACAAGACAGTTATCCATATTAGTACAACAATATTTGCTTTTACAATTGAACAGCATCTCACTCTTTGAATATTTCTGAACTAAAACTATTTTAAAAGCAAAATCAACAAAGTCAATATTAATGCATTTTGATATAACACCCTCTTAAAGTGAACACGAACAAAGTGCAAATTTTGTAAACAATAGAACACAGCTTCTTTCACAATGACATGAAGCAATTCTCGCTATATGAATTAATTCTATTATCTGCTAATAATGCATTCATTATGAGACTGCTTTACGGGTGCTTAGACTTCCGACATAAGCGGTATTTCAATATAAGCAAGTTTGACATAGCGGGATTGGACTGTAATTGAATTTTCAACACTGCAGCAGTTTTAAGTTATTACTAGTGGCCTGAATGTTTAATTCATCATGTGAAGTCACCTTCTGTTAACATATGCATCTTCATTATTTCATGAATACTTTACATGTGTGCAATCAATTTATCCTCACACTGAACCTGGTTGCCAAGTAACTAAGCATGTCAAATAGATCAGTGACTGTCTGGTTTAGCAAACTCATCCTCCTAAATATTTCATCACATACCGAGTCCATGTTTTTAAATTTTGTTTTTATCTAAATAATAATCAATTAAATCGTCCATTGATTGTTTTGCTGATTAAAATTATCTTTAGACATCTCTAACTTGATCATAAAATTTTTGCAATTTGTTTCTGAAGTTGATCTGCTGATCATGCACTTTCTGCATTGTGCAGTGACCTTTACTTAGGTTGAATTTTGAATTTTTGTCCGAAGGACCGATGAGTCATATCACCAGATGCTTTCAAATAAGCTGTGAAAGCTTTAAATAAAACAAGTGAAATTTACAATGGAAGCTGTCGATAGTAAATGACATGACACCTGAGGACTAGGGTTGCCAGATATCCAAAGTCAAAATACGGGAGTTTATTACCGCGATCGACGCGCCCACTCCACAGTCCAGTTCATCATGAATTATTATGGCTAAAGCTATATACTACAAAACAGTACTATAGAACAGTGTGGCGTCGCCAGGATTTACGAAAGGGGGGTTTTCGGCTTTGGTCATGGTCAACTGTGAAAAACTGTGAAATAATTTTAACAAGCCAAAAAAAGTTTGTCCGTTCACACCGACGCCTTTCTTTCCTCTTTTTCTTCGTTAGTGTTGGCAAACAAAAAAGGTCAACACCTTAATTAATTAACTACATTATTTCTTCAATTTCTTGAATTCACACCATTGTTGAGAAATTTTTTACTCCGGCAACCCCACTGGGGGTTGATCCACAAATCCGCAATCCGAGAATAAAAATGCGTGAAACAATTAAAAAATCTTTTAGTGACAGCCAAGGGGGTTTAACCCCCGAACTCCCTCCCCTCGGCTGCGTCACTGCTATAGAGCATAGACTAGGAAAAAGCAGTAAACAACACTGTTCAATGCACTGCATCATCTGCATTTAGTGAATCAATATTACAAACAAGTTATAACATTATTATCATAGACCTCCTAATGAGTCCTATAATAATAATAATGTGATTTTAAGTGGTTTAGGAGGCTAAGTAAGCCTGTGTGAAAACCACTGAAAGTTCCTATTCCTGCCGTTAAAGTAAGTAAGAAGCAGAGGGGCACTGCTGCCTGCCTCAGAGCCTCTATTATTTTGTTTGATATTGTACTAAACTGTACTAATGACTTTTATTTGACATTTTATCACGCCAGAAAATGTAGTATTGTTTCGATCTTAAGCTGCGTCTCAATGAAGTCTATCAACCTAGCCAAATATGGGAGATTTGGTCTCCCGCGTGGCATCCGTCCGGGAGGCGGGAGACTGGGGCTGAAATACGGGAGCTCCGGTAAAATACGGGAGATCTGGCAACCCTACTGTGGACTTAATTACGAATTTCAGACTTTTTGCATTTCAACTAAAAATTCGAGTATATAAAGCTGATGTCAGAACTTTAAAATTCAATATTATCAAATCATTTCGTTTTTTATAATGGATTCACATTTCTTCTTCTTTATGTGTCGTCTTCTGTCAGAGGGTTGACAGTCATTTTCCTCCAATTCTCTCTATCTTCTGTTGCTCTTTTAGGAATCCATAGTTCTTTGTGTTTGTCCAGTCAAAGATGTCGTCCATCCAGCTTCTTCTCGGTCGACCTTTCCCTTGTCCCTTCTATTCTACCTTCCATTATTATCAGCGTTAGGTCTCCACATTTAGGTGAATACATTTCAAATGACAACCTAATTAGCATAAAAACGACAGAATATCGCTAAAAGATCGAGTTCGTGTGATGAAATCTTATCAAGAAAGACGGATAACGACAGACAAAGCGGCGCTTCATCATCATGGCTGATGGGCAGTGTCAGGAAATTACGCTGAAATAACAAAAGAAATGCGTTTAATTGGACCACAGAACGAGCGTTTCGCTCATCCTTACATTCGAAATTTCGGCGATATTCGATTTGAAATTCTTCTTCGTGAGGTTGGCGACTGAAAAGCTGATCTGTGACAGAGCAAAGGACAGTGAGTCCAGATTCATAATGTCAATTCAAGAATACGACGAAAGCCTCGAATCTCTTCGAAGCCTTCTGTTGAGCAGCACAGGCGCAGGTCACCGTCCACCGTAGATCCGATGAAATGCTCTGCAGATACAGCGTCCGTTCGTTGAGGGGCATAATGACGGCGATGCCGACAACGACCGACCGACACCAAGACCAACCGATCAACGACGACGAACGAACGCCGCCATCTTATAAGTGACTGACTCGGACTTGGTGTTGCCAGTGAACTTTTTGAAAAAAAAACAGAAAACCCAGGTTCGCAAAAAGTCCAAACAGATGATAAAATTCAAAAAAATAGTGACAAACCTGAAAATTTTTTGAAAAATTTCGTAAAAACGTCTCCAGAAAGTCTTAACAATCAAAAAAAGGTCGTCTTCAAGCAAGGTAAACTTGATTCTACAACAAGCAAAAAGTTTTCAACATGGAGTACCTCTGAAAACTCCTAATTTTCTCACTTTCACTGCATAAATCAGGCAAATTTTTAAATTTTCGCCGATTTAGAAAAACCAGATTCCGCCAAAAAATACCAAACAACCAAACGAGGCCCAAAAAACAGTGACTGATAAATTGAACATTCATCTGCTCCTAAAAAGCGGTGATGACCTTTTGTTCTTTTTTGCTTGTCGAACTTTTTCACGTTGAAAGTATATCGATTCATGTTATTATTATAATAAATCTATGGTTTGCAGATTTTAATCGAGTTCTACTTCCTGCATAGAGTTTCTCCTATGTGCGCGTCGTATTAGCAAAGAACTAAAGCTGCCGTAGTCATATCTCCTTTGACACATAAAACCCTCATCGCCGTTGTGGCCCCCGTTGCGTTCTCGATATTGTGCAGCGTTATATGCCTATAGTATAGGTAGATGTTAATCCGCAGCCACGAGATATTTGCATAAAACCAGTGGGAGTAAATAATACAAAGCATTGGAATCGAGAATCGAAACTGATGAATGAAAGTTATTGTAGTCACTTTCTTTGAACCATCCACTGTAAATCCATCTTAATCCCCTTATTTCCCCCAATAACATTTATGAGCTACTGCGTGCGAACTTTCTAAGCAAATGTTATAATGGCTCTAGCCTCTAGGGTAATTTATTCGTTAGCTGAATTTTAGAGAGTATAGGCCTATAGGCCTAATAGGCCTAAGTACAAATCATAACTCGGACGTCGACCTTCCTTTGCACGTCACTGATAATTATAATGGCGGAAAATATACAGCAACACTTGAGAGGTAATTTTTAAAAATGATTTTTATGCAGTAATTGGCAAATTGTTGATTATCAATAAATTTTCTGAATTTGTTTACTTGAAGCTTGGATAGGTTGGGTTGGGTGAATACTTGCAATTGCCGGCGTGGATTGGGTTGGAGATTTGATGGGTCGGGTTGGGTTCTAAAAAATGGACCCATGTCCATCTCTGCGCCACCTTAGCAGGGCTCCCGAAACACCTCCTCGACAGACTCCAGAATGTACTTCATGCGGCTGCACGCCTGATCCATCGATCAAGGAAGTTTGATCACATCACGCCACTGATGATCGACCTACACTGGCTCTCGGTCCCCGAGCGAATAACGTATAAGCTGACAACCCTTGTCTATTGGTGCCTGTATGACATCAGTCCCTCCTATCTCAGGTCCGAACTCCAGACATCTGCAGACATAGACAGTAGAAGGCGTCTGCGATCTGGCTCCACTCAAGCACTCCTCGTGCCGCGCACACCAGTGGCGGCTCCACCGGGGGGGCAGGGGGGCCCGTGCCCCCCCCTATTGAGAGCCTGGCCCCCCCAGTTGGGACCCTATACTTAATGCTACATACATTAAACAACAAATGGTTGGCCCCCCATGATTAGAAGTTGCCCCCCCCCAACGGCCCCCCCACTTGCCAAATCCTAGAGCCGCCACTGGCGCACACGCCTTGCCACTGCCGGCTACCGCGTCTTCCCGGTTACCGCAGCGAAAACCTGGAATCGTCTCCCCATAAGTGTTCAAACATCACCTTCTCTGGACATATTTAAGAAGTGACTGAAGACTTAATTGGCTGTTCGAGATCAGCTATTCTGTTAAATACTGACCTATATTATTCATGAACTATGTAATGTGTTCAAGCAGTCTTCCTACCAGGACAATTTAATAATAATAATAAAATCTTAATAATAATCAATAATAATAATAATAATAATAAATAATAATAATAATAATAATAATAATAATAATAATAATAATAATAATAATAATAATAATATACTTGTCATCAAAACTCTGACCTTGACTAAAACTGGCCTCGAATTGCCTCTATTTCTGGCGTCTAAATGGAGAATTCACGTTGTTTTGAAAGCATTGTCAGCAACAGACATTCCAACGTAAGCCAGAAGAAGCCAGTCGCCGGCGAATTGTCTGCGGATAATTCCAGGAGTAACGTCGCCAGCTGTGCGCTCCACACACGCACCCAGGCTCGTCATTATTAAAACAGAAGGAATGCGTAATACATGTAAGTGTGAGAGAACGCATAGGGAGTGGAATGGATAGGGAGGAGGAGAGGAAGAAGTTGACGCAAAGAGGAAGACTCATTAGGCCCCTATGTCTGTTTCAATCAGTGTTCGATTTTGAAAAAGTATAGCGTAAATGATGGAACGACTCGCCCCAAAATTTTCGATCTCTAATGTGTTGGGGAATCGTACAACAGAAACCCACGCAGATGTCGGTCTCAAACAGTGAGGGACCCCCACTAATTTCCCCACCAATCGATCGAACACGCGGCTAAATTGAAACGAGCGATGACAAACGATAAACAGGGTGTTACCAGGGTCACTTGTTTGCGACAATCGGTCGTTTGATGAAGAGACGGTCGCTAAAAACTGAAGACATGGAAAAGAAAACGGAGAATGGAAGACGAGAGCGATAGAAGACGGCGTCAGGATGAAAAGGGACAAACGATGGGCGGCGGCGGGTGGGGAGGGGGGGGTCGGAACGCTTCGACCCGTCGGGATCTGATGGCGACATACACACGGAAACTCCAGTAGAACGATCTGCAATTGCTATTAAGCAGTTGCTATTACTGCTACTTACTACTGAGCATAGTTGTAGTTGAGGGGTGGGGTGGAGGTGGGAGTCGCGGACGATGAACATATGTTGCCCCAAACGCGATACAATCAGTAATGGACCAATCAGCTGCGCAGTCGACGAGACAGTTTCAGCTGCGGCAGCTGATCGCAGCGGAAGATGGGAGACGAGATGGACGAGACGTCGGACGAGGGGGAGGTGGGGTGGCGACGGGGGTGGGGGTCCGGCATCAGTCGTTCTCTTTAAATTTCTCGGTCGATCGCTCTCCTTCGTCAGTCTCATCCTGTCGTCGTCGTCGACTGGAATTGCTGGAAACTCAACGCAGCGTCAACACTCTTCTTCGAACGATTCCGCAGACAGAGAGAGGTATGCTCCATCTACAGTGTATTCGTTATTACGTGATAGTAACTAAGACCGCACAGTGAGAGAAAAGTGTCTAGGTAAAATAGAAGCAGGATGTTCTGACTTGAAAACGATAACTCTGAAATATTGACGCCAAAGTCGACTTTCAGTTTATAAGGGAGAAATTAACGAAATCGTTTCGCTATCGAAAAGACGCGATCTTTCTAACAATAATTATTATTAATTGAGCATGCAACTATAATTGACAATGATTCATAACAGCCTCTGATACTTGCGATCTCTTCCGATGAACATCTTTATACTGCTGTAGACTTCAAAATGCTTCGCCTATATAAGCTAATGTAGGCCTACGCCATTCAAGATTTTAAGGACTAGTTCCATCATTCATTGTAATGTAATGTAATGTGGCATTTGAATATACTATCATTAGGTACAGTAAATGTCGAAAACTGCCAATGTTGCGCATTGGTCAAATTTCACAGTGGAATCTCGCTATAAAACCAGTACAGCCATCGTGAAATTCTTTAAATTAAGGAGATTCACTTCTAGATACTGACTTCTAGAGTGACTTCAGAATAGCCGCGTATAGTTTAGCGGTAGATTTTAGAGATGCCAATTGACACTGAACGAGAAAATTTAGGCCTTTTACAATACGATGCTTGATTTACATGACATCTCAAACGACTGCCTCCTACAGAAGATTAGGCAGCGAAGTCGATCTTTCATTGGTGACTACTCGTGCTGTTTCAACCCTTGGTCAGCTCTCAGCTCCGTCTCTTATTAAGAATTCAAAACAAAATTGCTCGCAGCTTAGAGTAAGCTTTACCAAATTGCAAAGTCTGTCATACGTAGGCCTACCTTTCATGTTAAAATTTCCAAAACTATTTTTCAGTTCATGACGAATATTCTCAAAATGAAAAATTGATTGCGCTGTCTGAGGCAACTGTTCTCCTAGGAACGTCCCCTGCATATTATGAAGTCTAATGTTCTGGACATATCAGGCCATAATATTAGGCTGCTGTACCTTATAGGCCTACATCTGACTAAAAATCTAACGAGCCTTGCCACCCCGTCCCACCTCAACCTCAAGAGATGGCGCCACTGATCATGAGGTCATCACGTCATGAGGTCCTGGGTTCTATCCTCGGCCGCTACAAAAATTGTTTCTGCCCCAAGCGAAGTCTATGGACGTCGTCTTTTCTACAGACATAATGGCAGTCATGAGCCATCCATTGGGGCTGGGATCGGCCGTCAGATTCACTCGAAACCAATGAGAACAAGAAAGAAGTTTTTCGTGGGTGGGGTGAGGAAGAGGAGAAGGAGGAGGAGGGTAAGGTGATTGTTGCCATAATCGAGATAATTTGTTGCATTACAACGTTTGTCCTCTAAAAAAACGAATCACAAAATTGTTGATTTAATAAAAGTAAGCATAATATTAGAACTCACTGTCCCACTCTAATATTATTCAAGATTTCTACTGCTGTGCTCTATCCCAGACCCCGCTGAGGGGAGCTCGCGACGATCCCCAAGCCACCTAGTCCAGGGTTTCCCAAACATTTTGGAACCACGGTCCACTTCAGCAGTGTTAGGAGTGATCTTAGATCAAAAGATCAAAGATCACGATCTAAGATCACAATTCATGATCTTTGATCTTTGATTTAGATCACTTTTTACTAGTGATCTTTGACTCTGACTTTAAATCACTTTTTCGGTGATTTTGATCTTTATTATCAACAGAAGATCAAAAATCAAATTATACGTATTCTCCCAACTAAGTCAATCAATCAACGAACTTCTATGTGTATTGAGTAAAATGGCGGACAAATCAATCATTCGGACCTCAATGATCATGTTAGTGCAGCCGGTGCAGATGATGAGGATTATGGGTATGGCCCTGACATTAGTACTGGCACTGCCACTGGGACTCAGAGGGAGGCTTGCTCAGTTGCAACTGGTCGTGAAAATACAGTCAAGATAGAGGTCATGCACTACCTGAATAACCCAAATAAGGAACTTTCTAGCTTGTTGGCATACCCACATGTCAAGGCAGCATTTGTGAAATATAATACAACCCTGCCATCTTCTGCGCCTGTCGAAAGACTTTTTAGTATTGGAGGTTTGATAGCTACACCGCGAAGAAACAGGTTGTCTGACGCAACGTTTGAGCGTCTGCTCATGCTGAAAATGAACTGCCGTGTTCAACACTGACTGCGAACTGACAGTTAGTTGCTAAAATTGTCGTGAACTGCTTTCAGTTGTGTTAGTAACTTAGTATTACAAAAGTTTACATGCATCGTACAGTGGACATTTGTATCGTTATCATACGTGACACGTCATACATGATATAATAACTATATTTGTATGATCTTTGATCTTAGATCACTTTTAAAGTGATCTTGATCTTAGATCATTTATGCTCTAGTGATCTTTGATCTTGATCTTGGATCAATTTCTCTCTAGTGATCTTGATCTTTGATCAAGATCATTTTACAAGTGATCTTTCCTAACACTGCACTTCAGCGACTTTGTAACGTGACGTGACCCTAATCATAGTATGTGATATAAAAATGCATTAGGCCATCTGGTGAAAGTTAGTTGAATAGAATCGTCTGAGTTTTGAATAAATGGCAAAACAAAAGCTCTCTGATTCAATTAGAATGAAAATGTGGCAAATATATCAGACAAACTTATTCATATTTTGCCAAATAAGACAAATGAGAGAAATAGATATTGAAATTTCCTGAAAATTATCTTTTAAAAAATTTCAAGAAACATGCCTTTGTTACGCGTCTTAAAAATCTTATGAGTATGGCAAAATCTCTTAACCGCGAGGTCTCTTCTGCACGGTGTAGAGGTTCGCTATTTTTTGGAGTTTCAGAGCAAAATGCTAGGAATACGTTTTCCTTGCATTATTTCGAAACAAGATTTATTTTAAAAGTGATATAGGCCAGGATTTACTAAACTTTTTGCACAGAGCCGGCGCGTGGGGCCTGCAAAGCCTGCGGCCGCAGGGGGCCCCGCCGGCCGCAGGGGCCCCGCCGGCCTCGGATAATTAAGAGTTTTCATTTTTCTTATTCTTAAATAGTATTTGTTTTGTTTTTTGCTCGTCAGGCCATTTGAAGAGGCAAAAATATATGTGCATGATGACCTTTTTTGGCTCGTCAAGACATTTCAAAAACGTTGCGCTCGTAAAAATTGCAGGGGGCCCCCGAAAGTCACGCGCCGGCTCTGTTTTTGCACGACCCTGCAAACTGTCAACTAAACTTGGATTAAAATACTAATTATTTTATTACAAGCTGTGTATGGATAATTGCAGGCATATAAATTTCTTAAAAACCTAAGCCCACTTGCAACTTTCAAGGCTTGTGACATTGTGGCACTGGTTAGAAAATGACACTTTTAAATCTAATTTCGCGCTGCTCCGCGACCCTCTAGACCAGGGTTGTCCAACCTTTTCAAGTGGAGGGCCAGATTCCAATTTTGAACCTGGTCCGGGGGCCACTATAGAAGAAATCTCAATGTATTACATTACATCACAAGAATAACAATTTTCAATTAACATTCTTAAAGTTTAATCGACTGGTTGTAGTTAAAATGTTACATTGTTGCAGTCATACATGTACAATATTAGGCAGCTTGTTGAATACTTAGTCTTACAGGCTTGCAGAGAAGAGTTTAATGTTAAGTCTGGCATTGTTTTTGTCGATACAAATGGTCTATATTGGCGCCTTCTGTCGACGCAGCAATTCTTATAGCTCCACACAAGTGCTCATCCAGAAGAAGTGACCTCTGCTTAGTCTTAATGTTCTTCATTCTAGAAAACATCTGTTTGCAAGAGTAAGTGCTACCAAATAGACACAATGTCTTTAAAGCTAGATTCACTATGTTGTTTGGGAATGTTTCCCAGGAACACATCGGCCGTAAAAAGTTAGCAAGTCGTTGTGAATAAATGCAGCTTTCAAGTCACTATTGTTGTGAAAGTCAATGTCAAAGTCAAAGTCAATCTGGAACACCAGTATAATCAGCTACAAAAGGGACATTAACAATTCTGGAACACCAGTATAATCAGCTACAAAAATTCTGGCAAATTTGATTGAATGATCAGGCCAGTTAAAAACGCCCTGATTTGGAGAGCCCCGCGACCCACTTCGATCCGCAGATAATCGGTATCGGAAAAACAATGGAGAGCGGAAGTGTTTATTTTACAATCGGAACAATCCGGTAATCGGAACAATTCGGCAAAATGTGAATCCCAATGTCTGTACAGCTCTTAAACACTGGAGTCTAGGTGGCTAGGGCACTGGGTTATGGGTTACGGGAATCATGGCTATTAGCGAAATCTTCAGTGGCACAGAGGCTCCTATTCGAGTCTAGATTGGGCGAGATTCGTGTTAAACTGATTAAAACGCTCATCAGTTATGGGAGAATAGGAGGATTGACGACATGGTGTCATACAATCTGAAAATATGATGCAAATTTCAAAATTTGAATATTCAACAGTGTCTTAATTTTTTCCGTCGGATCGAGGAGCTCATAAACGTTCCTCAAAACCGCTGGTCGGGACTGGAAACGCAAGAAATGCAGAAACCTTGACGCCCCCCTATTTCAGAACCCACCCTGGCTACGCCAGCGTCAACAGACGAACATGGTTTTATTAAACTATGAGGTTTGGAAATGGGAGTCATGTGCTCCTCCCCAGCGAGGTGTGGGAAGCCAGAGAAGGAGCCCTCGCGCACAAAATTATACGATCGTTTTAGAGTCGTCTTGAGCTTTGGAGCAACTTTGCAGATTGACAACAACCATATCGGCAGCCATCCTATGCACTACGCATAGACCTGGCACTACCCTATAACATTTCCTCATCAGTTTTGCACGAATATCACGACCAGTTTTACAATTGCTATGGAATCCCTTGCATCCTACTGTAATTTGCGTTGACGTGTGGCCGGTCGTTTTGCAGTCTGACTAATTTCAAGAGCTGCTTTGTCCTCGTTATAAGGCTGTGTCGTCGTCTTCCAGACTGCCATGTCGAAGTGTTTGAATTTCGCTAAAAATCGAATTAGATTGGCGTCCTTCGTACCCTTTGTGTATCTTCGTACCCTTTTTGTATCTTCGTACCATTTTTGTATACCTTTTTGTGTCGTTGTAATTAAGGCGTGTGATGTTGTGCTTGTTGCGGAAAACAGGAGATGGCATCTCAAAGCATGAAGAAGTTGAGCGAAGAGGAACTGCAGCTGTACAGAGAGCATTTCCAAATGTTCGATTTGAATGGAGACGGAACAATCAGCTCCAGGGAACTGCGCAAGGCGTCTCGTCGTCTCGGCTACCGTCTGACCGATCAGCAAATCGAGGTAACTGCACGTCGTAACTACGGTCCATTTCAGCAAAGAAATATCTAAATGCTTCCTGTGGTCGGTTCATGATCGCGCGAAAACAAGGGTTTGCTGTTGCGAATTTAAGTTTTAACGGTGGATATTTTATACATCATTCATTTTCCGGAAATTGAATAAGGAGTGTCGTGCTCGAGGTCGTTTTATCCACTGGACTCAGTGGGCACTGTGCCCAGGGCCTACGAACTTTTCAGGAGCCTACGATAGTACGAAAGTCAGCTGTGTGTGGAAAACATGAAGGGAGTAGAAATATGTCAGAAACTGCAGTCTTGCAGATACAAATTTAATAACGTTTAACTCTAGCAGTCACAAACAGTATAATATCTATTAATATGAGCACTTTGCTTGAGCAGTTTTACAATATGTAAATTTTTCGGCTCTTTGGCAACTCAGAGGTTTAAGTTTAGGAGGACCTACAAATATGAGAGTGCCCAGGGCCTACGAAGACCTTAAAACGTTCCTGGTCGTGCTTCTGGTATAATAGTCTCGAAAGCACTGATAAGGATGGCGGTTAGACGCACATGGAGTTGGCGTTTTGAAAGGGACAAACGGTTTTTTCAATCGCTAAGTACACTATGACCGATTTAAAGGTCCATAGTACAAACAAGCAACAAATATATCAATCAATATCTTCTTGTACGTTGACTGCATGCAATAGGGATTTCTACGCTTGTTAAAACCAAACTCAGCAGGAAAGATATCCCAAACTTAAGAGATGACATCGATAATTATGAGGCTAAAGTGGTGCATTTATGCGGAAAATATTGCTAATAAATTGAAATCGAAAAATTCGAAAATACACGAATAAATGATGTCGGATTAACCATTGTACGACTTATGTCAAAACTCTTGGCCATTTTCAATTAATAACTGGAAAAAGTTTTACATGAGAATCGTCATTGGTGAAATCGCATTGTCATTCCCGCTATCGTTATAAATCTCCCTTCGTCTTGTTACCTTACACCGTCATTAATCACATCCGTGGATACATTTGCGAAGGAGGGGGCGCCTGTTTGGGTGATCGCTCTTGACTAAGTTAAGAGGCAATCGTCGTTTCCATCGATTATTCGTAGTTTTTCTACCGTCAATGGCGAATCTTTTGATGACTTTACAACTGCTTAACGAAGACGAGAGGCAAAACAAGACGTCAGCGCAGTTTCACTCCGCCTGGGAACATGAATGTCCGTGTAGCCATTCGCCCTTTCTAAGATGCCATCGGTGCAGAGTTCGAATGCACTTGGCTCCATCGTCGTCGTCGTCGTCGTCGTCGTCGTCATTTTAGTCTACTTAGACGTTATTGTTTTCGATATGCGCACACTTAATCTTTTCGTGTCTCCCAAGGGACATCATAATAATTCATAAGACGTCAGCGGAGAGAAGTATTCGATTTTTCCAGTCTCATCCATCCCCTCTTTTCCATCATTAGTCAATGTTTGACATCTGTATTCAAGAAGCGCTCTCTCTCTCTCGCTCGCTCCTCGTTAACGTTAGCAGTTTTGCCGACTTGACTGTTTCCATTTGCATGGCAACCTATAGGATCAATCTCAGACGGAAAGTATGAGCTGTAGGCACATTTTCCCAATCACCTGTAGACCTATCGTAACGATTTCTATCAAATGCACCGACCAAAGGAGACCATGCAGATTCACTTGTTAAGGGATCGAAGTGTTTTAGTGTTTATAAAGTCTTCCACAGCAACACAGCGCCGTTAATTAAGACGGTCTCTGGTAATAACGCTAACTGTTGGGCGGCGCTGAGACCCCGTGTTCACTTGCATCGCTTGAGACTCGTGAGGTTCATCGCTTTACTAGGACGCATTTCAATACTTTATTCCCAGTTGAAGTGAGACGTTGTAATTTATTTGGTCTGAAATGTGCTGAAACAAAAAACTACAGTTATTTTTCAAGGAGAGAAATTGAACAGGAAATCGGAAAAGTTTCTGCTATTTTAAGACCAATTTTAAACAAACTGACTTTGTGCCAAATGTGTTACTAGGAACTGAAACTGAAAGATAGGCATAGATACATAAAGTTCATAAGGATACTTACGTTGCACATTTTAGTTAATTCGATACGAATATTTTAGGTAAACTGCCAGTGACTGCCTACGAGAAGGAATTGATGGAGTAAAGAATAACATCGAATTATTAACAGGATGTCAAGATCGAACAAAGTGCAAATCCATGGTCGCTAACGTAGAAATACACAGCACCTAAAGAAGAAGAAGAAAAATATGTTTAGGCAGACAGACTTTAGCCGGGTAGACACAGGTGGCGCTAAGAAAGACAACTGTTGCTCTCTCTCTCTCTCTCTCTCTCTCTCTCTCTCTCTCTCTCTCTATTTTAGACTAAAAAACGAAGACTGACAGAGCATAGAAAGTGCAGTGTCTAGTTGGTGATCCACTGTGAATAGGCCGTGCTTTCTTCCTCATCCCCTCACCCCCACACCAAGCATCCGAGATTCCGTACGTAGTCAGCAAAGTGGAGTGACGACGTTCCGGTTGACTGCGATCTGCGATTCTCTCATTCAGTCAAAGGACCTCGAAGTCCAAGGACTGCTGCCCACCTGACGACTGCTTTGACTGCGCCACTCGGGTCGCAGTTGGTGGAACGCCTTCGACAAACAGCCGTCG
Organism: Metaphire vulgaris; assembly: GCA_018105865.1. Taxonomy (NCBI): domain Eukaryota; kingdom Metazoa; phylum Annelida; class Clitellata; order Crassiclitellata; family Megascolecidae; genus Metaphire; species Metaphire vulgaris. The sequence continues at coordinate 22,178,113 of CM030832.1, read as the reverse complement.
ACGTCAAATGTAACAGTAAAGGTACAGCACTCCGCGGGCTCTCAGCGCCCGTACGGAGAACCGAAGGGTTAGCGCCTTCAGTTATACACGGCAACGGCTGAATGAGGGCGGATTGCCAGCCTTTCTCTCGCCGCCTTTCGTTCCATCGAGTTAACATCCGATGTACTCATTCACAGCTGAGTCGACTGGGGGCTCTTGGGTCAGAAACAACCGAAAAGTTTCTGCCGCGGCCGGGAGTTGAACCACGGACCTCAAGATTGGCAGACCAGTGCGCTAACCACTGCTCCACCGCGCACCCTAAATGTATCTGTGCGAACATTGTTTTGATTCTTTTAAAACTGGAAAATGAAGGTGTAAACATGTAAACACTACACATAAAGAGAACTGAAGACTAATCGCTGAAGAGGACAAAACAATGTATCAGTAATAGTAGTAGCCGTAATAGAAGTAGTAGAAGAGGGAAGCGGATAAGATGAAGATGAAGACGCTGCTGATGATGATGATGATGATGATGATGATGATGATGATGATGATGAAGTCCTGCAGATGTTTCGCATCCTTAATTGTCGGTTTCGACCATCAAACGATTAATATTTCGCAAACGTATTTTCGCTCTCAAACGACGAAACGCGACGATCGAAGAGAAACAGCGAACTCAAGATTAGACGACGACGACGACGACGACGACGACTCTACTGATCGATATCTCAGCTGCGCTCCATCTGCACACACACACACACACACACACAGACACACACACACGCACGTCGAATCACACTCCAATGGAACTGCATATGGAAGCCCGTGCGCGTACCGGCATTGCCTCCTCTTCCCTCTCTCTCTCTCTCTCTCTCTCTCTCTCTCTCTCTCTCTCTCTCTCTCTCTCTCTCTCTCTCTCTCTCTCTCTCAGTCTCTTTCTTTCTTTCTTTCTTTCTTTCTTTCTCTCTCTCTCTCAGTCTCTTTCTTTCTTTCCTTCTTTCTTTCTTTCTTTCTCTTCTCTCTCTCTCTCTCTCTCTCTCTCTCTCTCTCTCTCTCTCTCTCTCCGTATGGTCCGTTTACCGGCGTCCGTCCCAGTGGGCCTCGAGTGTTCTGGGGCCAAAGCCCTTAGGGCCACTGGCGCGCTTCTCCACCTGTGTGTAGAAAAGACCATTTGGTTATTAGATCGAACGGTTGATAGGAAGGGAAGAATTATGGATACAGAAGAGAGAGAGAGAGAGAGAGAGAGAGAGAGAGAGAGACAGACAGACAGACAGACAGACAGACAGACAGACAGACAGACAGACAGACAGACAGACAGACATAGACAGATAGATATAGACATATAGATAGATAGACACATATATATAGAGAGAGAAGGGGGAGAGGGGGAGAAGGGGAGAGAGGGAGATAGAGATAGAGAGAGAGATGCAACAATGTCCATCTGTCTTTTTGAAGAGTATCGATATCCTCTGAGATTCGATCCACTGTCTGTGTCTTTTCTTCCTTTTGAGGGTTTAGGGTCTTCTCATCCAGACGACCGCCCTCCTTTTCTCCCTCATTCCTCCCTAATTCCCCGGAAGCTTCGACTTTTCCCTCCTTCTGTCTGTCAGCTTATGACCGATTGAGTGAAAACCGGAAGATTCAAAGGCTTCTCAAGTGAATGTGCGCTGTAAAAAGAAGACGAATAAACGAAATAATTGAATGAATGCAATCCTAGGATCACGGTTCCCTTCCATTGATTCTTATTAAGAAAGGATGAAAATAAACTTTCGTCGGATGATACATTTGATAGTTATGATATTATATCGTAAAAATACGAACTCAGCGTTACCCAGAAAGTTATTTTCTGCAGTTTAATGAACTCAGCAAAACTTCGAGGCCATCTTAACAAATTTGCGAAATAATTAATTTCAGATAACCGACTTACACAGCCTTAACTTTTTAATTTGGAAAAGTAATTCAAACGGTTGATAATAATATGATTTAACTGGCTGTTTGCCCGTCATGTCTGACCGACAGACTGCCATTTTCTACTCGTCAGACAAGATTTCTTAACTCTCGCATTCTGTCCATCTTTCGATATTCACGTGTAAACGCTTAACGGGCATAATAATGATGATGATTTAATATAATTGACGCAGTATTAGCTCCGCCCAGCGGCTTAGAAACGTCCAATCAGACGATTATCTTCTCCCTCCTCCTCCTCCTCCTCCTCCTTTTTCTTCTTCTTCTTTTTCTTCTTCAGTTCTCCAGGTGCCGTGCATTTCTAAGTTGGCGACTTAGGACTTCCATTTCTTCTCTCTGTTGTTCTCGTGATGTGTATGAGTTCTAATTCTGTATTTGCGCTCTCTTTACATCAGTCAATAAGCTGCTGATATACGTCATTCTTTGTCTTCCCCTTGATCTTTTTGCCTTCGGTTTTTCCAGTAGTTACTACATTTTTTATTCCGTTCTTCCTCATTATATGTCCAATAACTTGAAACTGCTAAGAGTCACATTTCTTCAGTTTCAATCTTCTTCCTCATGACCAGTGACGGCTCCACATGGTGGCCAGGAAGGCTCGTGTACCCTAACTACCCTTATTGAATGCCCCCAAGTTGGGACCCTATGCTTACTACAACAACAGATAGATGGTTCGTTGCCATCCCAAGCCCCCTCCCCGCTTGCCAAATCCTGGAGCCGCGACTGTTTATGACTTCAGTCATAGTCCAATAGTCCAAGTTTCAGCTCCACGTAACATCACTGGCCATTGTGCCCAAAAAACATTCCAAAACTCTTATCTTTGTTTTCATTGCTATAATAATATTATGACGATAAAACTCGATTATACAAATCACTTAACCAAGCGTTTTCCGTTTTGATTAGGCAATCACGTTGCGTTTCGAAATTCCTGACATAGGCCCCTACATCTCTGAAGAACTATGATACCTATCATATTACATTGAGACGATTAGGTTATGTAACAATTGCTTGCCTCGATTTAAATTTTGAGTTCTACGATTTAATCAAATACGTGATGAAATGTTCCCTGAAATTAGCAGAAAGAGTAATCACAAAATACCATTCCTGTCTCAAAATGTCGATTCTGTTAAGTGAAACATTTTAGACCTATAGAGCAGCATATGACTGAGTTAATTATTTAATTGTCAATGTTTTTTGTTTTACTTTGATATCTAATTTAGACCATTATGCGTTCTAATGACTTGGATTGTGATGGATCGCTGAGTTTTGAGGAATTTATTCAGGCAATGCCGGCAAATGTCAAGTCAATCAGCGAAGAGGAACACAGGTACGCTGATAGGATATATATATACAGTATATATATATATATATATCTAGATGTCAGATTAACTTAAGCGAAATGGGGGATTACACCGGTCGGTGTTCATGGGCTCAGCGCGATGACTCGATTATTAGAATCTCAACACGACGAATACTCAAATTCTGGCTAGAGGTGAAAACCGTCTTTCTTGTAAAATAGGCCCTATTGACTGGGCCTTACATTTTTTAATTTTAAAAGCTTTCTATTCCACAGACCTAGTCAGTGATTTTGGTGTAGACAAATATTGTTTACGAAATTTTTAAGAGTGAAACAATATGACTAATAGGCTACATCGGATGAGTTGAATAGCACGTTATAAGGATTACCTTTTAGCATTTTTTAATCAGACGATCAACATAACGATTATTTCTGTTCAAATGGTCGAAGCATCAAATGTCATGATTAGTCGCTAAGACCACTAGAAACAGCGAACATTTTAGCACCTATTTTATAGAGAAATATGATAATAGGCGAACATTTTAATAATGCAACCTATTTTATGAGAGCAATAAACTTATATTGCTGCAGATACACATAGCAAAAGATCAGTTTCAGAAATCAGACAAAAGACTACACGGAAAAAGGTCAATTCAGTCTCATTCGAATCAATTACAACAACAATTAGTTGACGCTCCAGCGGGAAAATAGCAAGGCGCAAATTCCAAGAAAAACAGGAAAGTTGACGCCGTCGCTTATCAACGATCAGATGAAAAGATCAAATTTATAGCAAAACTCAACGATTAAGCTGATTGGATTATGAACATCAATTCAATTGCTGAGAGACAATAGAAGATTGGACAGATACCTTTGCTATGGAATTCAATTGTGTCTTCAGTGGCTGTGTCTATAAATGCCTTGGATGGATGGCAGAGTATATTTGGCATTGGAGTGAATTGAAGAGAGTCTGAGAGACAAGAGTATGGTTGCAGACTTATAATATTGAATACACAATCTTTCTCTCGTTGGATGAGTAATTCGTCCAGCTATGGGCAATCAATGGATGACACAACGTTACAGACAAACGCAGAGTTACAAGACATTAAATCAGCCAACCATCGACGTCCGCAGAAATTTTCCAGGGGGTGCAAAACAGAGTCTTGTGGCAAAAAAATGAAAAAATTTCCAGGGAGGTGCAAAACAAGGTTTTGTGACGAAAGAAACAAGTAATTTTACTCCTTTCATAACTCCACAATTTTTCCAGAGGTGCAATTGCAGCCTCTTGCACCCCCTCCGGACGCCCATACAGCCAACTGGTTTAGGGGGCGAAGATTAGTCGAATGGCGGAGAGCTTTGAGAGGCCCTTGTCGTGCTTTGGATTTAAATATGCAAATCCTATTCAGCACTGCTGCTTTTTTGACAGCCTGATTTCTGTGAAATTGTTCAGAATTGCTGAGATCAGACGAAAGTTTTCGGAGTTTGACGAAGACGGAAGCGGCTCCGTTTCGGCGACGGAGGCTCACCAGATCCTTCAGAAGGAACTCGCCTTCACTCCAGCCCAATCAGCTGAACTGGTTGCTCGCTACGACAAGAACAACGACGGACAGCTGAGTTTCGAGGAATTTGTCGCGTTCTACAGCAAGGTCAAGGCTAAGTATGTAGCACAGGTCAACACTATAAATAGCTTAGTTAATGATCGTTGGTCAAGATATTTTGAATATGAAGTGCAATTCTATTTTGAAGTTACAGATTTTTGTGGGTTTTGGTAATTAATTTGTCTTTCTTGCTCATGCTTCCATCTCGATCAAAATCCACATAATTTCTAAGAATTTAACACTACCCTACCACACTTGAAACGTTTATTAGTGTACGAAAAATGTCTTCATCATAATTTTACCAAGAACCAATCGTTATTCTTTTGCTACCCTGGAGCTGAAATCGTTTTTCAGTAATGCTTTAATGTCCCCTCTTATTTCAGAACTTTTTGCGCCGCCGCAATGGCTTTCGAGAGTTCGTAGGAAATAGGCTTCATATTTGTGATTTGCTGAAAGACGTTCCATTGTGGTTTTGCTAGAGGATTGCTTTATTCTAGTGGATGAAGTGACGATATGCTAAGAACCGACCAGACTGATCATAAATCAAAGTTCTTTTGTTCATTCGCATCATAACGTTGTGATATAGCGACACAGTAGGCAACTAACTGTGCGACCAGCATAAAAAATACAGCAGCCAATTAGCAGAGGCGATGTTAACTGTTTTTCGTCGATTCAAAGTCTCTATCTATCTATCTATCTATCTATCTATCTATCTATCTATCTATCTATCTATCTATCTATCTATCTATCTATCTATCTATCTATCTATCTATCTATCTATCTATCTATCTGTCTGTCTCTGTCTCTCTGTCTGTCTCTGTCTGTCTGTCTGTCTGTCTGTCTGTCTCTGATTAATGTCTGAAGGGCTCTCAAAATTCTCTCTCTCTGTTCTCTCTGAGTCTGACTGTGATTAATGTTGAAGACAAAATTCAAAAGATGGATCGATTTCAACAGTGGATCGGATGGATGAGGCGAAACTGATGCTCGGTCGCTTCGGCATCTCCGACAAAGACATCGAGGCGCTCATCGATAAATACGACGCAAACAAAGATGGCGAACTTCAGTACGGCGAATTCGTCGCCTTCCTCATGAATGCATAGAACCGATTATTATTCTATTTAACTGCTCCATCAGATCTCGCCAGACTTTCAGTAATTCCACATTTAGTCTGTGTTTATGGGCTTCTCTTACAAATAGCCATGCAACTGTATAGATATTTCGTCTTTCTCTCTTCTTCACATTCTCTGCACCACTGACTTTCTTTTGTAGTACTAGACTGAGTTTTTTAGATTGCTCGCTAGAGTTTGGAACTTTGGATGCTAACCAACATCGTCTAACACGAGTGACTATTAGAGTCTTAAATTATGGATAATTAGGAACGTCTTCATGACTTTGCATGAGTTTAGAAATTTTGATTAGGCCTAAGCGGCCGACGAACAAGCTTCGATAAATAACTAAGCTTAACTAATTTATTCACTAATTTATTCACTGATTAGATATGGTGATTAATTGATTTTAAAAATCTCAAACCGAAATTATTTTGTATTTTCTTATAAAGCAATTGAAATCATGCGCAGGATGAAGGTTTGAAGCGTATTTAACGGGTTAATCAGCGGCAGCGGCTTCTATCCCCCCTTGAAGCCGGGCTCAATTCCCCCCAAAATTACAAATTCCCCAAATTACAAATTCCTCTGCTAATTTGCTCCTTGTAGACTTTTGTATTATTTTCAGCTTTTTATCCTTTGTATTAGGCATAGGCCCGCATAGCTCTCATGTACCATTGATTACGACCAGTAGCGTCATTTCACACTTTTCTTGAAGATAATTTTTGGATATTTTTTGCAAATTTTGGCAAATCTTAGGCATTTTTGAAAATTTTGAAAAATGTTGGGCAATTTTTGAAAATTTTGGCAAATTTTAGGGCCAATGTTGGCAAATTAGCAATTTTTTGATATTTTTGCAATTTTTTGTGCAATTTTTGCAATTTTTTGCATGAATGCATATAAATTAATTTGTTAATTTCCTTTGGGGGCCATCAAAATGACGCCACTGATTACGTCACGATCAGTGTTATTTTGATTCAATATCAGTGTCAGTTCAGTTAAGATAAGTAGCATCATTTAGCTTACTAATAGTATATATAACGGCGTTGAAAGCAAAATATTTCCCCCCTTCCATTTTTTTCCGGGCGCACACTGAGCCCGCCTTAAATAGGGATAGAAGCCCCTGATCAGCGGTAATAAATGGGGACCAAATTCGCGAGTCCAATTTCAGGAGTAAATAAATTCTTCTTAATATACGGAATATGTCTAACACGTCAGAGCAGGGGCGTAGCCAGGAATTTGATTTGGGTGGGTATACTGCGATTTGGGGGTATAAATCTTTAAAAAACGTTGAAAATCTTAAAAAACACATTAAAAACTTTAAGGTAGCCTGATTTGGGGGATATATGCCGATATACCCGCCCCGTCGCTACGCCCCTACTTCAGAGTTATTTTTAAAAATGCAAACAACAAACGTTGACGTTTGACATCTCAGCCCTTAAGAGCTCTAAAGTGTCAATGTCTTAGTAGACCAGGAACGCATCCAGGGCATTTGGCGCCCATAGCAGGAGTCAGAAATTTAAATCACCGGGTTAACGAATATTTAACAAATACTGACATTTACACTGTATATTAAATTAAGTCTGCAATTGCACTTTCTTCCTTCTACTGATGCAAACTGGTCTATGATGTGGCCAAAGCCAGCTTTCTCAGTTTCTTCTCTTTCTAGAGTAGAACAAGATCACAGTGTTTGGCGCCCCATTCAAGCGGTGCCCCACCCGCCATACCCCACACTAGATACGCCATGGCAGTAGACTGTTACGATTCTACTTAATCAATTAAATTTCAACTGACGCATAGCAACTGAACTTCAAATCTGCAATTGCTCTATTATAAGTTCCATAGCAACTGAGCGCGATGGCTAATCTGTCCCATCGGGTTAATCATGGGTTTTGTTGAGCCAGAAAATTCTGGTTAGAAGACAAATTATTATGAGTCATGAAAATGTGATCGCTCCAGGATTCAGACGACGAGTAGAGACAGTGAATCAGTTGAACTCAACTGCAAGACGATAGACTGGCTTACTGTAAACGATGAAGGGACCAATTGTGAGCGATTCAAAAGACAGCTTTCCGCTTGAATTCGTCGAAAACGTTCTGAGCAGCGCAACACAGTGGTTTTCACACAGGCTTACGTAGCCTCCTAAACCACTTAAAATCACATTATTTTATTATTATTATTATTATTATTATTATTATTATTATTATTATTATTATTATTATTATTATTACGATTAGATTCTATTAATAGTGGGGTCTCTCAAATGGGGGATTGGGAGATCGAGCACCCGCGAAATAAAAAATGGGGGTTGTCTGCAATGGAAATTAATTTGAAATTTATAAAATAGTAGAATGTCTCTCCTGGTGGGGGTTTCCAACAAGAACTGCGGTATAAACTCCACTGGACGCTAGTGGAGAATAGGGCCTACAGGCCTACAGCGAATTGCACAGTCTATTTATATTCCATTTGTAATAAAAATAAAAGTCAGTATGTTCAGAAATTAAGAGCAATGTACAGATATAAATAAGACAATTTAGCATGACGGGGTCATGTAAAGATATCGATTGAAAAACGTCACACTCAGGGCGCGATTTGCGAGGGGGAAGGGGGGAATCTTCCCCCTGCCCAACTGCATCCCCCCTACTGTTACATCCCCACCACTACATCCCCCACTGCTACAGTTTCCAACAACTACATCCCCCCAAGCTCGACATATTCTCCCCCACTGCTCCAAGTCACAAATCGCACCCTGGTCACACTATTAACGTTGAAATTCTTTTCTTCCTCTCTGGTTTTAACAGCGACTGAAATGAAGAACCTGATTGACAATAGTAAGATTTTAGAAGTTTAGAATGTTAATGATATAGGAATGTTCGAGATCTTGTCACGCAGCAATGCTCTAGTACTATTAAATCTTGAGTTGAATTACGTATCTTTTTGTTTCGTTTTTTCACAGTCTGTCTTGCTGATTCTCCACTCCCACTCTGACTTTCTCCGGTATTTACCTTGCCCGGCTGACCACTAATCTTCGGCTACAGTTACTTCAATATGAAAGATTAGGCGCTTACGCCCTATGATAAGCGGCTACTACGGCACCTGCATTAGGGCGGGTCGAAAACTTTTTTTGTCACGGAACTGAGGAAATATTTGCATTTCCATCTGATTTGAAAGAAAATCACAAAAGAACTATTTTTTAACGTGTGGAAGTGCCCCATTTTTAATTAGGAGAGTTTGTACATTACTCGAAAATCACACAAATTTGTATGCCATCAATGAATGATCAATAGACGATCGGCATTTCACAGTTACTCACTCAGTAAGTGTTTATTACAAGAAGTTTTCACAAAAATCTTTTTTTACTCAAATAGGGGCATTAGATTTCTATAATTGACTCGGGCGTGAATAAAACCGTCTCTTGCTTCAAATCAATGAACTGCTGTTGAAGCATCTGTTACTAGTTTTATGCAACGCTCCACCCATGTGTGTGATTCTTGTAATCCAAAGTAAGTGGGACAATTCCTAGCTTGGCAATATCTTCATCTAATACGTCTTCACTTAACTCTGGCATATCGTGGTCACATGTGGTATTTTCAAAACGAACAAAGGAATTTACTGTACTTTCGCAGTGCTGCAATTCATTACACAATGAGGTCAGTGAAACTTGAGGGTCCATAGGTGGATCCATCCAACCAACGTTTTAAACAGATTTCTCAAAGGCAATTAATTCATTTGTATGCAGCATACATATAAACCAATTGACTGAATGTTGCAGCATGCAATTGTGTCATTTGCTATGACGAATCCACAAAACAAATCAGCACATCTTGCGAGTGTCCGTAATTAGTTCAATCTGATGGATTACTCTAGCTTTACAGCCTGTGTTATTGTATGTACCATAGCAGCCTACTGCTGAGATACAATCGCCTGCATCTGCATTCTGCATCTCTGTTATCAATTTCAGAATACTACTGGCAATGTCAGTACTTCTTCCTGATAAAGGTGTAAGAGTGAGTTAGTGAGTTAGATAATTGCCACCTGGTTCTTCAACAAGAACATAGTGATCTTCAACAATAGTATCACAATACCACTTGCTATTTTTGTTTACTTTGACTACCTGTTATGGATTTGTGTGACTGTCTTACTGTATACCTCGCTTTGTTTCTTTAATTTATGTCTCTCGCAATGTACTTTGTTCTTATCAATTACAAAGCTTTGATCTTCTTTTGCTTACAAAGCCAAAATCGATAAGCACTGTTCGCTTCTTTTGCTAGGTGCAGAAGAGGTAATCGCATTTGATTTGATCTTATTTTTTCTGCAAAAGAGTTCAGCATCGCTATCAGAAAATACCTCACAGTTGCTTTCTCAATCACTCCCTTCACTATCATTGACTTTGTCTTCACCAAGATCTAATATTTATTATCACTATCCGATGTTTTCGTTACTCTTTTAGCTTTGTCTTCTTCATTGTGCTTTCGTTGCATCCTTTTTCATAACCGCTTTGTTGATTCTACGTCTAACCTTCCAATAAACATTTTCCTTTAATTTCTTTAATCCAATAAGAACAACTGTTCCTGTTGCGGGACTTTCAAATGTTTAGGACACATTGCAAGACGTGTTGATTTGTTTTGTGGATTCGTCATAGCAAACGACACAAGTGCATGCTGCAATGTCAAACAAAGAGTTCAAGCTACTCAAATAGGTGGCTTGACGTGTTGAACTTGACTTAGAACGACATAGTTCTGAACCAGTGGAAATTAGTGTTTCGACACATTTCAAGACAGACGGAGAGTGAAGTGTTGGAATGAAAGCCTTGTTCCAGAGATTGATGATAGCCTCTGACACAACTATTTTATTGTCTTTGTGTCATTCTTTTTTGTTTTGATGTGCAAGAAGTGCTGTCCAACTTGTGTATTTGTCGGCATCATATTGAAAGGAATTCCTATAACATTACCGAATATAGCATGCCATGTAATGTTTCTTGTTCTCATCAAACCACACTTTCCAACATTTATAGAATAAATTATTGAACAGTGTACCGTTAAAACAAAGAGGCAATCAAATTACAGTCGAAAGTTAGGTAGATAAAAAAATTGTATGCCAAAATAGCAAGCAATAACAATTTTGTAACAAATGAGCAATGCTGATAAATACTACAATCTTTAGGGCCAAAAATGGGGCTTTGCAATAGCACAACTACCATTTTATTAGTGTTTTCTTTCTTCAGACTTCATTTCACAAATAATTACAAGTTCCGTAATGAAATTCAAAAATTTTTTATGTTTCGACCCGCCCTAACCTGCATGCTAAAAACGCTATAGAAATTCACGAGATATCACTTACTTACTTACTTGCTTAGACCTATAGTATGAAAATTTCATGCCGTTTGCATTCTTAATTTTTTAGTCTGTCATCTTTTTTTATTTTAAGGTTTGACATGCATCCACTTTGTGGCCATATATATATATATATATATATATATATATATATATATATATATATATATATATATATATACTGCTGTACTGCTTTCCGGGGCGCTGTATAAGTTTACGAGATTTTACTTTACTTTACTTATATTCTCCGATAGCAGTTATTCTACAGAATGGGACGAATTCGCTCATGCTTGGTGAAAGCGTACTTTTCAATGTCTCCTTAGACCTTTGTTCGTCCTTAGACCCATTTCTACAGCCGTGAAGTCTCAGACGATTTTATTCTAAGCCGAGCGCAATGAGCCGTTCAGTCGGTGTCCTTGTCCTTCAACCCTAGACAGGAGTCCCAGTTAGCACAGAGTACATGACTCATCGATTATGTTTTCTCGTGACAAATTATTTGAATGAAAAAACGAGCTAAACATGATGTCCTCAGTCTATAGAGGAACACGAGACAGTCATGCTGAATCATCGTCACATGACCACGCTGTCCTCGCGGATCACGATACATCGCCGAAAGAAAGAAAACGATGAAAAGAAATGCGCCTCTAAAGAGGATAAAGTCACGAGTCTGTATTTGAGTTTTTGCTATAAATGACGGATGGAAGCGTTGCTTGATCATCAGCAACCGTGGTCTACAGACGACGACGATCTTCAAACTTCAGTTTCTGCAGAAGACGCACTTCAAGAAAGAGTTTGGCAGCTCACAGCATTTCGTAATCAGCACCAAATCTGGCAAGGTAAGTTCAGATCTTCAGCTAATCGTATACATGGTCAGATGCTGTGGTATGATATGGTGAGGTATGGCATGCTATGGTAACTCTCAGGCCTATGCATCATAACTGGGTCACGGCTTTCGATCAGGTGTTCTATACGGTTTATATTTTAAATCTCTTTGAGTTATTTTTTGGAGGAAGATTACTCTGGCAGACATGTTTTGATAGCTTGTCCCTTCATCATATTAGCTATCTTTTCTGTCAAATGTCTTTTCGAAATCGATGAAATTGACATAATATAGTAATGCATTTCATTCTATTGACTCTTCTTCTATACATCTCAGTGTGAGGAGTTGATCCAGGAAAGATCTACAGTGTATGTTGTCTAAACCCAGTTTGATTTTCCCTTAATTTTGCATCTGCAGCTTCTTTGATTCGTCCTAAAACGACTCTGTTTAACAGTTTAAGTGACGTTGATAAGAGGGTTAAAACTCCGTAGCTTTCACATTGGCTTAGGTCACCTTTTTTCGGAAGCGTCATCGCAAATCCTTCTTTCCAGTGGCTGTGTGAATATCTTTGTGTGGAAAGATGCTACCACCTAATACCAATTAGTGCCAAATCATGAGCAGCACAGAGGTTCAAGAATCTTTATTCGTTGTCATTCATCACACCCATTCTGTGAGCACCCATAATTGTTTCATAGCCCTGGTTGTTTTTTCTAGTCTCGCATTCATAGCATCCATAAAGATGAGTATGCCCTGTTTCCTTCTGTAATTCAATATCGAGTCCAGTCTAAGATATAATTCTTTTCTGAATCGTCGATGATTCGTCGTTAATATCATTTGCTGGGGCGTAGGTCTGGATAACTTTCGCTTTAATGTCCTTTTGAAATGTTCTGAAATCGGCAGTGATAGTCATGGATGATACTCGATTCCAGCTAACCAGTGACTTATGTGCTTCTTTTGATACCATCGGTGCTACTCCCTCTGTATGTGGGGTGAGTCCTCTGTATCATGTCCCGACAGTGGCGTAACGTGGGGGGCGGGGGGCACTTTGTTGACAGCCCCCGGGCCCCGGGCTGGGGGGGCCCGAAGAGGGGCCTAAGCTAGGGTTAGGTTAGGGTTAACCCTAACTACTTCTTAACCCTAACCCTAGAAATGATGTGCTGACGACCTTTTTTTTGCTCGTCAGGATAAAATAGGAGGTGATGACGTTTTTGTTTTTTGTTTTTTTTGCTCGTCAGGATAAAATAATAGGAGGTGATGACGTTTTTTTTGCTCGTCAGCTCGAAACTCTGGGGCCCCCATGGCAAAGATGCCCCCCGACCCCCAAAAGTCACGCTACGCCACTGTGTCCCGAACACAGTATCAGTTGGCATGTAGCTAGCTTGCATTAGCCGGACAAATTCCATCTAATTTCACTCAGACTCACGAGTTGTAAACCATGTGTCCATCTCTCTAGCGATCATCGACGCTTTTCCGATTTCAAACATTGTTCTGATATTCCATGTCCCAAGACGTGCCGTTTCTCTTGTAGTGATGAAATTCCGACTTTGTATCTTTCTTCCGGGTTTGACTATACGACATCATCAGCTTTTTCTGAGGCTGATTCAGATTTACTGAGTGGAGTTCTTTCGAATCATTTCGTTCGAGAGAGAGCGGCTTCATTTTGGATAGAATGAATTGATCTTGTTCATGTATTCGAAATCATTTGTTTCCACTGATCACGTGATTGGCCTCAACCAGTTTCACCAGAGCCCCGTTGGCAGACCATTTAGGTCTCCCGCCCCTCACGGCGTGGACGTGAGGTTGGACTTTGAGGGGTAGGCTTGAATCTAGTAATACGCTACATATGAAGCGACTGAGGATCTGCGAAACTCTACGAGCAAAAGAGCTTAGGATAAAGACAATGACACTGAATATTCCTCGACTGAATATTCCTCGACAGCATGCACTTTCATATCTGGACAATTCGTAGATAAACTGTATTTCACTCATAGAAAACGTGTTAGAATGTGAATAAGACTTTACGGAATTAATTACACCAAACGCATGGATTGTTGCAGATGAGATTGGCAGTGCTCTTATCGGTCGTTGGACTCATTGCTCTGGTCGATGGAGCACCATCCAGAAAACGACAAACACCATCAGGCAATAACCAGCCTCCGAAAACTCCAGCAACTTTTCCACCAGTCTATGGAGAGAGAAAGGATACACCACTACCAAATGGCAGACTTCCTCCTCCACCACGCAACGGGTCCTCTCCATCTGGAAGCGGTGACCCAAACCAACCACCACCAAATGGCGGACCACCTCCACCACGCAACGGATCCTCTCCATCAGGAGGCGGTGACCCAAACCAACCACCACCAAATGGCGGACCACCTCCACCACACAACGGATCATCTCCATCAGGAGACGGTGACCCAAACAAACCACCACCAAATGGCGGACCACCTCCACCACGCAACGGATCATCTCCATCTGGAAACGGTGACCCAAACCAACCACCACCAAATGGCGGACCACCTCCACCACGCAACGGATCCTCTCCATCTGGAAACGGTGACCCAAACCAACCACCACCAAATGGCGGACCTCCTCCTCCACCACGCAACGGATCCTCTCCATCTGGAAACGGTGACCCAAACCAACCACCACCAAATGGCGGACCACCTCCACCACGCAACGGATCATCTCCATCTGGAAACGGTGACCCAAACCAACCACCACAAAATGGCGGACCACCTCCACCACGCAACGGATCATCTCCATCTGGAAGCGGTGACCCAAACCAACCACCACCAAATGGCGGACCACCTCCACCACGCAACGGATCATCTCCATCAGGAGGCGGTGACCCAAACAAACCACCACCAAATGGCGGACCACCTCCACCACGCAACGGATCATCTCCATCTTGAAAATGGCGGTGACCCAAACCAACCACCACAAAATGGCGGACCACCTCCACCACGCAACGGATCATCTCCATCTGGAAGCGGTGACCCAAACCAACCACCCCCAAATGGCGGACCACCTCCACCACGCAACGGATCATCTCCATCTGGAAACGGTGACCCAAACCAACCACCACCAAATGGCGGACCTCCTTCACCACGCAACGGATCCTCTCCACCAGGAAGCGGTGACCTAGAGCAACCACCACCAAATGGCGGATCTCCAGCACCTTCCTAAGGTTGATATTGGAAATGAATATTCCGTTCATTCGTCGCCTGGAGCGAAATGAAGTCGTTTGCACATTTAGCGTTTTTCGTCTGAATCTTTGTGTAAGATTACTGTCATTGAACAGACTGCGTTTGACAATCACTGGTTGATAATTCGGAGCTTGTCGTTTTCTTTTTCGGAAATTTAAAGAACGATATCTCGTAAGTTTAATGCGCTCGAGTGGTTGTAGGCTGGTCTTACAACTGTACTTTTTTAAACTTCTTGCTTCTACGAGTTTTAATTTTTGTGGGAGCTGACTATTTGTCATAGGTTTTATGAATTATTCTAGTTTCTACTGTCAGTACAATGGTAGACTCTCATGACTATTTGAAATTTAAAATAGCGAGAAGATTCTGTGTAAAGCATTTTACGCTCTGGTAAATTTATATTGAGACAACATCAGATTAAAATCTGGCGAAGAAGTGAGAAAATGTTCTTTCGAAAGGCGAAATAATAAACTTCAGTTTAAAGCAAGTGGCGATGTTATTTGAATTAAGTTCCTGACATAAGCTAATGCGGCATTTGGACTGAAGTCTTCCCGTTCTGTCTTAAAATCAAACAGTCAAAATGGTGGCTACTCAAAACTACTGGAAATTAAAGACGAAAGCTCAAAATTCAGGCACACTAACATTCTAATCACAAATCACCAGTTGCTTAAACAGAATGACAGTATTCAAAGTACTTATTTAAAGTATATATTCTTTAAACACTGATGCTTCATTCATGTTCATAGGCCTACATCAACACAATAACTTGTAGTTAATAACATGGCAAATCAAATAATAAACCTTCCATACACCTACTATACACTAATAACAATTGCGGTAATCCAGGAGATACTGGACTCAACCCACAAGGATGGTGACACTTGTGTGATCGAAGTGGGAACCAATAATCTTTTTTCTGATGAGAAGGCAGATATAATAAAGAAGTTTCAATTTATTTTGCAGGAATTAAAGAAGAGAAGAAGACGAGTCGTGGTGATGGGAATCTTGCCACGCAGACTGTCACGGGAAATGGAGAGGAAGAGGACCAGCGTCAACGAGGAACTGTGGGAACTGTGCCAGAGCGAAGGAGCTGAGTTTCTGAACGCCGACTTCGATGTTTGGGACAGGTATTTGGGAAAGGATGGGCTGCATCTCAACAGGTATGGTGCAGATAAAATAGCTAGGAAAATATTTGCATGTGTTAAATGCTGCTGTAAGGCTTTAAACTAAGTAGGTTGACAGTTAGAGACAAAGCCATATGTCTAAGTGGTAAAGGTGATAACAAATATAGAGATAATATGGAAGTAATTAGGCATAAATCTAGGGGTGACATAGAATATGGTTTCTCTAGCTGTCACAATTATAATACAGATGAAATTATTAATAACGGTAATGTAGTTAGTATGTCAGGGTATGGAAAACCACTGAACTGTTTTTATGTAAATGCTAGGAGTTTGATTGGGGTTTTTAAAATGGCCGAGTTGGAGATGCAAGTAAAAGTTATGAGTCCAGACATTATCGGAATCACAGAATCGTGGGCCAAGTGTGACATTGATGATACCGAACTAAATTTACAGGGATATGCTATGTTTAGAAAAGATAGGGAAAACCAGAGCAGCAAAGGTCATGGAGCAGGAGGGTACTACTTTACATTAAAGAAGGCTTGCATGCCATGGAGCGAACAGACATAGAAAATGATCACTTCAAGGAGCATATATGGTGTGAAATCAGAAGTCACCGAGATAAAATATTGGTAGGGGTTTGTTACAGAACACCAAGTGCTATGGAAGAATCAGATAATGGAATGTTTGCTTTATTGAACAGGGTATCAAGAGAAAATGTTGTTATAATGGGTGACTTTAATTATCATGTAGACTGGGAAACGCTGGATACAGAGAGATCATGTGATAGGAAATTTCTGGACTGTGTCAATGATAATTTTCTGTTTCAGCATGTGACAAGGCCAACAAGAGGCAACAACATATTAGACCTGGTTCTAACAAGAGAGGAGAATATAGTTTCCAACGTGGAGGTTGGGCAGAATTTTGCAACAAGTGATCACCAAATGGTCAGTTTTACTATTAACTTTGGGATTGGTCAACAAAAGCAGTTTCTGGATAGACGTAACTTTTTAAGGGAGAATATGACCTGGCAAGGAAGATGATTACAGAAATGGATTTGGAGAGGGAGATAACAGGAAAAGACACCGAGGAAGGCTGGAGCATATTTACAAATGTATGTCCAAAGTCATAGAATTGACCATTCCCAAACAGAAGAAAATTAATAACAAACTTCCTTGGATAACAAGAGAAGTGCAACGAAAAAGAAGGGCGAAAAACAAAGCGTGGAGGAAACTAAGTAAACTCAGATTAGCAAGTAAAGGAAATGAGCAGAATCAGCACAGACTTAAGATCTTGGAGGAACAATATACTCAGAAAAGAAAAGCATCAGCAGTTACTAACAAGATGGCTATTGCAAATTTTGAAGGTAGATTAGCAAAAATATAAAAACAGAACAGTAAAAGTTTCTACAAATATTGTAATAGAAAGTTGAGACGAAAGGACACAGTCGGTCCCCTCTTGGACAGCGCAGGATGTGCAATAACAGACGATGTAGAAACTGCACAGATTCTAAATAACTATTTTTGTTCAGTATTTACAGAGGAAAATACAAATACTATGCCAGAAGCCAAAATTATGTTTGATGGAAATGAAGAAGAAATGCTAACAGATATAGTGTGTACAAAAGAATGTGTTATCAAGGTTTTGACAAATTTAAAGACAGACAAGAGCCCAGGATTAGATGGCTTACATCCAAAGTTTCTTTACGAGGTTCGAAATGAAATAGGACATGCAATTGCTTTGATAATCAATGAATCACTCAGAACTGGAGTAGTACCGCAAGACTGGAGAGACGCATTAGTCAGCCCACTGTTCAAGAAGGGAAAACGAAGTGAACCAAGCAATTACAGACCAGTGAGCCTAACATCTGTAATCGGTAAAGTTATGGAAAAAATACTGAAAGAAAGCATTTTGGAACATTTGACTAGGCATAAAATTGTTAAAGATAGTCAGCATGGATTTACAAAGGGGCGTTCATGCCTGACCAACCTGTTGGACTTTCTGGAGGAGGTTTTTGATAATCTAGACAAGGGCAAGGGAGTAGACATAATATATTTAGATTTTGCCAAAGCTTTTGATAAAGTACCCCATATAAGGCTGGCTGCCAAACTGAAGTCCTGTGGAATAAGGGGCAATATTCTCAGATGGATTGAAAATTGGTTGAAGGGAAGAAGACAGAAGGTTGGCATTAGGGGAGGCCATTCGCAATGGGCAAGAGTTATCAGTGGAGTGCCTCAGGGCTCAGTGCTTGGGCCATTACTTTTTCTAATATATATAAATGATATCGATGAAGGATTACTGTCCAAAATTTCAAAGTTTGCCGATGACACAAAGTTATGCAGAAATATAGACTCGGAGGATGATGCAAAAATTTTACAAGAAGATCTAAGGAAATTGTTTCAGTGGTCTGTGGACTGGCAGATGCTTTTCAATATTGATAAATGTTCTGTAATGCATGTTGGGAAGTCTAATAATGGTAATGAATATTCTTTAGGGGAAGGTTCTAACCACAACAGAAAAAGAAAGAGACTTGGGGATAATCACCCATAGAAGTATGAATCCATCTCACCAATGCATGGAGGCAGCAAAAAAAGGGAAACCAAATGTTGGGAATGGTGAAAAGGACAATTGTGAGTCGTGACAAAGAGATAATCATTAAACTTTATAAGTCATTAGTAAGGCCTCATCTGGAATACTGTGTTCAGGCTTGGAATCCATTCTTGAAAAAAGATATAGAACTTTTAGAAAAAGTGCAAAGACGAGCAACGAAGATGGTCAATGGGTGCCATAATTTAAGCTACGAAAAAAGACTTCAATATTGTGGACTGACAACATTAGAAAGGAGAAGAGAAAGAGGGGATTTGATAGAAACATACAAAATAATGACTGGGAAAGTAGATGTGCCATATGATCGATTCTTTACATTGACACACTATAGCAGCACAAGAGGCCACAAGTGCAAAATGTTTAAGCAGAGGGTTGGTCAAGAAAGAAAAACTTTTTAGTGCAAGGGTTGTGGACAAATGGAACAGTTTGGATGAGGTGGGGAGTGACAGTTGAAACAGTGAACGGATTCAAAGGCTATCTAGATAAACTAGGTTATTGAATGCGAATGGTTACATCAGTGGTTTTCACACAGGCTTACTTAGCCTCCTAAACCACTTAAAATCACATTATTATTATTATTATTATTAATCACTGTTAAAGTCGAAATTATGTTAATTTGTTTTGTTACGTGGATTGTCAACCTGACGAGATCTAGGTACAAAAGCTACTACGTTTGATTAATAAAATTAATTTTGTAGTAAAAAAGCGAGAACTGCTTGATTGTTATGCAATCTCACATGGACTTTTGTGTGCCTGTGGCTTGTCCTCCAGGCTGCATATCAATTTCTGAAAAACCGTGATATTCGTTCCCGTCAGGACAGAGCGTGGACAATCGCCGCCTTCCTGTCTCTCCGTCTAAGGCAGCTCGTAAACCGGAAACAGCAGCAATGCTTCCGCCACTTTGACGTCGTAATTCTCGAGTTTCGATTAATCGATCGATTATTTTAACAATCGATTATTTTATTAATCTTGCAGGTCTTGATCAATCCACTGTTCGAGATCAATATCAGGTCCTTTACCTGCCATGTGTATTCTTTGAATTGGTTCTAGATTAGATTAGATTAGTACGTCTACTTATCGTGTCTGTTGGTTAAAGCGACTTCAGTTAGGACACGACGCTTTCGGTTTCAGGAAAACAGTATTTCTAGAGTAAACGCGGGAAAATCCAAATTTCGAATCTCGTTTCAACTGCACTGAAAATCCGATGGTTTATGCTAAAGGGTTTGTTTAACTTAGCATGCATGACTTAACTTAGCATGATTTAAAGTGGCTTAGAAGGCATTACTGCATGTGTGAAAGCCACTAGGGTGACTAGGGGCATTAACGGGGCTTGAACCCACTCCGTCAGCCTGACGCTGCAGCACGTAACCCACTCTGCCATCTTCCGCCCCCTCGTCGACCTATCGATGCGCAAATTTAATTCGAAATCTGTTATGACAATGCACACTGCTAAATGCATTCAGTTGTTGCGGAATCGTAGACAGTTAACCTTAATTTAATCAAGAGAGCCGCTATCGTAGTAGAAAGCCAAATTGTCGCTTTGATTTCAACACAGGCGACAACCGATAAAGCCTCTTCAAATTCAGTTACTACTACCAGACATGGGTCAATTACAATTGTAATTGTAATTCAATTGTAATTAATTACATTTGGACAATGTAATTGTAATTGTAATTGATCTGTGGAAAGTTCAATTACATGTAATTGTAATTGTCACGTGTGTAATTGTAATTGTAATTGAGTCACTGTAATTGTTTTATCTAATTACAGGAATGTGAGTTTTATAAGTTCTAATAGCGTATTAGCATGTATGAGCCGAAGTCTTGTCAGTCTATGAATGTATGACAGTGAATACATTGGATGGTTAGTGAATTGTCAAAGCACAACGGTTATTGGTAAATGGACTCACTGCTCTGGTCAGTTGGCTTGCAAAAATTTACTTTTTACTGCCTTTAAAATTGGAAGGGAACCAGCTTATCAGTTGTCTACTTCCAGTGTTCTGCGGCTGCGCTTTTTTGTGAACGAAAGCTTAATGCCAGTAAAGATGAGAGTAAATCAAGCAGGAGTAATATGGAATTATTCTGAAAAGTCTGATAACTTTAATAATGCTGTTTCCAATGCAAATGTTAAAGTGAAGGTTTAAAGTGAAAACCGGCAGGTTGTGTGGTGAATTAGTGTCATGCTCGAAAAAGGTTACTTCGAATTTGTTGACTCATTTGCAAGTTTGTGAAACTTTGTGTTACGGTTTTTTGAAATAGGCCGTAGCATATGACTTTGTTGAACTAATTTATGTTAATTGCTTTAGACACTTAAGTTTATTAAAAGAAGCAGAAAGAGGAATGAAAAGTAATTGTAATTGTAATTGACATGTTTGTAATTGTAATTGATCTCAATGTAATTGGCTGTAATTGTAATTGTAATTGTAATTGACAAAATTTGTATAATTGTAATGTAATTGTAATTGCTTAAAACGTAATTGACCCATGTCTGACTACTACTACTACTACTACTACTACTACTACTACTACTACTAGGGGCGGGAAGATAGATGAGTGGTAATATCACTGGGCAGGCACGCCGACGGAACGTACGGGTTCAATCCCGTAGGAGCCCCGAAGGTCGACTCAGCCTTAATCGCTAGAGGGCGGTAGTAACATCAAATGAGTAGCAATGGCAACATTGCGAAAGTAACCATAGGTTCGGCGGAAGAGACTGGCCACCGTCCGCTGATGTATGGCTTAGCCACCTATGGGCTGTTGGCTACAAAACACGGGGATCAGCACCGGACCCTACGGGCATTGAGCCTACGGGTGAAACCTTTACTTTACTTTTACTTTACTTACTGATACTACTACTACTACTACTACTACTACTACTACTACTACTACTACTACTACTAATAATAATAATAATAATAATAATAATAATAATAATAATATGCTGATACTGTTACTCTATCGTATGATTAATCCAACTCCACTGCTTTGATATAGTCTCATAGACATGGCATAGGCCTACTTCTTAATACGCATTCCTAATATGCATTGTCAGCGATGTGCAACGAACTGCAGAAATTAACGCTAAGTTCAATGGACATATGTTTCTGTTTAAACTTCTACAAAATACCGTCAATTTACAAATCACAAGAACGGACATAATAAAATCATTAATAGTAATTAAATGACAGGTTATTAGGCGCTTCGTTGTGATCTAAGGCAACGTTCGGAAGACTTCATCAACATACATTAAGACCATTTGGCTGCTCACAGAGGCGGACCGAAGGATGGGCAGGGGGACAAATGTCCCCGGGCGCCGAGATGAGGGGGCGCCAAAATCGGGTATCTGGGTAAGTGAAACGCACAATAAAGAAGAAGAAACACGTGTGACGACCTTTTTTTCTTGTCAGGACTAAATGAAGAGGGACGCCGTAAGAGCTGAGAGGCGCCGAAAACGATGTGGATGTGACGACCTTTTTTTGTTCGTCGGCAATGTTAGGGGTGCCAACGGTGCACTTTGCCCCCGGGCGCGCATACCCTCGGCCCGCCTCTGGCTGCTCATCGAAGTTCGAAATTTCAGCTTTTGAGCTGGTATCACATGAGAAACAGAACCTAGCGCAGCTTCACAAGAATCCCGCTGCCTCATTAGACAACCAGTGTGCATATACGGCACGAGTCTATACAAAACGCCTTAAAAATCTACAAACGACAATAAAATTATCAAAAAGCTGCAAAGTGTTAGATTCTAAGGCAGAAAACGACGCAGTTCTTAAGTTCTAACGTCTCTCGTCGTGTGGCAGCAGTAACACATATCTTGATTATTCCGTCATTAAATAAATCATCTGAGATATGCCTACTTTTTAAAAAGAGATCGGCTGTCCGACTGTTTGGAATTCGATTCAAGCAGCTTTTGTCGGCGATCTGAATCAGGTTTTAAACAGACAGCAGGAACAGCTTTGCTGTCCACTATTCATCATCGTTTCTCGCTTTAGATCTTAATGTTTAGCAATAAAACAATCGATTTCATCAATGACTTATGGTTTAGTTATAACCGTTCACAGACAAATAGCGTTCGTAAGACTTGTAACGTGGCTGTCGAATGTTCCACTTGTCTGTCCTTTGCGCCTCATCAGTTATTGTAGCATTCTTTCACTGATATTTACTTAATTCGGTGCATTTGTGTGAATTCAGTGCACATTCGACTATCGATCGATGGAGTCAAAACATTTTGAAAATGTCTTCAGAACTTCTGTTGATTGATAAAGACGCAACATTCAAGGACGTTACAGGCGCTGACCTTGAGTCATACGGGGGTCTCTTGGCCCTGAATGTCGTCTCCCTTCTGCTGATTTATTCGGTTCCATTCCATCCAACTGGATTCGTCCCAATCACTCGAAGGCTGAGTCCGAGTTGGACTGGGATGTGGACCGTAGGCGTTGGAAGCGCTGGAGCAGGACGCGAGGCCGAGAGGTCGTTGTCTTGACGAGGTCGACGACCATGCGCGGTGGATGGACGGCGACTGACCACCGTAGGACGGAGGAGACAGAGACGGACTTCTCGGACACTGCATCCAGGTTGGCTCTGGACTCGGACTGCTGGAACTTACGCTCCTCGAACTGTACGGACTATGTCTGGGACTCGTCGAGGCCGAATCCGAGTCTCTTCCGGGGCTCTTCGTCGGCGGAACCGCCAGCGTCTGCCGTTTTCCAGTCGATGACTTCCGCGTAGCGTCTGACCTTGGTCCGTGGGAAATTCCCATGCGTCTGGCAGCTGTTGTCCTTCCGCCGGAGTCCTCGTGTGGCAGAGGTACAGTTCGTGGTCCCTGCTGGCCGTCGTCTTCGTCTGTGGTTATTTCAATGCGTAGGTCCTGGTGCTGCTTTTTGCGTCCGGAGGAGGAGGAGGAGGAGGCTGCGGCGCTTGGACTGCTACCTGACTGCGGGAGAGAGATGCGCTCCGACGATTTGGCAGGTTGACTGCCTCTGGGACAGGCGATGCTGATGGCTATCGTCGGTAGACTTGGGGTGGAAGAGGCGTGAGACTGGAGAAATTCTATGAGGGTCCTCGATTCGGTGATCGTAGGATGAAGTCTTGTGGAGGACGGGTGCTGCTGGAAGGCGTCGGCGAATGAGCGCGGGTGGAGGCCGTCGGTCTCGGAGGAGTAACCGGGCGAGTGAGGAGGCATCGATGAACTGTCGCTCTCCTCGCAGACGCTACTCGACGATTCGCGATCGGCCTCAACACTGTCGTATGAAACAAAATTTTCAAGACTCAAAACGACATCAGTACTCGAGGTCTGCCTAAGTACAGTTAAGGCATCCCAAGAGGCATCCGCTGCTTACATGTGCTTGATTTGATGTGGGAGGCAGTGACGCAGACTAGAAGCATTCAAATTTTGATTCGTTTGATTTTGCTCTAAAATTTCTAAATTGTACATTTTAGTTACTATATTGGATACATTTCTAGTCTTAATCACTAATATTAACTTTTATATAATCTGTATTACACCAGTGTATTTTCGTTTCTTTTGGAATTTATTTTTTGACTTTACGTTTATAATTTGACCTCCATTATCGCTCCATCCATTGCCGTTTCAGATAGTAACTTAGCAGTTAATGCAGGTCATTGCTTTTTATGGAATATTAGTTAGGCCTAATTGATAAATTCATTTAGCACTAACATCGACTGGCACTATTCGTCTTGTGCTGAAATTGTGAGAAGTACAATTCGACTAATTTCTACATCTATATAAATGCAATATAAGTATACCTAATGTTGATGGTCCTGCTTTGAAAAATGCAATCGACGTGCTCAGGATGAGTTTTCAAAATATTGCGAAGAGTTTCATCGTGAAGCTCTGCCGACAGCTGACAACAACAGAGAAATGGCATTATTAGTCAACACACACAACACACACGCACACACAACACACACAACACACACACAACAAACACACACAACAAACACACACACACACACACACACACACACACACACACACAACACAACACCAAGGCGCGATTTGTAGGGGGAAGGGGGAATCTCCCCCCCCCACTGCCCAACTGCATCTCCTACTGCTACAGCCTACATCCTCCCTACTACATCCCCCACTGCTACATTTTCCATCAACTACATCCCCCAAGCTCGACATATCCCCCCCACTGCTCAAGGTCACAAATCGTACTCTGCACAACACACACACACAAACACACAACAAACAAACACACGCTACACACATGGTCCTTAAAGCCTAAAGTCAGTTTCTCAGATCTTTGCTTTGCTAAGTTTCAATTTCACAATTGTTAATTCTACTTCAGTTAAATTTAGACGATCGCCTCTTTTGATACAGAAATACGAATAGCCTAGTCGATCAACAATCTAACGACCTTCTGACCCATTTCACGGGTCACGACCTATGGCAGGCCACGACCTATGACAGGTCACGACCTATGACAGGTCACGACCTGTGCTCATAGATTTTGTAATAGCTAAGTGGTGAATTTTTGAAAGTAGCTATATGACAGAATTCGACAAAATAGACGTCGAAACTCTTTCATTTGCCGACATTCGGATCATGGCCTACATATGCAGAATCTAGGTCAAGGTCATGCGTAGACACAGAGGCTCAAAAACATGAGCATAGATTCTGCGATGCAACCACAGAGTAATGATCGTCCGCTTTAGCCTCGGTGTTACCCAACAATTAGCCTAATTACCCATCGACACTTTTGGCCTTGCAACCAGATGGAGCCAATCCCCAGCATCCGGAAGCCACCGAAGTGTTAAAAGCATACACATGAGTAGATGAATAGAAAGAAGGCTTAATCGAACTTCTCCTGTATTTAGGACACTCCTTCAGCACACTCACACCAACTAAACGAGGCGTCTACATGAAAGAGTGCATCGTGGCTTGCGCCTCAGGCGATGACCACGGACGGAGACGCATCTTCGGTCACGGCTCCTCACTCTCCATTCGCCGTGCCGCCCTCAACGCCTCTTCCACAACAGCAGCTGCCAGGGCACAGACTGCTCCTCGCTCTTCTCGTGGAATGAGGACCACCCAGTCATTCCGGGTCAGTCTCGCAGACGAAGCGGTGCAGTGGAATGCCACCCGGAGAGCTCGAACTCTGATCGCTCGTACGCGCAACGATGAGTACGCTGAACTAATTCGCTGCTGTCTGATAGTCACCAGGGCAATTATCACAAAGGGAATTTCTCAACGCGATATATATATATATATATATATATATATATATATATATATATAGAGAGAGAGAGAGAGAGAGAGAGAGAGAGAGAGAGAGAGAGAGAGAGAGAGAGAGAGAGCAGCTGGTTTCTGCTTCGCTCTGCCAGTCACGAATCGACGCGATTATTATGAAGAATGGTTGCTTGAAAATCCTTATACTGCCGTCAGTCTGGTTATTACTGCGCTGTATAAATCCACGCTAAATCATCCAAAATATTCAGACTTAACGAGTTTTAGCGATTCGTTGCTTAATGTACCTCGAAGCAAAATGCTTTGAAAAGTTGAACGCTTTGAAGGTTCTTCTAGACGCTTGCATTCTTCGTCTAGGTCAGAGGTCCTTAACCGAGGGTAGGCCTACTCGTACCCCCTGAGGCTTCTTGAAAGACGTTGTGGGGTAGACGGAATGATCAGAAAATGAAATCTGTTATAAAGGCTTTTACTACAATTTTTCTGACATGTGCACATTCTGTTTGCTGCAGTTTGTACTTGTTTTCAATATTTTGCGAAGCATAAAATTTTGTCCTCAGATAAGGTAGGCTGGTAGGGGGTACTTCGCTCTCTTATAGGCTATTTGTTTCAGGGGTACGTAATCGTAAAAAGACTAAGATGAGCGCGACTTTATAATAACTCAGTCTTCTACTAAATCAGTCCTAAACTCGGCAAAGTTGAGTCGAATTTTAGTCATACATTATACATTGTACAATTTTTAATTTAAATAATTATTACACTTGATTTGCTAATTCTGGCACTTTGTTCCAGCAACAGTATCGCGACGACGGATTGCCAAGGAAATAATATCTTTGGTGGATATTTGCGTTGATATTCAATCATATTTTAACGTTTGCAATTCATTTAAAACAGCCTAATAATAATAATAATAATAATAATAATAATAATAATAATAATAATAATAATAACTAAGCTATTACCAAGCATTGGCGGCTCCAAGACTTGGCAAGTGTGGGGCCGTTGAGGTGCCAACTTCTAAGTCCGGGGGTCAACCATAGGTATGTAGTAGTAAGTATAGGGTCCCAACAGGGGGCCAGACATTCAATAGGGGCACAGGTTTCCCGGGTCCCCCATGCGAAGCCGTCCCTGTTACCAAGTGGCATTAAACAAATGAAATTATCCTGAAGCAAAGTAAACAAGAGCATAATTGCAAATCAGATATTAACGTACTTTAAAGTATAGGTAACTATCTCCTATTGATTTAATACCGAAGCATTCGAACAAAGACTTAGAATGCAGAATGTAGTGCTTCAGCGTTTACCTCAAAAATATCCGATTGACGTTCTATCATCTCCTTGACGACACTGATCACCTCCACTCTTTCCTCCGCTCTCTCCAGACTTTCCACCTGGAATGCACCACCCTTGGCTTTATGCAGAATGTTGGGACCAAAGAGGGTCGCCAGGTTGTGCGCATCCATCTTGTTTCCAGGCACCTTTGAACAGTCACGAAAATGAAAGTATTCTTCATGAGTTTTTAGAACCTAAAATCACCTGTGAAAGTAATTCACTTCATAAATTCTTATCCAACACGCAGCAGTTGTCTCTGTGGCCATGTCTGGTCGAGTATTTTTATGCTTCATTCGAATTTGCTGCCTTCATTTAAACTATCGTTTAACAGTTGCTGCTTCACAGGATGAAACAATTAAAATTCAATTCAAACACCAGCGACGATTAGTTATAAACCGAAACTAAGAAACTAAAAAACTGATTTAATTTGCAGAATTTGCGGCTAAAGAGTAACCCATCAACCGAACGAACCAATTTGCTCTTGAAGTTTAAGCCCATTAAAGGAGACACGCCAATCCTTATCCCGGTCTCTGTCTTCAAGGACTCATATTAAGTCCCGATTTTAAGCCCTTCCTTGCCCATCTGGTCCCTGTGAGTCTAGTGCTTGCTGTACTGTATCTGCTGTCCGACAAACAGATGAAGACTCAGTTTCAATGACGACGACGGAGGGGGAGCAGGCCCGTACGAAGTGGGGTGCAGCTGCACCCCCTGGAAAAATTCAGGGGGTGCAGCGCACCCCCTGGAGGCCCGTAGGAATCTGCACCCTGCACCCTCTTGAAAAAAGAGAGTGAATTCCGTGCGTGAAGACCTTTTTTAGCTTGTCAGGGTATAAGAGAGTGAATTCCGTGCGTGAAGACCTTTTTTAGCTTGTCAGGGTATAAGAGAGTGAATTCCGTGCGTGAAGACCTTTTTTAGCTTGTCAGAGGTATAAGAGAGTAAATTCCGTGTGTGAATACCTTTTTTGTTTGCTTGTCAGGAAGCACGATTACCTTGATTACTTTTTTTGCTCGTCAGGTTTTTTAAAGATGCGACGCTTTTCTTAAGAAAATCTGAAAATCTGCACCCCCTGCTGAAAATTTGTTCCGACGTGCCTGAGGGGGAGAGTCAAAATGCGTCATCAGGAGTCGTTAATTCTGCGCATGCGCACTCACTCTGTCTCCGTTGACGTCGACGAAGTCTGTGGAATGTTTGGCGACGGTGTTGAGGAAGGTGAGAAGAGACCAGAGAGTGTCACGATTACAAGGAGGAAGAAGAGAGACGAGCAGGTTGACGCCTTCGATCCTCTGCCTTTCCTCTTTCATCTCTAAACAGCCGATGAAACACCGAGATGATCATCTTCAAAGACTCAGACAAAGCTCACTGCTATTCGGTTTGCTATTAGCAGTCTTTAATCAATTCCTTCTATTCAGTCGCTTATAGCAGTTGCAATTCTCAAAGAGCGCGTAAATGAAAATTATCAAAACCATTGACCTAACCACGGGGGGGAGTCAAGGGGGCTCGCCCCTATTCGGGTTGGGACAGATCTGTGCAAAACCGTCGAGTAGTTTGGGGAGGCAGTGGCGGTTCCAGGATTTCTTGGTGGAGGATGAAATGAATCCACAGAAAGTTGGTGGGGCGGATGAAAAGAGAAGGAAAAATCAATAAACTTTGCCGAAAAAAGCTGACAAAAGGGATTTTCCCCTAATTTTACTACACTTTTACAGAAAAATAGGCTGACAATCAAAAAAGGTCATCCGCAGTTTTTCTCGTGGTTTTACTAGACTTTTACCCAAAAATAAGTTTCACAAGCGCGAAAAAGTCCGGAAGTCCGGTAGAGGGATGCATCCCTACTCATCCCCCCACGTGGAACCGCCACTGTTGGGAGGTAGAAAACTATTGAATGCAAAATTCATATAAAGTGTCTTAATTGTAAGCATCACTGCACTAAACTTTGTTTTAAAATTATTCTGAAAGGCAATCTCGACGCAGCGCAGATGATGGGGGGGGGGGGCAATGAGAGGAAACAAGTTCGACCTACTCCTGGTGGCAACGAAAGCAGAATAGAGAGATCGCGTGAGAAGAGGATCGGGCAAATCACGGAAGAACTCTTTGAGGACGGCGCCTACGTCATGAGGATTATACTCCTCCGTCAAAAGCACTTCACGTCCAGTGTCGAACTCATTCCTCAACTAAGCACCATTACAAAAAGAGACGCTGAACAACAACAACAACAACAATAGCGCAACATAACTGCTCGAACGCTAAGAGCCTAACATCTATGCGACCTCGGTTGAAGGAAAATGAAAAAGATTTCGATGAATTTGACACAAATTTCAGTGAATATCGAAATGACAAAATGAACGAAAAACCTGTGACTACTGATAAAGAATGAGCTTAGATTTACACGAAAATTGCTTCCAATTTCATTTTGTTCTAATTCGTTTTGTATTTGGTGTTACAATGGCTGACATCTTGTGCTTTACCATAGTGGTTCTATGCAGGGTGCGATTTGTGACCTGGAGCAGTGGGGAGGGGAGAATATTTCGAGCTTGGGGGGATGCAGTTGTTGGGGGAAGTGTAGCAGTGGGGTGGATGTAGTGGTGGTGGATGTAGCAGTAGGTGGATGCAGTTGGGCAGTGGGGGGAATCCCCTTCCCCTACAAATCGCACCCTGGTTCTATGGATGATTGATTGACTGATTGATTGATTTCTTGCTCGATTGATTGGTGGATGGTTGGTTTGAGAGAAAATGGACAAATTCATTAAAATTAAGACTGCATGTGGATATTAGGCTACAACTAGAGCATTACTTCGAGTCAGATATTTAAGAAAATTCCTATTGGCTTGGGTAGTCATGCAACACCAACTCAACAACAACAACAACAACAACAATGACGATGACGACAGGAATTGCTAGAATTCAGCTTCAGCTGGTCATTCTTTTGCGTCATTGTTCACGATTACTAACTGAATAGGTAAAGGTAATAATAGGCCTAATGAAGATTCTACCTAAATGGCGAGTAACTTACTGTATAGTTATTCGTATACGAGACAGATCGTCACTGCGCGTTGAGAGTAAGACCTTAGACCTTAATTAAGGCCAACAATGAGACAGAAGTCGAATAATGCTGGGATGGCCGTGGAAAAGGTCGTCTGTGTTGTGAGGGAGTGGGAAGACGACAGCCAATGGCGAGCTTCGAAGCAAGGACTTCCGTCTGTTTGGAATTATTACGAAAACACTCGGCAGTAAATTAGGCAACTGGCGAGAAATGCAGAGGAGCGCGAAGGAATGCATTAGGCACTTTGATGCGTTCTTGACGTGAGCCTGTCTGCATATAAATCCAGGAATTTCAAATAGATCCGAAATTCGGTTGAAGAGAAAACTACGTCAGCCAAAGACCATATATATATATATATATATATATATATATATATATATATAAATATATATATATATATACATTGGAGTAAAAACTCATCAAAAGTTCGAAGGAAATAGTTTCCAAATTATTATATACAAAACCAAGTCTTCAAGTGTAATACTGCAATTAGCGCATCATCTGATATCTGACAGTAGGAGGCAGCTTAAAGGAGGTTGAGCTATGGAACAGTTCTCGAATAGTCTGCTCAACTATTTCTGTTGAAGCTGGGAAAACAAATGTTTTGAATCGCTGAATTATGAATGCGGTGAATTCCGTGAATTTTAATTTTTGTAGAAATTAATCGGCGGAATTTTCAAGAGAAATTCGCTGCAGCCTGATTTTCAACACAGAAGAAATACTACCAAACCACTTAATATCCAGTTCATAATAATAATAATAATAATAATAATAATAATAATAATAATAATATTATAATTGTAATAATAATAATAATAATATAACTAGTAGTAGTAGTAGTAGTAGTAGTAGTAGTAGTAGTAGTAGTAGTAGTAGTAATAGTAGTAGTAGACTAGTAGTAGAGTAGTAGTAGTAGTAGTAGTAGTAGTAGTAGTAGTAGTAGTAGTAGTAGTAGTAGTAGTAGCACACTATAGTAGTTGTAATAGCTTTATTTCAGTGGACACATTGACGCAATGTGAGTGGCTTCTCGCATCATTTCAACAGTATTTTACGAAGAACAAGAGATGGTATTTACTACGGAACTTGTTCTGGTCAAAGCATTAGTATCTAGTGGAATTAAATATTTCAATTCTTTTTTTATCATCATCATTATCATTTATTATTTCTAAAGCATAGAAATCATTGAAAGTTACATAATAATAACATAATAACATCTGTATAGTGTATAAGAACTTAATAATAACATGTGTAGAAGAGCTTAATTATAATTATTATTACAGTAATAGATTATTATAATATAACAGTAGTTGATATAACATCCATTTCATTCAAATTCCTTTCTCGATTCTCAAAAACTCAACAGGGACATGATTTCAGAATTTTCTGACTCAAATCATAACAGAAGAGTCAAGTACGAACACCCCTGGTTCTTAGAAAGTTTTACTGGTTACTTTAGTGTATCAAATTATAAAAGAAATAAATTTCAAATAATATTATTAGTCTAAATTATTTAATAATAATAATCTGGCATGATCTCTTAAGGGCCTTAGATGTTAGAAATCTTACTTGTATTGTTCGTTTCTTTGAACTTCCAATTCTGAATATGCCCAGAACTCCAATACCTTAGAAAAGGAAATAAATAAGTCATGTCAATAGAATTTACAGCAGTAATAATAGATTGACATTTGACTAATCCACCATTTCAAAGCCATTTCTAATACCTTCATCAACAATCTTGTATGTTTACAAATTTAATTAATTAATTAAAATAAATGCGTTTATCATTAAAATTGTTGTAACTAAATCGTCATCTTCGTCGTCGTCGTCGTCGTCGACGTCGTCATCATCATCTCTCAAGTGACACATCATCGACAGCAGCAGCATCGTCAATCGTAGAGACCAGCGCCATCTACCGTGAGTCTGAAGATGTTGGCAACAGACTTTGACGACGTACGGTACTCGTAGAGTAGATTCAAGAATCTCGGTCGGTTGCTGGGTCAGCTGCAGCTGCTGGTCGGAAGTCCTGACCATTCCCTCCGGTGGGTCGAGCCTCGAAGACATCGGAAGTAGAAGAGCGTCTACGAGGTTAGACCGTCGAGCGTGGTCGCCTTCAGACTCAGACTCATCGTTACTAAGAGCTCCTCCCTATTAAGGAAAAGACAAAATACTCGATTAATTATCTCCCTCACTCATCCATGTGTAAGATGTCTCCAATGAAACTAAACTTTCACAGCGAAAAGATCAAGACGCCAGAGTCGTTGACATAGGGGCTACTACTCAATTTCCTAGGTAGTCAGCAGGACTTTCATTTGATGTTCCTTATTCTCGCACCGTCATTGGCACTAGTTGTTTCTCAGTGTGTGGCCCTAAGCTTTGGAATTCATTACCAATATCACTTCGTAAAACTAACAATTTATCATCTTTTTGATCTGGCCTTAAAACTTACCTGTTTGACTTGGCCCCCTTAGATTGCTTCCCGCTGTGCTGACTGATCTTCCGGATTGACCTGGCTCTAATGCTATTTGGATTTGGTGCGCCATCGGCTGATGCCCTGGGCATTATGATAGTGGCGCCATAGAAGTTTATTGATTGATGGATTGATTGATTGATTGATTAACCCATTCCACAGCTGGAATACGCCGATCCCACACAAGTAAACAATTTTAGGGTCAGTGGCGTAGCCAGGATTTCCGGAGGGGGTTTTGGGTTTTGGTTTTGACCGTGACCAACTTCGAGAAAATCTAGTTAAGATTGTCAAAAAAGTCATCCTCATCTTTTCGTCTTCTATTTTCCCTTCCAGATTGTGACAAGCAAAAAAAAGTTCGTCACCTCTTACACCGTTACATTCTATAGAGATAGCTAAGGGGGATTTTCAACCCCAAAATCGCGTCCCAAAATAAAAAATGTATGGAAACTCATTTAACAAAATTTGTTCGGCAGCCAGGGGGTTTAACCCCCAAACCCCCATTGTCTACGCCACTGTTTAGGATGGTAGTGATTTGGACCCAATTTCCCTCTGCTTTTAGAACATATCGATTAATATGATCACAGGTGAGTTATTGGCACTGACAGAATGACCAGACGTTCCCATAGCAACCTTACTGTCTGAACTAGAACCCTCGACAATAGAACATGAAACAAATATCAATGTCAATAGAATATGAAACAAATGTTTCATATCCTATGACCGTGGTAATAAACAGTAATTTAGCAAATTACAGTAAAGATTTAAAATAAATGTGTTTCTTCTGTAGTTTAAATATCGTATTCATAAAATTCTTAAGAAAATCGCTGACAGACTCACGGAAGAGCTGGAAGATTTTCTGAAAGTAAAACGAAAGCAAATTACAGCCAAAATGTCACATGATCTCATATTCAGCAGCCAAACAGTTTCACTTATTAACATTTCTTATAATTAAAGGCAACTTTTCGACCGATTTAGGCTACTAAATATTTAAGCCAAATGGTCAAACTATCTATGCAGACATTGCGCATATAATAGATCGTCTTTGAAACCGGACCTATTGCGTAGCGGACTGTAGGATGGGTCAGAGACGGCGGATGGTTCGGTCGTCGTCTGGGTCTCCCGGTGTCTTCTTAGTTCGATGTCGTTGGAGATGCATTTGGCAAGAGGAATTCCAAACACCCATCCGGACGACTTCAGTTCAGTCAACGCTAAGAAGAGGCAACCATAAACAAACAGAGGAGATGTAAGAATTCGTAAACAAAGACATGCTTTGATTCAAGCCGATATCCAGGGAAATTGGCTGAAAACAAAGTCAAGTGGAGACGAGTTGAGAGAAAAGAGGAGGAGACCCTGGTTTGATGCAAAGTAATATATCGTAAATTTCTTTAGCACTCGTAGAAGCTTGATGCCTACGGATTGACTTTTATTTCCAGCGCTTTTCCGATGATCTCTTTCTCTTCTGTACTGTGTTTCTGTGGCCAACTAGAGGTTGCTCGCGTATCGATAATTATTGTGTGCGGCTGCCTCGTCAGGCATTTATGAAAAGTGCCCATCTTGGCGGCTTAACTGCCAATCGCAGCTAACATGTCGAAGCACAGCGATATTTGGCAATTACACAGACCATGATATGCTTCACTTCATGCTGGTGAACTCACGATTGCCAGAGAAATAGAGTTTTCTGACCCAAGGGGAATTGAACCCTCGTAGACAGGTTGTCCGAGAGTAGAGCTGATGCCCAAGTAGCGCAGCTGAGGTCGACGCTAATGACTGATCCATTGTTTCACGAGAGACGATTCAACGCATTCATTTCAAAAGCAGTTTCATGAATTCAGTCATAAAATGTCTGCCGCTGTTTCTGGCGCATTGAGAAAACAAAATCAAGACGAAACAATTTCTCTCTCTCTAAGTATATATATATATATATATATATATATATATATATATATATATTTAATAAATATATATCTAATTATATATTAGGACTTTTACTTATTTTGACTATACATAAATATTATTTATATATAGTCGAAATAAGTAAAAGTCCTTCCCGAGATACAGGGGCTCATAGAGCGGCGCTGATATCCGTTGCTACAGCCCTCAAGCCAGGCGTGCAATGCCACGGATACGGGGCTAGTTTATCGCGTAGCGTACCTGTTTCACTTCGCAAAGATTATTTTACCACTGCTCTTCATTTTACCACCGCGAAAGAGGCTGAGTTTAGGGCTCCTGCGGGACTCGAACCCGCGACCTCCTGCTCCATCGCCCAACGTTGTTACCACTCTGCTAGCATGCCGCCCCATATATATATATATATATATATATATATATATATATATATATATATATACTCTCCCTCTTGCTCTGCTCTGCTTTTTCCTGATGACTTTCACATAGTTAGACTCGCGCAGATTTCTGAAAAATTCACTCAAAACGGGTTTTTGACGATTTCAGACGAAAAATCAAAATAAATTTGAATTCGATCAATCAAATAGGATAAATTATATTTTCAGATTTCGTTAAATTTTGATTATCTGCATTCCATTTCACTCATCGATACTCAATATTTTGTGTCAAAATAAATAATCTTTGGCCGACGTCAACTGCTGTCTTAATTGGTCTTGGCTCCAGCGCAAATGCGAACGTTAAACCTTACAGCCGTCTGTTGCGAATGCATCTGCCAGAGAGAGAGAGAGAGAGAGAGAGAGAGAGAGAGAGAGAGAGAGAGAGAGAGAGAGAGAGAGACCATTTCAATTGCACATGGCTCACTCATCTAATTGTCATTTCAACGATGCGGTGTAAAGGCTATCTACATCACTAAAGCACTTTACGCTCTGCTATCAAATGAGGAGCTGACGTCATCTGGACCATCGCTGACGTCAGTACGTTCGACGGCACTAGTTACTAAGGGCTGCGCTAAAGTCGGTCACAGATTGGGTCATGACCCACTAGAAGGAATGGGTCGAATGACTCACTGGACTCGTCCATTGGCTTTTTACGAATGCGAAGAGATAATAAAATATTATTGTTGTTGCTGTTGTTGTTGTTGTTGTTGATGTTGTTGCACCAAGTAGTGTAAGTAGCTCCTTGAATGCAAGGTCAGTTTTATTGACTAAAATTTCTCAGACAACAAAACAAAACGCCATAGTACGGCCTCTGTAGTTCGAATAACGATATCAGAATGAACCGATAGTAGACTATTTATTTTAGCCTACTGAACAACAACCAACAAATCAATCAACAAATCTATAAATCGTTAATAAGAATAATAGAGTAGGCTACTATTACTGTCATAGTCAACAAAAAATGTCAAACTTTTGTCACAGCCTCGTATATAACAACTGTCATCGAAAACGATAACGAAATAAAGCACTAGTAGTCTTTTTAATCTTTAAAGCATTTTTCATATAATTAACCGTTTGATTAGGGATGTATTAGACAACCTTGGAAGCTGTCTATTTTAGACTTGAAATCAATTCTTAGGTCTCTGAACATCTGTGAATACCTTGAATTCACCTCAAACACTCATCTGCCCTCTGTTCCACAAGTGTCTAAACTCTACGTAGTCGTTTCTATGCCATAAACCAATTAATGTCTGGCGTTCCCTCAGTTCCAATTAATAGAGTTATGGTCTACTAAGAATCTGCATGCAAGATGTTAAAGTTAATGTAAACAGTAAATGTTCAATTCCTATGGCACTCGATAAACCAGACACCGGCTGCTTTAAAGATTCAATGCCAGGCATGCACCGGTCATGGACTCATGGTCGAAGGTTTCGAAGGTCACTAGTGATCCAGGTACAGACAGATGCGAAGCTCCAACATCTTTTCACTGACAGATGCTATTAAACAATTTATGCTAAATATAGATAGATTGAATCTCGGAATCTGATAGCACTTTAAGCGTCATTTGCTGAAGAACGTGGCTCCTCTTCTGCCAATAGCATTCGTGCTGTTCGCTGCTGCTGCGGGGGGCAGCGAGTATATCTGTTGGCCTCCCGCCGTCCAGGGTCATTACCTCTTCGGCTGTCTCAGCACAGCATGCGTGATGTCTTCAATCACGGGCAGAATTCGTGGTTCACGCTTAAATCTCTCCGGCTCTCTGAGTGCCATTCGGAGAAACGCTGAACGAGAGAAGAACACGAGAGAACTCTCCCACTGAAACGAACAGCTCCGACTTTGACGATACGCAGCACTGCGTGCGCCGCCGCCGCCGCCGCCGAGACTGTGGCTGGCGCCAGAAGCGCCGTGTCTTATCGGCAACGGTCCGTCTCAGATAAGAGCTTATCGTTAGCAGTGTACCTGATGAACGCGCTCGCGAGAAATAGGTTGATCAAGAGCCAGACACGCTGACAGTCAGACAGACAGAGAACATACTGACAGACGCACCGAAGCAAAGAGAGTCGCGAAGGAAATTGGACGTATATTCTTGGAATAACTGACACATACCCAACCAAACAGATTAAGATAGGTCCAACAAGCAGATAACGTGGCGAACAGACTCGCTGCTTTCGGTCGAGGCAAACGAATGATTAGCTGCATGGAACAGGACGATCAAGGCCACGCGAGGAAATCTGCACAATGGAACGAAACCGAAGACAGAGGCAATGTAATTCATGCTCTAAAATCAAACGCCGTACGATGCTTGACGGACTTTGATTTCATTTTACTCTGGTAGGGTCCGCCACTTTACTAAATCCTGTCTTCGCCGATTGTGTCCAGAGGCGATGCTGTCTCACGGCATCCGAAAAAGCGTCTACACTGACTGCTACTGCTGCACAAAAATGATTATGAAATTAATGCAGCCCTTGGCCATACTGTTATCTCTTCCCGCGTCCATACTTCGTCCCTCGTTCATTCCTTCATAATTAAAAATGTGGCAAACATCTGTCAAAACAATGACGACGTATAGGCCTACAGTAGCTATTTTTATCATTTTAATTTTTTGTGGTGAAACGACCCTATCAAGCAATGAATCAAGCAATCAATCAATCGACTTCCATAGCATCGGTCTTAATGTCTAGGACATCGGCCGATTGGGGGGAGCACTCCGAGCACCAAATCCAAACCGAATTAGAACGAGGACACGAGGGACGATTAATTATTAGTCCAGGGCAGGTGGACCATTGAGATTCATTGGACAATAGTATTGCCAGATCTGACTAGAAAATCACCAAAGAAAAATGGGAAAAGCTATCTTTGCTTCATGCATCGTTTAGATTCTCAGACAGGATCATATTAAGTTATTCTTAAAGGTTACTTGGTTGCCTAGAGGAAATAAAGAATTCAAACGAAGCTGTCGATTAATTTGCAAAACTGGAGACTGTCCGGTCCAATTTGCAATAATGATACTGAATCCACTAAACCATTCTCTCAGTGGCTTAGCGTGGGTTGGTTCCGCCCGGGCCGGAAGAGCAAACGGTACGCCATTAGCTTCAACTCCTGTTGTGAACGCTATGGGAGGTCATTTCTCTTTCTCTTCCGCGCTTGGAATTATTTTTCCCTGCCCTCTCTACAAGAATTTTTACCCCCTAGAAATGCTTCCCATAGGAACGTGCCAGACGGTGCCATCCAAAGTGGACCGCCCCCTTTCCCTACGCCACTGCATTCTCTCTCAATTAGATCAACTGATTTATCATTTAAGTACGCAGAATCAGCACACAAACGTTAATTAGAAAGCCATTTCTGTACTTGGCCCAAATATCTGGTACTCTCTTTCTGTCCGTTAGTGAATCGTGCAGTTCTACGTCTTCTTTCCCATTGTGGATAAAAGCTCGTTTATGCTTACTTACTTTTTCTTCGTTTCCACTCTGACTGGTCACAGTTCTTTTTATATGGATTCCAAGTACCATCGATCGATAACTAAGTCTAATAGAACCAGTGGCGTAGCCAGGATTCCCGGAAGGGGGTTTGGTTTTTGGTTTTCATCGTGACCAACTTCTAAAAAATCTCGACAAGCAAAAAAGGGCGTCACCTCTTTTACACCGTTACAGCCAAGGAGAGTTTTAACCCCCAAAATCGCGTCCCAAAATTTAAAAAAACTGCATAGAAACTCATTAAAAAATTTCGGCAGCCAAAGAGGTTTTAACCCCCAACCCGCCCCTTAGCTACGCCACTGAATAGAACTGGTACTATTATAAAGTGCCATCGTTATACAGTACTTATATTAAGAGTAAAGTAACTTTATTCATTCATTATAATTGTACTGTATTCAGCAAAATTGCCAGATACGATATTAAAAATAACGGAATCCTGCCTATCCACCTAACTGTTTTGACTGAATAGTTAGGCAAGATAATAGAATTTGCAATGGCAAAAGTAATGCCTCCACCTGATACACAGCAAGAGGACTGACAACTTTGTCAGTCGGACAATCCTTGGCATTCGATGCCTTCAAGTTTGTGGCCATAAGCCGTGGAATTTATTGCCAACATAACTTCGTACAGCTGACACTTTATCATTTTTCAGATGCAGACTAAAAACACACCTGTTTGTTTCGGTCTCACCGTCGTTGATTGCTTTTTCTCTGCATCTTCGAAGATGGCACGGTGTTCCAAGAAAGAGGCACTGAATTTTCTGTGAACTAAGTGCAAATCTATTAATTCACATTCTGGACTGAACTTCTGCAGACAAGCAGATAAGTTGTCCAATAATGACGATACGGTTTTAGAATCAAATGAAAAAGACCAATGTGTATTGTCAGCTGGAAGACTACATGCGATTGAAGAAAAAAACTGCTAGAAGTGTTGTGTAAAAGGAGAGAAAAGAGAACCAACTAAGGTACACCAAAATGTGTTTCAACTGATTTTGAGTGAACACTATAACAGTAGACTATAATCTATAATTTTGAAGGTATTACTTAAGCCATTCTAAAGTCTCGAGAGCCTAAACAAGCGTTTTATCCTTTACTCAAAAACAGATTCCCAGAGCAATATTATATTTCTATTCACGCCGTTCAAAAGTGTGTGCCGGAGTTCGCGCAAATTCTTTGTTTATTTCAAAATTATAAATGAGCAAAGGTTTATTCTACGGAATTCTTAAGATCATAACATAGGTTTCAAGATTCATAAAATCACCAGCGGTAACACTATATCCATTTTACCTTAAAAAGCAAATGATGTCGAAATTTTAATCAAATCTATTTTCTTTTGGTCAAAATGAAATTTCAAATCCGACTGAATCAGATGTGCACTTGGTTCACTAATTCTGCAAGGCAACGCAACGCAATGCGCTGTGCATGCACGTGAAACATCTTAATCAGCATTCGTATCTTAGCATTCGTATGCCATGTTTAAAGATTAGGCCAGTGTTTTATCTAGGTCTATTAGGAGGGAGATTTCCCCAAACCTCAAAATTCCTTCCAAAAATTTCAGCAGTGACACAAAGTTTTTGCATTGAACCGTGTCTCACTCTCTTCCCCTCCAACCAAGTCAATCCTCCCAAAGACCTGGAGTCTAGATAGAAACTTGATTATAGGCGTACACTTAAATGCATTCTAGAAATAGATTATGACCTTGGAAAAGTATGCGAGGGTTGGCGGCGCCCGGGAGCGAAGTAGACATATTGCGCCCTTAACTCCAGAAAAAGTCTGACGAGCAAAAAAGATCCTCGCCTGTTTAATGGGATATAGAAAGTCATTTGCTTCAAATATTGCGCCCCTAAACTCCTGAAAAAGACTGACGAACAAAAAAAGATCCTTACCCTTATTTTGGCACCCCTCATCCTCGGTGCCCTGAAGGCTCTTGCCCCCATCTCGCTACGCCACCGCTATGATCGGAATTGTATAAAGGCGTACAACGGAAAAGTGTTGAAAACTCTTAAAAGATTATTAGACATCTGTGTAGGCAAATGGAGCCGATCGAAACGCAGCATGCAGGAATCAAACTTCAAATACCAACGCACTGGGTCTATGATGCTTCAGCAATAGCATCATGGCAATGAAAGCGATGCTTCGCTTGATCATTTTTAGTTTGGCATTTGCATTTTTATTTTTGGCATAGAACGCAATCAAATGCGTGTAAATTCTTTGCATTCATTCCGAGTTGATCTTGAACAGAAAAGTCAAAATGTGTACATATTTCTATATGTATTGGAACAAAATTCCTTAAGATAATATGTCTGTATACCGGTTTTTAAAAATGAAGTGACTTTAAAGCACAGCGCCAGATCAATATTGTAGCGGTATTGTTGTATTCGTGGGGCCCGCAAGAGGGGCACTTCCCCCTGGGAAAATGCAAATACAAGTATTTCACATTGAAATTTGAAAACCTTGCTAAAATACTAACTGTGATCATTGTGTTAAAATGTGTTTTGCCTCTCCTGGAAAAATTTATGTGGCGTAAACGTGACCATTGCGCTTTGCTCCTCCTAGAAAAATTTCTGTGGGTGTCCATGGCTGTATTAAGCACTAGAAACTGCTGTCAAGATGACAAGGAAATATTTGACCTTTTTGAAAAGTTTCTCAACTGCCGCTAATGTGCATCGGACCTTAAAACTTAAAATAAGCGGGGACTCCAACCCTTGCCTGGCAATCGGGAGCAATCCGTGGCTTTCAGTCTTGTTTTCTTATGTCTTAAAAGTCAATTTGTTGAAAGGTAACTGATCGACCTATTTGCCATAGGCCTACGGTCAATTTTTATTTACAAACGCCCATGGCCAAAAAAGGGTCATTCGTACATTACGACATGCACTTTCTGAAAGATCAATATCTTCGCACATAAGAGAGAGAGAGACGCAAATGTGAGACGTGCTGGAACACAGACCCGACACATAAATACATACTGAGGAGGGAGACAGAGCAGAATATATGGGCAGCGGACCACAGACGTTCGCTTCTGTTGAAGCATTTGAGGAGTTTATAGTAATATATGAGATCGTTATTCAGAAAATCCTTGTACGCCGCTAAACGGGTTGGCGTATTTTTACTGACGCCATTGTTTAGGTCAGTCAATCAGGCGCTACATAAATTCCGTCTGTTTGTATTGCAGTTCTGGAAAAGTCTCCTCCAGTAGCTGGAATTCAAGGCAGGCAGTAATATTTTTGACATTCCATTCAACCTAAATAATCAAGGTGAAATTCCTTCTACTTTCGTTCTAGTTTTATCTTCGCTTCCTCCGTATCCTCTTTTTCACTACTTCTGATTTGCTTCAAATTTTCCTTATTTTCTTATTATACTGTAATCTGTCTTGTATAAAAATTGTCTCCGCAATTCTTTCCTCTGCTAACAAACCGGTACAACGGTTTTGTCTTAGAATGAAAAGACTGAAATAAGTTAGTTATTTAGTTATTTAGTTATGTAATGTGTTCACGCAGTCTTTCGACTAGTCACCACAATAATCTTGACTTTACTTACTTACTTAATGCGTTTTAGGAAAATTGAAGGCTTTCAACGACACCATTTTGTGACTCATCTCTTTTTCTAAATCGTTCAAATATTCTCCGAAGACTGATAGGAGCTCCTGCAGTCTCTTTTTTCTGGACCCTATTAACCTTTGAAAAACTTCATTCCCTTTCTTATTTGCATTTTGCAGTTCTTTAGTCGGCATTCGTTGTCGACACCGTCAGATTCATGGATTGACAATGAATGTTGGACTGCAAAACAACGAGTGCGTCAATCAGAACGTATTGCTTGTAGTGAATATTCTGATTTGACTGCTTCGGTCAATACATCATATCAACAGCAGCAGCAGCAGCATATGCTAGTGATCTGAAAATGTACAGG
Organism: Metaphire vulgaris; assembly: GCA_018105865.1. Lineage (NCBI taxonomy): Eukaryota > Metazoa > Annelida > Clitellata > Crassiclitellata > Megascolecidae > Metaphire > Metaphire vulgaris. The sequence continues at coordinate 22,135,332 of CM030832.1, read as the reverse complement.
ATGCTTCTGCACAGCAAACGGAAAACCCTCTTGCCAGCAAAGATGAAGTCCGAAATTGGTTGCAAACGACAACTTTGGAAGTCAATTGATACGCTTATGGGACGTGGCTGTTAATCAGCAAGTGATGTCTTCGATGCCACTGAGTTTCATAAGTATCTGGATAACACGGTGGTCGTTATGAGAAGATCATTTGCTGACGCTGAACCACCAATGTGCTCTTGGCTGCACCCGTTAACTGAAACTGCTGCGTTAACCAAACGGGAACTGGATTGGAAAATACGCAAAACTGTTTCAATGAAACTGAAAAAATCGAGTTTCAGTATCGTTTCAGTTTCTCTCTGACTCAAGCTGTGTGTGATGTTGTTGTCCGTGCTATCCGTCAGTTGTCATTGCAATCAACCTCCCCCGCAGTGACAGCCCTTAATTGACAGATCCATTACCAACGACTCTACTCGATGCTAAAGATTGTTTTGTTTGTCGCTGGTGACGGAGTTTCCTGCGCATTGACGTGACAGTTGGGCTAATCAAATATTATAGAATGAGCTTTAAGGTAACCAGTTTTTGCTCAACATTGCGGGCAGCAATTCAACAAATGTTAAAAGTATTTAGAAGTTGTCACAATGCTGCATTTGCTGTCATCAGGGACTGTTCCTCGTTTCTACTAGCATTTAATTGTGTATAACCAGTTGAATAAAAATGTAAAATGTCAAATAAACGTTTAATGCTACTGTTGGTGTCTCTGGTTTTTATTAGAGCGACTAAAAACTGGAACTGGACTGAAACTGAAACTGAAAAATATACAAAACTGTGAAAAATAGTTTTGCAAAACGGAACTGAAACTGGAACTGAAATATAATGAGCAACTGGAATCACACTGCTTGGCTGAGCTACCAAGGCAACTTACTGACAGGCTGTCCTCAATACAGCAGCACGTCTTGTCTATCAAGCCAAAAGATCAGATCACGTGACACCGCTTCTTTATTAACTTCACTGGCTTCGAGTTCCACAGCGGATTGAATACGAATTGGCGATCCTTGCCTATCGGTGTCTTCATGGTCTGGCGCCATCGTATCTGTCGGATGATTTCTGCAAGGCTTCGGACATCAACTCTCGTCAACGATTGCGATCTGCGTCCAGTCTTACTCTCGTCGTTCCGTCTACACGTCACGTTACCATTGGTGATTGCATGTTTCCGGTAGCGGTTGCCAAAGTTTGGAATAGTCTGGCACCATCAACAACTATGGCAAAGACAATGAATGAAGCATTCAAACGACAACTTAAAACTGCTCTCTTTGTTCCAGCACAGTGATTAATTTTCCATGACAGCTATTCTGTATTTTCAATTATTCGGTGTCCTAGCAGTACCTGTACGATATGGCACCATAATCAGTTCATCATTAATATTAATATTATTATTATTATTATTATTATTATTATTATTATTATTATTACAGCAGCGCTATAATAATCGAAAGGTTTTGTGCTGCATATTCAACCTACCGAGTCATCACAGAAAGCAGACGCCAGATCGCCTAATTCCAATCTTATCTGTCAACGGATATTCATAATCACGGGGTGAAGTCAGGCTAATATTTCTGACAGCTGCCATGCAATCATCTATCTCTCATGCTCTCAACATTCACACCTTACCATCCTTCAAGTCTTCTCTCTATCGCCGAGTCATTTAGCCGGCCAGGTATGTGCCATGACCAAACAGTTGATTGCCTAGCTCATGTACGGGATTCCAGAGGCGTGTATCGCTTTTCAACATTAACCAAGATGGCGCTAGATAGCGAACGACGCATCACCCACCGTCCATACATCAGCAGATAGCTGTCAAGACTCAACCACGCAACTGAACAAGCACACGTAGCAGTTGCTTAGTTTCATTCGAATGTGGAAATGACAAATGGTGGAAGGCGACGAAGAGATGATGATGATGATGATGATGATTATTATTATTATGATACTTTTAGTGCCAAAGTTGCCAAACAACGATTTGCGTTCCATAAAATTCAAATCTCTGAATATGAATATCAACTGGTTAATGCCAAACATTATGAACACGATAATCACAATGCAAAAATAATAATTAATAATTCATCAAATATACTTATTTATACTTTAATTTACCTACTTATTTAAGCATATTTACTTTTTACTGGTTTGCTAATTATTTTATTTACTTATTTGCTTTATCACTCAATGTCCTTTATCGCTTACAACGACCTAAATATTAAATATACTTATTTATACTTTACCTATTTATCTAAGCGTATTTACTCTTTACTGGTTTGTTAACTTATTTACTTCTTTGTTTGATTACTCACTGTTCCTTTATCACTTACAGTACAAGAAAACTTACTCGAAAGATGTCAAAATCAACCATAACTTTCTGGCACTTGAAACTCCAAGGAAAGTCTTCTTGGGTTAAAATTATAATACCGGTAATTAATATTGTTTATATTCTAGACTTCTATGGCACCAGATCTAACCCTCAGAGGCATCAATCGATGGTACTCCAAAAGACCAAATCCATCTGTTAAAGATATGACCATTCCAGATATCGGCCAGAATGGGGAAACCGCAAGACAGACTATGCAGAAAACAGGTCTAAAGTATGTCCAATACTTTGAGTTTCTAGTTGGCCGTCTAATTTTCTTTTTATTAAATCTCACCTGATTTTCTAAAAACGTTTCATTGATTCAAACGTCAACAATCAGCAAACACACTCACCTGATTTTCCAAAAAAAGAAATTCGTTTCATTGACAAATGCAATCATTTAGTGCCCCTCACCCCCAATCAACATTTTTCTGCGTAACGTCTAACAATCAGCTTGAAACTCAATGGAAAGTTTCACTCTTGTTTGCTGTGCTGCTTTTCTCACTTGTCCGAAAAGCTCGTTATTATTTTTTTGCCGGACGGTTAGAAAGAGGAATAAAAAGCTAAACAATGGCAAATCTCATCTTCTTAGCTCTTTATATACTCAAAGACCATGATTTAGACCTCAAATTTTTAATGCTGATTGGCAATGATGTCACTAAAGAAATTCTAATTAAGTGAAGAGATTCGATTTACGAGAATATACCGTAATAATGTTAGAGAGAGAAATAAACAGTCTAAACAATGTTAAAACCTCATCTTTTTAGCTCCTACATAGCCTGAGATTTGCATCCGCATTTATTAATTATGCAATATATTCGTGATTACTAAGTCGCATTTCAATGCTTTTCTGCCATGACTATAAAGCACTATCTAAAGGCGACTGTTGATTGCAGATAACCAGGCGACCTTACCTTTGGGAGAAACATTTTGAAGATTATCTAAGTTTGAATTTTCGACAACACTTGAAGAGACAGCTCTTCTCTTCAATAGAAATCGATTTTTCTTCGATTTATTGTTAATTCCATCTACCAGAAGAAAATTTAATACGCATTCGCGTTATCAACTACGAAAACGAAATGGAACTGAATATCGAAAAATTTTAGAATGGTTTTCACATAGGCTCAGTGGGGGCAGGGCAGTGTTATTCTTGGGATTTTGAATTGGGAGGGTGTGTGGAAAATCTGGAGGGTGTCGGAATTTTTAAGTCTCTGCCCGATAAAGGCTGACAAGCAAAAGAATCGTTATCAAGTCCAAAAAGCAACCAAAAAAATAAGATAAAAAAGTCTCTCAAAAACCTTTGACTTTTCTGCCATGACTATAAAGAGCAAAAATAAAGGTCAACCGGGAATAAGAGTTGGAGGGTGTCCTTCTCCATTGGGAGGGGGGTGGTGCTCTGAGCAAATTAGTATAAATTTTGTATGCATACCATTGTCGAAGACAGTTTAATAACGCGTTATCAACTACGGGGTGTGGGGGAATATGTTTTAGAATGCCCCATGGCTCAGGGGCAGGGGGGGGTCCCAATTGGGAGGGTCTAAAATCTAGGGTTCAGGTTAGGTTAAGTTAACTGCCTTTTAAACCCTAACAACCAAACCATCAAGTCCAAAATGAACGTGCTGAAACAACGTTTTTTTGCTCGTCAAGCAAAAAATAGGTGATGACGTTTTTTGTTTGTTTTTGTTTGTTTTTTTGGCTCCAGCTCGAAACTTTGGGGCCCCATGGCAAAGATGCCCCCTTTCACGCTACGCCACTGTTGTCGCATTACCAAATTTTGGAGATGTCGACCTCAAATTGGGGGGTGGGTGTTGGGGGTTTTAGGGGGTGTAAAAATATCCCTGGGGCAGGGGAGAAAATGTCCAGGGGCCCGGCGATCTGTAGGGGTACCCGGGCGGGTGCACAGTTAGGGTTAGGTTAGGTTTGAAGAAGCAGGAGCGTTTGGGGCGCTCGTTAACAAGGTACAAGACAGGCTTTAAGTTTTAACTGCTTCCTGAAAAGACTGTAAAAAATAACGTCACCACTTTAGGGGCCCCGCGACTGTTTTGCCCAGGCACCCGGAATTTCTCTCGGCGGCCCAGCAAAGGCTGAATGCCTCGTAAGCCATTTGAAATCACGTATGATTATGAATAGTATTGCTATTAGCCTACTATATTATCATTATTTCCAAATGCACATATTCAAAATATGATGCCAAACATTTTCCAATCCAGTTTCATGATTCGACTCTAGAGACTGGATTGTGAATAGTAGGCTATACGCCTGCGAATTAGCAGAAAACTTCGAACATTTCAGACGAAGCCTTTAAGCGCATCTTTTCCTCAATAATTGCTTATCCCACTTAATGGAAACTGGCAAACTGCTCGGTCAGATCCTCTGGACGTCGGCCGGCGACGCATGGACGGCACATGGACGCGATCCCTACAAACGACGACGACGACGACGACGTCGCCTTCAGACGACCGTCGACCGATGCCCATTGCCCAGCGCCGTATTTAGGCTCGAAATGTCACGAAGCAGGACACAAAAACGGCGCAAAAACTGAGAGACTCGAATTCGATCGAAGATTTTTAAAAAGGGGACATCCAAACCACGCGGCGCCGTGAATAGCCCGTCGCCTCTGCAGACATAAGCCGTCAATTAAAGCGGAAGCATAATAATTAGGCCTATATTCAATATGCGGTTTCTTCAAGTGGTGTTTCCCTATAGAAGCTAATGAACATCTGGAAGGACCCGGTTTGGAAAAGACGACCGATGAGGTTATTAAGTAGGCCTCGGTACAGTCGAATGGCCACGAGGGGAGGAACTCAGCATGATTTAAAGTGGCTTAGAAAGCATTACTGCCTGTGTGAAAGCCACTAGGGGCACTAACGGGGCTTGAACTCGCTCCGTCAGCCTGACGCTCCAGCACGTAACCCACTCTGCCATCTTCCGCCCCAAACGGCTGGTAATCAAGCGAAGATGAAAAGTCTGGAAAGGAAAATCGCAAGAGAACCTTTGACGAAATGAAGGAATGACTAAGTTCGATCAATCGAAGGTCCACGACTGACGGAGGAGCAGCAAGTTCATCAATCACCCGATGGTGGAAGACTGCTAGCGCCTCCTCCTCCTCCTCCTCCCCCGCCTTCTCATACCCCTCTCGTCCCTCCCCCTCTCACGTCCAGCGTTTGCTGCTGTTGCTGCGCGGTCTTTCTCTTCTTAGCGTGTATACGGTGGAGTCATACATCAGAATACCGATTGCTAAGCTTATCCGCAAATGGACTTGCGTAGGTCTACGCACAAGAATCGTTTAACATGCTTCGTTCATTTCTTAGTCAGAGAACGTCCTCTGCGGAGATTAATGCCTCCCCGTAGTTAACTACTTCGTTTGATACCGTCATAGCGTCAAGTATAGGGTCTATCTCGTTGCAGAATGATTCTTCGGATGTGTTTCATCGTCTTATTCCTTAGTAATCTCCTATTTTCCTTCATCATCATCATCATCATCATCATCATCATCATCATCATCATCATCATCATCATCATCATCATCATCATCATCATCATCATCATCATCATCATCATCATGTGTCTTTCGTCTTCCGACTCTGGATTAATAAATGTTATCTGTCTCTCGTGAGTCATTGAAACAGAAGCCGAACCTATGGCGAAGCTTCTATTCAAATGGGTCTACACCTGTAGGTAGGGATGTGAGCTCGGAAATTTCCTCCGAAATTATTCCGGAAATTTCCGGAAAAATAGCGGTAATTTTCCGGAATAATTCCGGAAAAGTTGATTATTATTATTTATTATTATTATTACTGTTTACTATTATTATTTATTATTGTTTATCATTATTACTACTATTTATTATTATTTTTATTATCATTATTACTATTTATTACTATTCATTTGTTGGGCATTTGTTAATTAACAACTGTCAGGATTGTAGCGCTATGTAATGTTTTATGGACATGCACGCGGTGCTTCCGGTTGCATTTTTACGGAAATTTCCGGAAATCTCCGTAATAATTCCGGGCATTCTACCTTTTCCGGAAAAGTTACAACCCTACCTGTAGATCATAATGTTCTCTACTGTACTTGGCAATATGGCTGTTATGAAATCCACTTGCGTGTCTATATTTCTAACGAATTAGTTCGATTTTAAAGTCTATTTCGCACCACAGGCTGAATTTTGTGGCAAATGAAAGCGTTCCAGTGCAGTCGAGACATGCAGTCACAACAACAGCAGTGGCTCTTAAACGACTTTGGGTTCTGACCTCTTTCACGCAAAAACACGCTTCTAGAATTTTAAAATTTAGCAAACTGTAAAAAATGTCGGTCTTGCCGTATTCCATGATGCAATCTGAATTGTACGCTTAGGAAAATTTCCAGGCTTTTGTCCCAGAAGACCTTGATAGTTCAAATGATCTTGACGATAACTTAGTTTATAGTCTATAGGTCTAATATTATTGTCATGATATGGGCTTTTAAGTACAGCAGCGTAGTCAGTTTAAGACTGTTTCTCGGGCTCATTGTGATTGATTTAGATGTAGGCCCTATAATGAAGTATTTTAATAGACTACTGCCTTCAAGGCCAGATGGCGAACTAATCAGACACAGAAAATGTATGTGACCTCTGTAACTAGGGCGTTCCAAGCGGCACTCCCGTAAGCACATTCATACACTGATTAGTTTACCTTGTGACGGCCAACATGCCATTGCAATGAGAACAATGACACGTGATATTCTCATGTTCGATTCTCTTCGTCTCATCTTTCCTGTAGTCTTTGAATCCGCTACAGACGCGTTTGACTGTTTCTTTACCAACTCGCAAGCGTAGCAGCCGGCTGTCAGCTGTATAGTCTGGTCACAAAGCCAGCGCGCTCGATTACCTGGGTTTGAGGGAGTGAACGCGGGTGAAATGCGTCTTGGAGCAGTGCAACACAAATGCCTTGGCACTTATTCCGATGTTAACAGTCCATGTCAATCGCACATTTTTGTTGACATAGTGTCAGCCCTCCGATGCACAGCGTTACGGAGACCATATTGTCAGTCACTTTTGCATCCCTGTCAAGGCCCAGTCACGACGATTATTTCGAGCATCTAAGAGGACAACATGTGCGCTCGTAGACGACAAGGAGAGGAGTGAGTCATGACTTTTGTCCAGTAAGCCATGTAGACTCTAACCTTCAGTAATGGTAAGCTTACTCTTACTTTTAGGAATGGTAACGTTTACGCTTAGGAATGGCAACGTTACCTTCAGGCATTGTATTCTTACCTTAAGGAATGGTATTCTTACCTTTAGGAATGGTAATCGTGACTCCAAGGTTCATGGTCTGAAGTCGTGCCAATGCCACTTTCTGAAGAGCTATTCGCTCGATTTCCGTCAAGTGCAACAGACTGGTCGGACTTAAGACAACCTTACTCTTCATGTTGCACCAAGTGTTGTCAGTCTAGAAAGAAATCAAAGAATAAGAGCATTCGCCAGAAGTCATCTGCTCTTCCAATCGACTGCAGAAGAAGAAATCAAAAGCAACTGTCTGTCTAACAGAGCGACCGATGCACACGTCCATTGTTTCCTTAACAAAACCGGTTTATTGTCTACTGGCGATCAATTATTTCGATTTTCCGTTCACATAATTAAGAAAAAAGAACTTAATCAGATGCTGTCCACATGCAGTGTATAACCAGAATATTTTCATTTGAATAAACACTTCTACAATATGTCTTTCACTTCTGTCTCAGAAGACCAAAGTTATCTTTCGAAACATAAACCTAACCCTTCGCAACAATGCGCCAATTTCAAGTTTTACTTTCATTTTCTTGATTTTGTGTTTACCTGTGTTTACCTATAATTATTGGAACCACCCATGAGTGACTCTGCGGTCCACTGCTCTTCCTTCCCTCCTTCCTCTCCCTCCTCCCCTCCTCTCCTCTCCGCTCCTCCCAACTGGTAACGTCCGTGGAGCTAAAATAGGTCTAAAATGCACAGCCGTGACAGTTAACCTAATAATATTTTAGTCCAGAGCAGACTCAGTTGCTATTATAATAATATTGCACTCCGGGATAAAAAGAAAGTTGTCATAAAACTCATAATGGGTAATATGGCAAGCAACTTCCAAGAAATCAGATTTGAACCCTGACCTCAGACCCTTAAATTCACTCCTCGAGGCCCTGGGGCAGCAGTTGGTCGGAGGCCCCTTGAAAGTTCCATGAATATGCACATGTTGGTCTTCGACGAGAAAACCCTCACCCCCTGAACCACTGGTATTATGGTATGGATTAAGCGCTTTGGATTAACAAATTTAAAATATAAACAAATTTAAAATATAACAACCTGTAATTATTTGAAATTTATAATATCACGACACCCGACGTGTAATGTACGTTGTAACGTAAAGTATCATACCACAACTGATTATACATTAGGCCTACTTTCGCTTGATTAAAGCACAGTAGGAAATGACGATCATTTATAATGGGCCAATAATGGATTAATAGCGTGTCAGCATAACACGAGTTCCAACTTTCAGTTATTGAACTTAATTTACAGCAGTGGCGGCTCTAGGATTTGGCAAGTGGGAGGCCGTTGGGGTGGCAACTTCAATCATGAGGGGGCCAACCATTTGTTGTTTAATGTATGTAGCATTAAGTATAGGGTCCCAACAGGGGGGCCACTGGGGGGGCAGGCACTCAATAGGGGCACGGGCCATGGCCCATGGCCCCCCCCGGTGGAATCGCCACTGATTTACAGCTTTCGTCTCGCCTTCTTTGAGGCGAAGTCCTTAATTAAGCCCTCCGAGTTTAAAGATCATGCAACCCTCCACTCTATACTTAAAGTGCAAGGCCTGGTCAAAGGATGTCCGCAGATAGTGTTTGATCGTTCTTATTTTGGAAAAGCTCTGTTCGCAGCGGGTCACAGTATAACAGGCAGAGTCACTGGAGAACAGTTAAAATGTCATAATTACGTAATGCTCGAAATGGCCTTTTCTGAACGTGTAACCAGTGTTAGGAGTGATCTTAGATCAAAAGATCAAAGATCACGATCTAAGATCACAATTCATGATCTTTGATCTTTGATCTAGATCACTTTTTACTAGTGATCTTTGACTCTGACTTTAAATCACTTTTTTAGTGATTTTGATCTTTATTATCAACAGAAGATCAAAGATCAAAATATAGGTATTCTCCCAACTAAGTCAATCAATCAACGAACTTCTATGTGTATTGAGTAAAATGGCGGACAAATCAAGCATTCGGACTTCAATGATCATGTTAGTGCAGCCGGTGTAGATGATGAGAATTATGGGTATGGCCCTGACATTAGTACTGGTACTGCCACTGGGACTCAGAGGGAGGCTTGCTCAGTTGCAACTGGTCGTGAAAATGCAGTCAAGATAGAGGTCATGCACTACCTGAATAACCCAAATAAGGAACTTTCTAGTGTTGGATCGTTCCACATGTCAAGGCAGCATTTGTGAAATATAACACAACCCTGCCATCTTCTGCGCCTGTCAAAAGACTTTTTAGTATTGGAGGTTTGATAGTTACACTGCGAAGAAACAGGTTGTCTGACGCAACGTTTGAGCGTCTGCTCATGCTGAAAATGAACTGCCGTGTTCAACACTGACTGTGAACTGACAGTTAGTTGCTAAAATTGTCATGAACTGTTTTCAGTTGTATCGTTATCATACGTGACACGTCATACATGATATAATAACTATATTTGTATGATCTTTGATCTTAGATCACTTTTAAGGTGATCTTGATCTTAGATTACTCTAGTGATCTTTGATCTTGATCTTAGATCAATTTATCTCTAGTGATCTTGATCTTTGATCAAGATCATTTTACAAGTGATCTTTCCTAACACTGCGTGTAACGATTAGTAAGTTACTAGCGTTTCAATAGACAATGGACCTAGTTAGGGGCTTGCAGGACCTTAGGTAGGATTAAGCTCACGTGCTCGAGATGTCGCCGTCAATTGCTATGCATGGCAGTATAGGCAATCGTTATGAACCTATTCAACTTATTATGGCAGTTTTAAGAAACAGTATCGACCGCTACTTTACCTGCGACAAACAATTGACTCGATTAATATGAATGGCACACATCTTGCTGAATAGGCCTTTAGATGCCGTGGGAATATCTTAAGACAATAATTTCAGAATCGATTTGAGTTTCTATTCTGAGCTTCCAGTTTCAAAAGCTCCGAAGTAGAGTTTTACCTCCGGACACCAGAATCCCTTTCCAGAGCAGGAAAGAGAGGAAGGAGCTGACTTGCCTTTCCACCAGTTGTGGATCATGTGGCGTGATTTAGATGACGAGACTGGCTTAGCCTTCTGCATCGCTAGACATTCCAATTGCAACGTTTATGATATAATCAACATCACGAACATAAAGACGCAAGTTCAAATGCTAAGAGATTATGCTATAATCGCAAATGGTTGGTTTAGGGACAGTGTCTAATTCAGCTAGCAACAGCAGACACTGAAGTTGCATTTCTCAACATCGGTAGAAATGATAAACGAGGTTAAGCCAAATATAAGTTGGCATGGGGCTTGTATTTACGAGTATATGTGAGATGGTATTTGGCATCCGGAGATTTGCTGATAAATACGATAACCAAACAACAGCCATAATGATCAAATAATATTATTGTCGCCGAGTTAGCAGAAATTCTTTGGAGTTTTCTGAAAAATCAATGAAACCGATGATTTCTAGAGCTGTTACGGTTTTACCTCGTGCAATTTCGGTCGGTTTCGGTTCGGTTTTAACCGAAAAACCGCGGTTTCGGTTTGGTTCGTTTTTTGAACATCACTATAGATTGCACAGCGTTTAAGCGTTAAAAATAGAGAAAGCGTCGTTTTTGAGTCATGTCTATAATGAGTCAGCAGCACTGCCTATGAATAAGTGATGTAAATTTTATGTAGATTCGCTTTTATGTAGCAATTATTGGCAATTGCATTAACTGAGAAGAGAAGGTGACCTAAATTCGCGCATAATCATGCATTCTATTTGCTATTCTCCACGAAAAATAACCGTCCAAATTTGCATAATCAAAACCGCGGTTTCGGCTCGGTTTTAACCGTAACAGCACTAATTAATGATTCCAGAAAGAACAATGTCGAGCATGATGGTCGTCGACCTAAGAGAGAAAGCTTTCACTTAATGAAAATGGAAAACTTCGGATGGTCGGTCAGAAAAAGTGCCAGCAGAGAAATATACGAGAAAATTAGTTTTAGTTTGGGTCGGTTGGTTGCTGGAGATTGACTATAGGCCTAACTGCTGTTTGAGGCTAACTCCCAAACAGAGTAAAAAAAGTTTGTTTTGAGCTCTACGACCCCCACTGGAGGTCGAAAATGTTGGAAGTCGTTCGACTCAACTACTTTTTACAATGGACCACTGGTGTGATGGAAGCATTATTGATTAGGGCTGTTATGGTTAACCGAACCGAAACCGAAACCGCGGTTTTTCGGTTAAAACCGAACCGAAATCGCGGTTTTGACCATGCAAATTTGGACGGTTATTTTTCGCAGAGAATAGCAAATGCAAAACCGAACCGAAACCGACCGAAATTGCACGAGGTGAAACCGTAACAGCTCTATTATTATTTGATGTCAGAAAGCAACTGCCTACTTGTGTCGGAAGAAGTCAGACGTGATTCTTGTGGCACTCCCATATGTAGCTGAGGACGGTGTTGGTCGAACGACGAAACTTGTATTTTCTCGCTGGCGACAACAGAACGCGCATAGTTCTACTGTTTGTGTCGCCGTTGTTACCGTCCACACCTCAACGACGACGTCGACGACGACGACGACGACGACACTCAACGCAGACGCAGATCAGCAGAACGTCCGCTGTGCGTAATCCCATGAAAAAGAAGAAGAAATCGAAGCAAACGGGAACGAATCTTCTGCTGGCGTTCGATAATCAAAAGAAAACGATTCGACGATTTCTCGCAAACACTGAACAATTTCACAACGCAAGACGACCCGAAGCTCTTTTCTGGACTCAGAGAGAGAGAGAGAGAGAGAGAGAGAGAGAGAGAGAGAGAGAGAGAGAGAGAGAGAGAGAGAGAGAGAGAGAGAGAGAGAGAGAGAGAGAGAGAGAGAGAGAGAGAGAGAGAGAGAGAGAGAGAGAGAGAGAGAGAGAGAGAGAGGGGGAGAGATCCAGCACCGCAGAAGTCGTTTAGAAAAACTTCCAGTAGTGAGCTTTCAGTCGCTGGCTGCTGCAATTGAAGCGCTGTATTGTGGGATAATCACTGCATGGTGGGATTTGAAACAAGCGACTTCGTTCCGCCTGAGTTTAACCTTGACGCAACGATTTCCTTCGTCCAGAGCGTTGCATTGGCGATACAGATTCACTCTACGCGGCGAATATTGGCAGCAAAAAGTTAGTCTAGCACTCACGATAGCCGCCGCCGCCGCCGACCGAGGGAGAAGTATACGGTGCACCGGCGCAACGCCCAGCCCCTCTTCGGCGCTGAATAAGCCGACCGCCACCGCTGCCGACCGAAGGCGACGTCTTATCCTTAAAGACCGCTCGGTCGGTCGGTCGGTCGGTCCGTCCGTGCGCCGTTGAAGGGCAGTGAGGCTGTGGCTGATGTGGAGACGCCTGGCACATCCAGTCCTGACAATGATTCCGTGCTTATGCTAATTGCAACCAAGGCTGCTCCGCAACACGCGAAGCAGCTGCGCACACTCCAGTCTTCGCCGGCAGATAGCGCTGCACATGTCTGTCTGAGTGTACATCTGTCTGTCCTTTCGTCGCTTAGACACACACGGATACAGACGAACGCAGACGCGTGTTTGCGTCTGACCTTCTCGATCTGTCTGCTGAAGAACGGTCCGACACGGGCGCACAAGAGCTCAGTCGAATCTCATCGCAGTTATGATAATGGAGGATTCTTGCGAACCGTTACTCCCGAGCGAGCGTTTACTCGACTCAAAGCGCATTCTTTAACCTTCCGCTATCATCCAGCTGCGCTTGCTCTGTCCAAATACTGAACGAGTCCCTGTATGTGGGGCTGCACGTCAATAAAACTCAGTTAATGTGTCATCATCATCTTTGATTAATTTTCATGAACACCGTCTCACCGGATGCGGATCTGTCTGTCCAGCGCATATCCTGACCATTGTCCGAAGCGTAGGCAGACTGAACTCTGGTTGATAAGCGTCGGAGGTCAGAACGGAGAGCTCAAAAGAGTTTTGCCCGGCAATGGTCTTCGTACAGGTTTACACCATAAGATTCGCGATATCTTCTATAATATTAAGATCCTTATCTGTATGTCTCTCTGTCTGTTACCTTCAAGCGTTCTGATTGGTTGACTATTGGTAGACGGTTTAGTCCTTACGTCGCGATGCGTTGGTGGGCGATGTTCGAAGACGACGTTGCTATTGGTAACAATTGTTCGTAGTTTAACACGGTTTAGTCGAGTCATTGCAGCGTCAGAGGGGTGGGCGTGCGACGACGTTGCTATTGGTAACAATTGTTCGTAGCTTGAGGAAGTTGCGCAATTATAACGTACATTTTAACGTACACAAAAAATACGTGTACAGCGTCACAAATGGTCACAGTTGCGTGATTTTAGCGTACATAGGCCTAATTATTACGTGGCGCAGAGCTTGGCTAGGTGGCGTATGTACAGTACATCATTGAAATGTTGTTCAGCATGAATTCAATGATTGGGTATTAGCAGTGGCGGCTCCACCGGGGGGCCAGGGGGGCCCGTGCCCCCCTACTGAGAGCCTGGCCCCCCAGTGGTCCCCCAGTGGCCCCCCAGTTGGGACCCTATACTTAATGCTACATACATTAAACAACAAATGGTTGGCCCCCCATGATTAAAAGTTGCCACCCCAACGGCCCCCCCACTTGCCAAATCCTAGAGCCGCCACTGGGTATTAGGTATAGGTATTGGATTAGTATTATCCTGCACTGCGAGCGAAGCGAGCGCGAGCGAAGCGAGCATCTTTCTAGTTTAATACTAAATGCATAAAATACGGAACTCTTGGGTGTCTTTTTCATTTTTGTATATGTGTGTTATTTCTTTCTTAAGTTCTACTGTGTGACCGTCATTTTGCAGAAGTTGGAGTTTACGCTTCGACAGACACGTCCACACAAGACTAATTTATGGATTCACTGAATTTGACTGCAACTCACAGCAGTCCGTGGCTTCATTTCTCCTACTACTACTACTCCACCCCTATCACTTCCTCCTCATCCTCTTCATTTCCTCTAACTCTCAGTTTTCCTTTCCCGCAACTCGCCTAAGACAATCCAGATGATACGGAGCGATGACTAACCGCTCCGACTGTCAGCCTCTGGAGCAGTTGGGAGCTGCGGCAACCGCAGAAGCCGGAAGCTGCTCAAATTCGAGCACTTCCTTTTCGATTTCGGTGCATATATCTGGTCTGTGGATGACCTTGCTGACTTAGTTTATACAGACAGACAGCGGAGCCGATAATGTTCAACTGAAACACTGGTCTGGAATTATCTGAACCCGTCCATAGGCACGCCTCATAGAACATCTGAACTCAAAACAACCTTATAGGCCTTTTCACCGCGGTAATCCTGGATTTACCGTCAAAGATGATGGCCTGCTCGGATGCGGTTTTCAAAAATGCCGTAAATACCGCGGGGAATGGGGACGCTCACGGTCTGTTGTTGAAATTGCTGCTGGTAGAGACCATAAAGCCATTTGAGAACATGAGGGTAATTGATAAACACACCAGGGGAGAATCGCCTTTCAGCTAGAACATCTGGAGCCAGAGCGGATATCAACGCCGGTCACATAATGCACTTTGTAATTTGAACGCCCAGTGCAGATGTTCACGTATCTTAGTGCCTCTGACTCAATCACCATCGATCTTTAGCTTAGGCATTGGCAATGGCTCACTGCTGCTGCATTGCAAGGATCGGATCTTTTGGTTTAGTTTCCGGTAGTTGCAAAAATGAGACATGTGACTGCGCTAGAGAACTATTATTCCCCTACTGCTGCATCTCCCCACAGGAATGGTGGTTTCTGAAGGAAAAGCAATTGCGTCCATCGTCGTCGTCATCATCATCATCATCATCATCATCATCATCATCATCATCATCATCATCATCATCATCATCATCATCATATGCAAAGTTTAATATTCAACCATAAATTCCTGCAAATTATTTTATGTTGTTTATCTAATCAACTAAGTGATAGGTGCAGCAAATAGATCGTGCAATCGTGTTTTCATACGGGACGTCTAAAGACTCAAACCCTGTTGTCTTATCTAACGACTTTCTTTATCTCATTATAATGTATCTTTAGTCATCAACTGATGATCACCTAAAGTGTCAGTTTAGGCATAGATCGTGACAGAGGAGAGGCAAAGATCACGGTGACGTCACAATTTGTTGCCATTTAGACGAAGGCCTACATAACGTAAACCCTGAAATACTCGACGATATTTCACTTTCTCTTCTGAATCTGACGAATGTAAGCTTATTCTAACAGAAAATGTCGATAGTGTAGACCAGGGGTCGGCAACCTACGGCTCGCTAGCCGCATGCGGCTCTTTCGAGGTCATGTCGTGGCTCTTCCAGTTCCATGCGCAAAAATTAATAATTATAATATTTTACTTTCAAAACTCAAAGAAATATTGCAAACAGGATAAAAACCATGAATGTAGGAAGGAGAGAGAGAGGATAAAGCGTCCCTATAATAAATACATTGCCGGTAGTCAAATTAAAGCACTGTCGAAATGTAGTTGTGCAGCTGGTAGCAACGCCACGTTGTTCTTGCGCAAATGAATGCGCCATATCCGGTCATCCTCTCTCCTTCCTACATCCATGTTGTCAGTCTTCATCGGAGCGTGATTGCGTGTGTGTTAATTTAATTTTAATATTATTTCATATTTAAAGCCATTTATCTTAAACCATAATTCAAATTTATATACCTAATGATCCTAATTGACCTAATCCTAATGACCTAATCAAATACCACAATATTGAAACAACAATTTTAGTGGCTCTTTAAAAACTGAGAAATCTTGTAAATTATAACTTTTGGCTCTTCCGTCTCAAAAGGTTGCCGACCCCTGGTGTAGGCCCAGGGCCGCCGAGAAAGGGCAGGGGAGGGGAAATGCACAGGGCCCGGGTTCGATGATGAACAGTGTTTATTCTAGGCCTGTTTGGGGGTAATTCCCCCCAAAGTTTTAAAATCCCCTCAAATTTGTATATGTTGGCTTGGGGAATGGAAGTTTCTCCCAAAAGCGTGGAGAGACAAATCTTGTCCCCAAAACATTTCAAACTCCCCCAATGTCAAGGTGGCTAGAATAAACACTGGATGATGAAGATTTATTATTAACAACAATAACACAAAATGAAGGTCAACATGGTATGCGCACAGGGGCCCGGCGTGTAAAAGGGGGCCGGGGCGTTGAGATTATCATCATAAACAACATGGAAAATAGGATAAGCAATAAAAGGTCATCACCAGTTTTCGAGAGATGCAATACCGTATTGTTCATTGTTCGTGAAATCAATTGACAAGCAAAAAAAGGTCGTCGGCAATTTTTCCAAGACTTGTGACTTGTCAGAGGCCAGCCGGCCCTTCTGCATAGAGGCCCGGAATTTCTCTCGGCAGGCCTGTGTAGGCCTATAATAATTATTTTATTATTTTATGTTATGTAGGCCCTATATGGAATTTAAATCTCAATTACAGTGTATATTCGCTATCATTGCCGGAAGTTGAATATCTGTTGTTTCGCTTCTGAAAGTTGAAGGAGAAACTCGAATTCATTAAATAGAAACCTGTGTGACTTTGGCCTAAATTATGGACGACGCCTTAGTGGTCTAAGTGATTTGGTACATACTTTAAAGGGATCCCCGAGATTTGCAAGGTTGTGACACGGGGGAGGGCGGAGTAAAATACTGTCAAAAATTGCCTGACGTACTTAATGGACGGCCCCCATACAAACGCTGCATGGAAACATTCGAAATGACTTCTTCTTCTCCTTCTTTAGGTGCTGTGTATTTCTACGCTAGTGACCATGGATTTCCATTTTGTTCGATTTTGACATCATCTTATTAATTCGATGTTGTTCTTTTCTCCTTAATTCCTTCTCGTAGGCAGTCTACATAGGTGTTTCTCTGCCTTCCTCTTGCTCTTTTCCCCTCCACTGTTCTGGTTATTGCCAAATGCTCCAGGCCTTCCTTCCTCATTATGTGTCCAAAGAAGGAAAGCTGCCTTTTTGATGGTTACCATCAAACTTCTTTCTATTCCAATTTCATTCAAGACCTATTCATTGGTTTTCTTTTCCGTCCACGCAATTCCTTCTCGTAGGCAGTCTACATAGGTGTTTCTCTGCCTTCCTCTTGCTCTTTTCCTCTCCACTTTTCCGGTTATTGCCAAATGCTCCAGGCCTTCCTTCCTCATTATGTGTCCAAAGAAGGAAAGCTGCATTTTTGATGGTTACCATCAAACTTCTTTCTATTCCAATTTCATTCAAGACCTATTCATTGGTTTTCTTTTCCGTCCACGCAATCTTCAACACCCTTCGCAGAAACCATATTTCTGTGGCTTCCAATAATTATTCTTCTGCATGGCCTTAGATATAGTTCATGTCTCTGCTCCATACAAGAGGACTGGTCAAACATAACTTTTTGAGCACTCTTAATCGTGTCTCGTAAGAGATATGCCTATTTGTATGTATCGTTTTGAGTTCCCAGAATGTTGCCTTGGTCATTCCTATTCTTTGTGTTATGTCTTTCTCACGCTTCCCATTTCTGGTTATCATATTGCTTAGGTATTTGAACTGTGCCACTTGTTTGGTTTGATTTCATTACCATTTAGTCTTACTGTGACAAAATTATTAAAATATTTATTTATTTTAGGCCAATTTTTTTAAAGCGCAGTAGCAGGGCTAAGCCCACGACAAGATCGCTTCACACATAAGACACATAATAGCCATGATAGATGAGCCTGAGGTCCAATAATAAAGAATAGTTAAAGTATAAAAACCTTTTATAAGTAGTTTCTCCAGTAGTCGCTAGGTGGCGCTGATGGTAAGGTGGCCAATAAATTGAATAAATTAATAATAATAATAATAATAATAATAATAATAATAATAATAATAATAAGTGCGGTCCCTTAGTAATAATAACTGCCTGCGAGGTATGTAAAGTCTAGGCAGGTTGAGCGTAGGATATTCAGTAGGTGGTGCTAGGCGTCATTGAATTGTAGACCGATAGTAAGTTGAGGTTTAACACACCTTCTTTAAGGTAGTGTGGGAGCCCTATAAATACGGGACCCATAGGCATGCAAAGGCCCGGTAGATTGAGGTAAAACTCAGAGTTCCAAATAGGTGGATGTACCGTCCTTAACGGAGGCAGGTACTACATTTCCGCTAGAGACGTGTTGAATCCACCGCGAAAGCGGTTGACAAGGGGTGGGTATGCCTACTATGCCCCATAAAAGATACATCATGGCGCGGTAAGAGAGGAAAGGAGCCCAGTAGAATGTCCGGTAGATCCCTAGGTGGTACCTGAAGAATTGCCTACCGTGAGATAGTTGTACCTAAGTAAAAGTATAGTGAAGTAGTACCAGTGAGGGCGAGGTAGTACCTGAAGTAGAAGAGAGCGAGGTAGTACCTCAGAAAGGAGAGGTAGGCCTAGAGGTAGTACCCGGAAGTCAAGATGGTAATACATGAAAGAATACCCTATAGGTAGTGACCGAGAATTGCTAGTGTTGCTATTATAATGCCCCACAGAAGAAGTCAAGTGCAAGAGAGAGAGAGAGAGAGAGAGAGAGAGAGAGAGAGAGAGAGAGAGAGAGAGAGAGAGAAGAGAGAAGAAATCAGCCATCGAATAGTAAAACATCAGCCAAACAGCTAAATCGACCACCCACCCGCCTTAATTGAAAGCGCTGTGTAGCGCCGGACGTCAGCCATCCTGGGAAAGTACGTAAGGCCCGGTTCGCCACATTAGTACCTTTACTCTGCATGTATGTCTTGCTTTGCTCTTGGATTCGAAATGTAACTAATTGTAAAAATTCTCTAAAAGACACGACACGTCGAACAGCGAGCGAACTCCAAGGCAGAACGCTGACAACTGCGAAGATTTCGTTTGAATTTTAAAATCAACCGTCAGCGGACATCACGTGAGTCCAAAGCAGGGATATTTTGACACCCCCACAACACCCCCAATTTGAGGTCGACACCCCCAAAGGTAATGTGACAATGGTATGCACACAAATTGCATACTAATTAGCTCCGGACACCCCCTCAATTTGAGGTCGACACCCCCAAATTCACAATCCTAGAAATATCCCTGTTCCAAAGATCATTCGTCTAGCTTTCAAGCCTGGCACAAGCGGATCGATGCGTCCAAAAGACAAGGTCACTTGCTCAAAAAGATTAGAACATTAGACTAATAAAAATTAATTTTGAATTATTGTTGCGTATTCACGAGCACAGTGCCAGAGGCGTAGAGAGGGGGTAAGGGGACATATGCCCCCCCGGGCGCCGAGGTGAGGGGGCGCCAAAATTGTGTAATTGGGTACAGGGGCGCCCACACAAGGGGGAAAGGAAGCAAATGCTTCCTAGAAAACCTAGGGGGAGGAAATTCCCCCATGAGTTTTGGTATTACGTTAGAGTAGCATATTAACTCGATAGGTCCCTAAATGCCTGTGCAAGTAAATTACTGGTTTTACTACAGTGCAATTTTCGTAACTTCATATAAGCTTACCGGCACTCAATTCAAGCTCAGGTTCATTATTATCAGGCATTCATAACATTTTATTTTTATTGTAACTTTTACGTACAGTCATTCTAATGATGCAGAATGTAAGCTTCATTTAAAATATAAATAACTTATAACAAACCAATAGACTCACGTGAAGTTTACATTCCAAATTAGGCTACTACAACCATTGTTTATTCTAGCCACCTTGACATTGGGGGATTTTGAAATGTTTGGGGGTGGACAAAGTCTGAGTCGTCACCCTTTTTTGGGGGGAATTGCCATCCCCATGCAACATATACAAAATTGGAGGAATTTTAAAACTTGGGGGGCGAATTCCCCCAGAGAAGGCCTAGAACTGACTGCAACACCCTCCAATATAGCCTTTCAAAGACCTCCATCAACAACTTACAATCCATTCAAGACTGTGAAACAGTGCAATTAGATATTGTTAATAACTTGTTTCAGCCATCTGCCTTAAGTCTAGTTATCCCTTTTCAGTTATTGCATCTTTAATGTCTCTATAAAAAATAATGTAGACCTAGGTGTGGTTGTTGGAGAAATCTTACTTTTAAACTAAATATTAAACAAAATAGATAATTTTCAGGCAATTTTGAATAGTTTGCCAGCGCAATTACTGCGATATCTCTCTTTAATTTCAACTTACATCTATTAGTGCTTTGTGGCTGTTGGAATTTTCCAGAAATTGAGAATTAGAAGTTATTGGTATGAGACCTATCCTGGTGCCCCAAAGTGTGCGATTTAATGTCCAAAACGCACTGAAACTCACTACGAGCATTTATTGATTTCAAAAATTTTCCGGGGTTAGGCCCCTATACCCCGGACCCCAGGCTTTTTCCGTGAATTTGCGGCGGGGTGTCAAAGTCCAGTGCCGAGGGTTATACTGCTAGTTTTTCATATAATAATAATAATAATAATAATAATAATGTGATAATGTGATAAATGTGATAAATGTGATAATAATAATAATAATAATAATAATAATAATAATAATAATAATAATAATAATAATAATAATAATAATAATAATAATAATGTGATGTAGATAAATCCATGCTGGATCCCTGTTTAGGTGTAGGAGAGGGAAGGGAGGACAGGGAAGGGGGAAGCTGCTTCCAGTAGTCAGGGGGGATGGCGCGCCTCCTTTTTGGTAAGTGAAATGCTTGGTAAAGAAGAAGAAACATGTGCGACGACCTTTTTTTGCTCGCCAGCACTAGATGAAGAGGGGCGCCGTGAACGATATGACGACCTTTTTTGCTCGTCAGCAGTGTTAAGGGCGCCAACGGTACACAGTCAGTGGCGGCGCCAGGATTTGGCAAGTGGGGGGTCGTTGGGGTGGCAACTTCTAATCATGGGGGCCAACCATTCATTTTTAGGTATATAGTATTAAGTATAGGGTCCCAACAGGGGGCCACTGTGGGGGCAGGCACTCAATAGGGGGCATGGGCCCCCGGGCACCCACTGTGGAGCCGCCACTGTACACAGTACCAAATGTATTACATTTTTAATAAATGTATTTAAGGAGGTTTTTTATATTTTAAAATGAATTTTTATTATTTTTTGGCAGAGGTTTGAAACTTCGAACTGGATGGTTGAGGGCCTTTTAAAGTTCTGTTGCGTTGTTTGCGCCAGGTCTCCACAAGGTTAATCCGGCACTGCGCGAGCCGTATGAGTAGCCAAATTCGTCCGAGTAATAACTAGGTTATATCGATTCTTGTCGAGCATGGTCATCGATAGCATTAGAATTCTGGGAATTATCCCGCGAAGCGTTGTAGACTGTCGAGTAATGTAGTTATGTAGATGTCCTAAATCATGTCTAAATTTCTCGATTGCTTCGAGCTATAGGCAACTTACAAAGCGGTCTTAATTGGCCGAGGTCTGCAGATGGCAGTTAGGCTGATCAGCGCTCACGTCGGTCCGCTTAGCGAATCGTACAATTTTCTGCAATATCATCGAAGAGTTCTTAAACTTAAACTCAGCATGATTTAAAGTGGCTTAGGAGGCATTACTGCCTGCGTGAAAGCCACTAGAGGCGCTAACGGGGCTTGAATCCGGATCCGATTGCCTATTTCGCGCAACAGTTGCCAAATATGTCATATTTCGACGTGCTATTTCCCTTTAAAGTTAGTTTTGACCAAAATGTGAAATTGCGCTGCCAGCTCACAACGTTCTTACGATATTAAATAGAGACGTCCTGATATTATAACGACCAGGCAGATGCAAATATTTATAGTTAGCCTACATGTAGGCTACCGAATAGCAATTCGTAAAGGCAAACTGTTCTGGGTTTCTGTTCTGGGCGTCACAACATGGGCCTTGCATTCAGCGGCGGTATCCAGGAATTCTTGGCGGGGGATACAAAAATTTACAGGAAGTTGGTGGGGGATGCAAAGTTTTAAAAAAGAGAGAAAAGGGCAATTCTTAGTGTTTTTGCCGACTAAATGTTAATAAATTCTGCCGGAAGACGCAAAACGCCTCATTCTCAGTATCTTTCGGTAGAATTTTTTTATAAACTTACCGGAAAAATAGGTTGACAAGAAAAAAGGTCATCCGGCCGATGGGGGATGCATCCTCAGTCATCAACATGGTGGAAACCGCTACTGCTTGCATTGATTTGTTTAGTGAATGCATTTGCAGTTTGGTAGTTTCGATTAACAAGCAATACACTTAGGCTACTTACAGTAACTTCAGTAAGACTCAATCCTTATCATTTGAGATGATATTCATAGCAGAAGACACTCAGCTTAGTGTTGCCGAGAAGAAATTTACTGTCTGCAACTCAGTGCCAAAGTGAAGCTAGCAAGAGAGATAGTATTCCAAAGGCTTTGGTCGATAACCTAGGAAAATGAGTGTGTCCGAATATAGACGATAACCAGCATTTTGCTGTGCAATGAGCAGGGGCGTAGCCAGGAATATGATTTGGGAGGGTATAAATGTTTGGGGATATAAACCTTAACCAGTGGCGGCTCTAGGATTTGGGAGGGTTGGGGTGGCAACTAAATGTTTGTTGTTTAATGGATATAAATGTCTCAACTGGGGGCACTAACTATAAACTATAAACTAAAAACTACATATAACCACATATAACCACATATAAACCACATAAACTTTAAAGTAGACTGATTTGGGGGATATATACCGATATACCCCCACCCCACACGTCGCTAGACTCGCTACGCCTCTGGCAATGAGATATTGCATCTAAGACAGTTTCTTTTCTGACCCCTCTCTTTTCAGAAGCTAACAGCGAATTTGACTACGGAAGAGCACGTTTAACCGAGCGTGTTTGCCCTTTTGCAGCGGATCTATTTATAGCTATCCAAGAACCAGGATGTCTGAAGAAAACTCCCAATCGATGTTTCAATGAAATCGACAAAAGATGTAAAAGGACCATGTTATAATGATCGAGCAAAGGGAATTATCCTAATGATCATGATCGAGGACTGGCAACGTCTTTACGTCTCAGCTGTCCGGCTTCATTTGCGGCGGCGGCGGCGGGCGGGGGGTGGAATGACTCCCGGCGTAAGCGGTTCATGGCAAGCTAAGAATAGATTGAAAGCGATTGCAGAAGGTACAAAATGTTCGCTTCTGTATTTATTTAAATTCAGATCCAGATGTGATCCAGTGAAGACGCGGCGACGCCCTCCGTTTCCAACTGCAGTCCGTTCCCCCGCCTATCCTCTCCCTCCGTCGGCGCCTCCCTCCCCTCACCCCACACCTCCGCTTCTCGTCGAAGATCGATCTGAGAGAAGATAGTATTCGCTAGCATCGCGCCATTATCTGGCTCCAGGCACCGAAGGCGAACGATCGTCGGAACCTCGATCAGAAGCCGACGACCGACGATGCTCCTCCAGCCACCGAATGACCCGGAGCCACGTCCTCCATCCTCCTCCTCCTCCTCCTTCGCCTTCCCTGTTTGTGTCGCTCCTCTTTTCTCCGTGCTTTTAATAGGCGCTGTGTTGTGGTATCTGCAATGCTTACTCAGCCCGTTGACGCCTCCAGCCAAAGCGATTTCGACAGCAACTGATTCGGCAGATATCGTTGTACGCGCGCAGAAGAAAATCAAACTCAACGTACGGATTCCCTCCCACATATTTACCAGGACGAAGAACGGTTCGATTTAGGATTCTTCGAGTTCAAGTGACTCACTACGAAAACTGTCGACCTCTTCTTAGATATGTTTGACTGGCGGAAGGAAATTATAATCCTATATGTGTGTATATATGCGTATTTGTATGTATGTATGTATGTAGGCCTATGTATGTGTGTATGTATGTATGTATGTATACACATAAACACAGAGAGAGAGACAGCCAGAGAGACAGAGAGAGAGAGAGAGAGAGAGAGAGAGAAAGAGAGAGAGAGAGAGAGAGAGAGAGAGAGAGAGAGAGAGAGAGAGAGAGAGAGAGAGAGAGAGAGAGAGAAAGAGCGAGAGAGAGAGAGAGAGGGAGAGAGAGCCAGCCAGCCAGACAGACAGACAGACAGATACAGATAGTCAGAGAACGAGAAAGACAGACAGTTAGAGCCAGAGAGGAGAGAGAGAGAGCGCGCAAAATAATCATTCGTGCTTAAGAGCCAGGGAGGTAAGCGTTGAATTCGCTTCTTCAGATCACTTATCGCTTAAATTAGGTTCATATTCGAGAGAAAGAGATTGAGATAAAGATGGCGGCGGGGGATGGAGTGCTGGTTCTATCTTAGGAGGCATTTTCTGTCGCTCGGTGCAGAATGAAGCAGAGTGCGCACTCCTCGTCGACTCTACGGACACGACGATATTAATAGCTACTACGGGTTCTATATTTAGACGCCGTGTATGAAGTGCACGCGCATCTGAGGAGGAGGAGGAAGAGGAGGAGGAGGAGGAGGAGGAGGAGGAGGAGGAGGAGGAGGAGGAGGAGGAGGAGGAGGAGGAGGAAAAGGAGGCGCCAGGAGCTGCTTCTGTTTCTGATCGAAAGAATTTTTGTTTTGGTTTAACTTTCTTGTAAACGCGAATATTCGCGAATGCTAATTAATTAGCTCATTTTTAACATCAATCAACACTTTCATTTGCCTTTAATTTACAAGTCTCAATTTACAAGCCTCCGAGCCCTTAGTGGCAGGCCATGAATTTAGGCCTATGGCCTAGCCACTAAGGGCTCGGAGGCTTGTAATCTTGGAGGCTATTATTTATGTATTGAATCGATGAATTGCTATAGGCCTAGCTGACATTGCTTGGGTCACTTACCGGTGTAGCATATTATAATGACTCCCATATAATAATAACTCCCCCATCATTATTATATATAATAATAATAACTCTCTCTATATTATAATAACTCCCCAGAAGAAGTAGGCCTAAAAATTGAACAAAATAACCCCAATTATAAAAATGTCTCTAAAATGGTTATATAAAATTATAGACCCATTTCCAATCTCCCAGTTTTCCTAAAATTCCTGAAAGGACAATGCTTACCAGAATGTTAAACTACTTAGATGCATTTAATATGCTATCCACTGATCAACATGGTTTCAGCCCTATTTCCTCACTTAAATGCCAATAATGAATTTAATTGATACCAAAACAACAAATTTTGAATTCCACAAGCACACTATTGGAACAATCCTCGATATAAAAAGGCTTTTGGTCTTCTAGACCATGGTATCTCAGCTGGCTTCTGAAAAACTAAGGGAGTTATTATAATATAGAGAGAGTTATTATTATATATATAATAATGATGGGGAGAGTCATTATTATATATATAATAATGAGGGGAGAGTTATTATTATATGGGAGTCATTATAATATACTATACCCGGTAATGTCTATGATACTGTCTGAGTACATTGTGAATCATGGGTATAAACTTCTACTAGGTAATGGCGTAGCCAGGAATTTGGGGTATATAGTGTTATTTGCGGGAGGGGGTTATAA
Organism: Metaphire vulgaris; assembly: GCA_018105865.1. Taxonomy (NCBI): domain Eukaryota; kingdom Metazoa; phylum Annelida; class Clitellata; order Crassiclitellata; family Megascolecidae; genus Metaphire; species Metaphire vulgaris. Next base: position 22,109,320 of record CM030832.1, on the reverse strand, counting down.
ATCTTTAAAAACGTTGAAAATCTTAAAAAACACATTAAACACATTTTCAAGGTAGTCTGATTTTTGGGAGGTATATATACCGATATACCCCCGTCGCTACGCCCCTGCTAGCTAGACCTCTAGACTCGAGCGATACCCCAGTTTTTGAGAGGCTACTAAAGAGAAGGAGAAGGTATAGAGATTAGGCCCTCCCTACACTTTTTCATCCAAGTTGACGCCAACGTTGTGATTGTGCATAGTGATTTGATGGCAATCATTTTTTACAAAGTACATTTTTCATTGGTTTTGCACAAATGTTACGATCGGTCTACAGTAACAGCAGGCATGTCTATGAGTAGGGTATACGGACATTCGCCCCTGGGCCATAGGCGGCGCACTCCTATCGGCCCCGTCGGCCCAGGCCGGGGTACTTTTGAAGGTACCCCGGCCCGCCAATTCTTTAAATTGTTTGGTTAAATTCTCACTGAAAAAGCCGCTGTCGCTGGAGGGCGAATGCTCTGCCGAATAGGGCTTTATAGTTGCAAGATCAGATAAGATCAGATAGGCACGTCATATTCTCATTTAACCAGAAGGCGTCAAACACGGCAGTCATAATCTTATTAGATTACACAGCTGCTGTCGCGGGAGGAGGAATGCTCTGCCCAATAAGGCTTCATAGTAGAAAGATCAGATAAGATCAGGCAGGGGTCATATACACCTTTAACCCGAGGTGTCAAACGCAGCAGTAACGTACGTCTATAAGTTAACATTAGATTAAAAGACGGCCGAACCAAGTGGGGAGACGGTGGGCGAAAAGGCAAATGGCAGCAGAGGGCACCAGGGAAGCAGTAGAGGGCGTTAGAGTGTTTCACCGAGAGATGGCAGTTGGATTTGGGTCCCGATCGAAAGTGATCAGTTAGAGCTTCACCGTGTTTGCATAAATTGCGGAAAGCAATCTAACGACTTCAGGGATTGATTCAATCGTTCATCAGACAACAGCGCTTCGCCATCGACACAATGGACAAGTTTGTTGTTAAACGTCGTAAACTGAATGTCGAAGACCCTGAACAAACTGTAAGTACTTCAGATACAACATCTGCGCAAATTATTCCATAGTGATGAGTGTAGGACTAGGACTATGCTACGAAAAACTATAATCGTATAAATCTCAACACTAGACATGGTCACCCCTAAGATTTATGGGACTCCCCCGAGTTGTTTTTCGCCATAGTTTTCATCCTTCCCAATCCTATTGTTATTCTTGATTTTATATCTTCTTGCTGACTGCCTGTGCTTTCAATGACACCTTCAACACATCTGAATGGCCTGACTCTTTCCATGTTTTGTCCATTCATTGTAATATTCACGATTTTTGTATTCCCTTTCATTGTGTTATTAAAAACATTTTATTTTTGTTTACAATTACAGTACACATGGACTACTGCCTTCTTACAAATGTGATGAAATAAAAGTGTTGCAGAATGCAAATGTTTAAAACCGTGCCAGTTCACCTTGTGAATAAACATCTTACAGTCCCAGTGGCGTGCAGGGAGTTGTGGGCATACGGGGCCTAATCGATAAAAACCTTCTTAAAACGTTTCTTTTGTTATAAATCACAATTGAAAATGCATTTTGGCTATCTACTGTAAGTTAGTTAGGCACCTCGACCCTCAACGACCGCTGCCGTTATATAGTAAACGGGCCGGGGTACTTTTTATTGTCTTCCGCCGCCTCTGCCCTGGGCATAATCCCCCCGGACATTATCCCCCGGACATATCCCCCGGCAAAGAAGTAATAGATCTTAATTTTAAAAGGTACTTATCGGTTATCTGATGCCATGGCTGCCGTCAGTATCGTTTAGGGTTAGTGTTCAGTGTCTGGTCTATGGTGTGGGTAATGATTATAGTCAAAGTCCATAGAGTAAACAAAGGGGGATTATGTCCGGCTGTGTCATTTCAAAGGGTGTACCGGGGGGAGAATGTCCGGGGGGATTATGTCCAGGGAGAGAATGTCCTGCAATCATGAGTAGCGGATTGGCCCCTTTGCCTCCACGTGACTAGCTATAATGCAATCTGATCGATCAATCGAGAATATAGGTCTATAGCCTAACTGAAAAAGAAAAACCAATCTGTTTCTATACAAATACGGCTCTGATAAGTCGAAGCTGATTCGACTAAGGAGAGAGGGAGGGAGGGAGGAGGGAGGGAGGTGACGCACTTTGTAGGACGGCGAAGGGGCGTTGTTTCTGGCAGACAGATACATCACGTGGATGCTGCAGAGATGATCTGTCGTGGCGCCAATTGGGCTGCTGCATCTGCGCGGCGAGTATATGGCGTCCGTAGTGGTAAGCTCTCTGCGGGATGGTGATGACGGATCAGCCGGGTCATTCCTTCGATGGTGGAAGCAGAAAACCAGCGCCGATCCGAATCAGTGCGTAGCCATGCACGGGACGGCCAGGCCCCCCACCCTATTCGGGGGCGGAGCCAGTTCAGAGAATCGGAGAACTCCCGACATTTTGTGATAGGACGCTAGAGTCTGAAAACATATTCCAAGTCTCAAGAATTTAGTCTAATATTTTCTCCATTTTCAGCTGGATTCCGCCCCAAGTCCCGTTAGGAAGCTCATAACCCTACGTAACCCAAACCCACAGTGGGAACTGCAAATGTCAGTCTGTAGAAGCCTCGGTGCCCCCTCCCTACACGCCAGTGTTCCGAATAGGCGCTGCTCTGACCACAGACAGAGTCGGTTCATCGGTTCCGGTGTCGTATAAAATTATTTCCCCCATAGAGTTATTTCCTGGTCAAGTTTTGATTGGTCGGCAGATAGCAGACATGGGTCAATTACGTTTTAAGCAATTACAATTACATTACAATTATACGGATTTTTGTCAATTACAATTACAATTACAGCCAACTACATTGGGACCAATTACAATTACAAACGTGTCAATTACAATTACAATTACTTTTCATTCCTCTGTCTGCTTCTTTAAAAAACTTAAGTGTCTAAAATAATTAACATAAATTAGTTCAACAAATTCATATGCTACGGCCGATTTAAAAAACCGTAACACAAAGTTTCACAAACCTGCAAATGAGTCAACAATTTTGAAGTAGCCTTTTTCGAGCATGACACTAATTCACCACAAAACCGGCACTTCACTTTAACATTTGCATTGGAAACAGCATTATTAAAGTCATCAGACTTTTCTAAATAATTCCATATTACTTCTGCTTGATCTACGCTTATCTTTACTGGCATTAAACTTTCATTCACAAAAAAGTGCAGCCGCAGAACACAGGAAGTAGACAAATGATTAGCTGGTTCCCTTCCAATTTGAAAGGCAGTAAAAAGTAAATGCCGGTAAGTAAATGTTTGCATGGCAACTGACCAGAGCAGTGAGTCCAATTTACCAATAACCGTTGTGCTTTGACAATTCACTAACCATCCAATGTATTCACTGCCATACATTCATAGACTTACAAGACTTCGGCTCATACATGCTAATACGCTATTAGAACTTTTAAAACTCACATTCCTGTAATTGGGTAAATCAATTACAATAGCTCAATTACAATTACAATTACACACACATGACAATTACAATTACAATTACATGTAATTGAACTTTCCACAGATCAATTACAATTACAATTACATTGGCAAAATGTAATTAATTACAATTGAATTAAGTAATTAAGTAATGAAGTAATTGAATTACAATTATAATTGTAATTGACCCATGTCTGGGCCAGATAGCCTGTCAATCAAGATTAGAACCGCCCTCCCATAGCAACGACAACTATAATTTTATTTCCTTCTTGGGAATTCTTTGCAGGCAACCAATGGCAATGCTTGAAGCAATTATATGGGTGGAGCCATGAGGCATAACACATACGCAAATCTCAGGCATATACACAAGTTCATAAATATTCATTACCTATAACCACGGCGATTGGCTGCCAATGACAGTCAATCACAGTCGTCCTATCCATCATTTGTTTTTCGAATGCGGTCAATCGCGATTTTGACAAAGTAGTTTCAACTTTGCATTTGACAAAGTAGCTTCAAGTTTACATTTAATGAGATAGAAATTGCAATAATCACTAATGTTGTATCAAGCTCACTGTTATATTGTTCTGCACTGGTTTTTTAGTTACTCATCCTTGTTCATTCATTGGCGCTGGTTTCTCAATTAACTTCTATGGTGATACTATCATAATACCCAGGGCTTCAGCCGATGGCACACCAAATCCAAATTGAATTGGAGCCAGGCCAATTAATTATCAGTAAAAACTAGAAAATTTGCATGGTCCATTGACGATAAATAAACTTGATGGGCTCCTGAACTGTATATATAACTGTTTAGGGATAACAGATAGGCTGGAAAGAATTTAAGGACTAAACTTTCCTGCCTATCTACACATAACTTTATAGCCTATACTGTTAATGAGGAAATAAAATTACAGCCGGTCGGTAATAAATTTATTTCCTACCTATAACTATATATAGCCTAATATTGGTAGGAAATAAAATTATAGCCGGTCGGTAATAAATTTATTTTCTACCTATAACTATATAGCATACTGTGGGTAGGAAATAACATTAATATAGCCGGTCGGTAATAAATTTATTTCTTACCTATAACTATATAGCCTATTGTTGGTAGGAAATAAAATTATAGCCGGTCGGTAATAAATTTATTTCCTACCTATAACTATATAGCATACTGTGGGTAGGAAATAACATTATAGCCGGTCGGTAATAAATCTATTTCCTGCCTATAACTATATAGCCTACTGTTGGTTGGAAATAAAATTATAGCCGGTCCGTAATAAATTTATTTCCTACCTATAACTATATAGCCTACTGTTGGTAGGAAATAAAATTATAGCCGATCGGTAATAAATTTATTTCCTACCTATAACTATATATAGCCTAATATTGGTAGGAAATAAAATTATAGCCGGTCCGTAATAAATTTATTTCCAACCTATGTGGTATAGGTATATATAGCGTAATATTGGTAGGAAATAAAATTATAGCCGGTCGGTAATAAATGTATATCCTACATATAACCATGGACGTAGCTAGCCGTGGGCTTGGGGGCCCCCAACCTGAGGCTAGCCTCCCCAAATGAATTCAAGCCTGTTATGATACTTTTGAGAAGGCCAACAAATAATAAGCGACAAAAACATATAATTAATTTATGTTTTCACTCGGAGAGATCATTAGGATCATTAGGATTATTGTAATAATAATAAACTTAGATAGAAGGTGACTTTATAGACATTATAGTTAAAATCTATTAAACAGTAAATAGCAAACAGTATAACACTATATATTAAGAAAGACTGTTAGATTGGTGGATATCTGCGAATCAGGAGAAGCCAGTTGAAAGGCGAAACTTGATTGACAGGTAGCCGCTGGATATAAGCTAGGGAAGATGGCGAGGCAGGACTCTCGCCCGGGAACAGTGAAACGAAAGACTGAAATTAAACCCGGAGGGGCGAGAAGTCGAAAATATAGCGTGAAGAAATCGTAACGCATACCTAGAGAAATGTCGGAAAATATAGAACTGTTTGGGACGAAAGATATGTTAATATCTGCTAGGAGGGAAAACAACTGCGTGTAACGATCTGTTTCGGTTATTCATTAAATCTTGCGAAAATCCAGTTGAACGGTGTTTGTTTGGTGACGTCGTACGGACTCATCGCGTGCCCCCGAAGAGCGCGATTTTAAGCCATAAAACTCGGACAAGCTGATTCAATAGCACCGCTACCACCATGATGATGGAAAAGGAAAGATCTGGGAACTGAAGTCTATTGGGCAACGTCAAACTTTTTCCACATTACAAAGCCCAAACGGCGTTGCGGGCTCAAAAGTTTTGTTGGTGCAGTTAGTGCAGTCTTGAGGGATCAGCACCCTCCCCCCATAAAACCAACAATTCTACGACCTAATAGTAATGATTTCGTGGTGTCATTAATTAATAATAATTTTCTGCCATGAAGTTCATTAAAGCATAGCTGTGTAAAAAAACTGGCGATTATTGCCTGAGTGACATGGCAATTTTGTTTGTTCACAAAAACCGTACATTTGATACTGAAAAGCTCATAAACACCTTTGCTGAACGACTGGATACAGTGGATAGGCGGGCAAAGTTCTATCAATTGCAGTGCTATTATTTGAGACCAGAAGCAATTGTACAAAACTTATAGATGAATGATGATTGAGAATATTGGATGTACGTTAAAGTCCTGGCGTGCATAGGACCTAGATGTGCAAAAATGCAGGGCCGCCGAGAGGGGGACAGAGGGGGCAACTGCACAGGGGCCCGGCGGGGGGCGAGTCGATGATGAATATGTATAATTAATAATAATATGAATAATAACACTAAAGCAGAGGGGGCTCGGCGTGAAAAGGGTGACAAGCAAAAAAAGAAAAAAGGTCGTCGGGTAATTTTTATATGTGGTAAAAGCTAACTGCCAAAATTACCTGACGACCTTTTTTGCCTGTCAGCCTTTTCAAGAAATTTTCAGACTTCTCAAGGGCCCGCCGGCCATATTGCATATGGGCCCGGAATTTCCCTCGACGGGCCTGCAAAAATGCAATCGATATGAAGAAATTCTCTGACAAAATCCACATTTTCCTCTTGTTCCATCTTTATTGCCTTAATCTTTGCAAGAATAGCCAATAATATTATTCTCAATTTCGATCTACAGGGTTCGAAGTAGAGCACTCCCAGCCATTTCATTCTACACACTAACGCCAATGACTGTACGAGAACGAGGGACATCAACTAATATAAAGTCCTGGCGAATATCTTGCGGAATGCCTAGTAGGGCGATCGAGGGAAGAACCGCGTATTAATTGTTATGGCTTAACTAGCCTACTTCTTTTTAACTAGTAACTGTGATCTGAAGATTTCATTGGCAATTTAGTTGCTTGCTGCCTATTTGTCACTTTTTGTCACCTTTGAGTTGTGACACTGAATTTACAGCGGTTCATCCATATACAGTAGTTCGTACGCACTGAGGGGTCGGATTTTCATATGTGTGCTATGTGCAACGGGGGTTGTGTGGGTTGAAAATATGCTTTTTTTTGCATAGTACTACATGGATGAACCCTTACACAAGTTTTGCATTTAACAGTGGCATCTGCCATGTGACTTACTCTTAGTGGCATTGACACTAGTATGGGCCAAATACCAGTAATTTTTGACTTAACATGCACATAGGGCCTAATCGGCTGTTAAATTAGTGCGGGCCCTGGTACTGACACGAATTGATTACTGATTTTCTTGTTTAATTCCACGGTGTGACCGTGTGAGGGCTTGGCCCCGAGTACAAGGCCACGGACTTTACTCCGGAGGCCAAGGCCAAGGACATCAGGTTCGAGGCCAAGGCCTTGTATCCCGAGGCCAAGGCCGAGGACAGCATCACTTGACCTTGAGGCACCTCAAGGCCGCGGCCTCGAGGACTCCAAGTCTGTGGCTAACACATGACCACTACTGCATGGTGGTTAACAATTTTGACTTCATAGAGTTCAACCTCCAATGATTTTAAAAAAATTGAACACCTTTACACGTACACTTAAAGTTACTTAAAGATACCAAACTAAAGTTTTTCGCTCAAACAAAGAACATGAGGCTATATGTAAGCCAACAATTATTATCTGGGTTTTTGATCCTAAATGCAAATAAACTTTTGAGTAGTTTGGACTTTGGAGAAAATGTTCTTCAAAAGTTACAAGCAAGAAATCAACACCAACAAGACCAGTGTGCTACTGTACAGCACAACCACTGCCAATGACTACATTTGAAATGAAATGCAGGCCTAAGGTTTCAATGACAGGGAGAAAAAATTGCACACAATTTACACCAAATATGTTAAAAACTAACAAAACCAAAATCTGCTACAGCAGCTAAATTAAATTTAGGCAGAGTGTAACACACTAATGCAGTGTAATTTAAAGTGGCTTAGGGGCTTTACAGTTACTGCCTGTGTGAAAGCCACTTGGGGCACTAACAGGTCTTGAACCTGCTCCGTCAGCCTACTGAGCTAGTGTGTAACCCACTCTGCCATCTTCCGCCCCCATACTAACATAGTATAGCAGTCTTAATATTAGCCTAAACAATGGAATGTGTTCACATTCAAAAGTCATCAATCACACATACATTGCATATCTTCATGCCAGGGGCGTAGCTAGGGTGTCCTGTCCAGCGCCCGGGGGACAAAACATACTGACGGCGCCTCCTTAAGTTCACGAAAACCTGAGAAGCAAAAAAGGTCATCATTGCTTCTCAGCTCTTCAAAAAAACCCTGACAAGCAAAAAGGTCATCACAGCCATTACAACTAGATTGATACTACGGTATCTGGTGCCCGGGGACCAACCATGCTGATGGCGCCGCCTCAACTTCAACTCCCATGACAAGCAAAACATGGTGGTCGTCACAACTATATTTAGGCTTTTTTTGCTTTTTGCTACAGTAAAACTGATTTTGGTGCCCCCCTTGGCGCCCAGGGACATGTGTACCTCCTGTCCCCCTAGCTATGCCTCTGCTTCATGCATAATAATCAAACAGAGACTTCTGATAATATTGATGTCAAATATTTATACTATACATAATATAATGCAACACAATATTATTAATATAAGGAAATATAGCCCATGTCAAATGCTTATATACTGTAAATTTTTCTCTGCAATGACAGCACAGTTTTAAACCACTGTTGGAATCACACTTATAAATTTATGAATATATCCATAGGGCCTACTGTTATTTATCAAACTATAACTGTCAATTGCAATTGGTGACACTGTTGAGAACCTTCATTCTGTGTTCAAATGTTGAACTATGTTAACTAGGTTAACCATCATAAGTCATTCGTCAATTTAAAAAAAGACTCTCATTTACTGACCACGTCCCTCTTCTTTTATCAAGGTAATGAGGTGAAGGCCTTAAGCAAAACATGGATTTGATATATAAAGTGCACTAATATATTCTATTCATACAAAATGACTCATTCAGTCTTAATGGTTTTTCTTAGCTTGGCAATCTGACAGCTGATATTTTATGCCATAAATTTAGTAAGATGTTTGGTCTGGTTGATTGACTACCCTACATTTTCTCTGGAGCACCTTGCATGCCAGATCTGCCATTACCATGCCTGACCCTTCTGTGACCTTCAACAAAGTTGATGATCAGGTCAGTCAGACCTCAGGTCAGGTCTTCGTCCTCCAGCTGTGAGCTGATCAAATTCTCTGTCCTTTGAATGTCATCCACCATTCCTTTCCTGGTGTAGATGAGTGTTTTCTGGTTCACAAATTAAATGTGCCGTTGAGGACTTCACCCATACCCTGGGCAATATCCACAGATGAGCTTTTAAATTAAATGTGCTGCTTCAAGTGGCAGATATGTAGTACTTGGTACTTGAGTTATACTTGAGTACAAATTTTCAGTACTTGTACTTGGAGGCCAGGTACTTGTACTTTAGACTCCAGTACTTGTACTGATGTGTACTTGCTACATTTGCTTGCAGACTGATCACTCAGTGTGTCTATCATTCGCTATGTCTTTCCCAATAAACCACTAAGCACTAAACAGCAGTAAAAATAAATTGAAATTATGACTAAACTTCGTTGCTAATTGTGCCAATTTTATTGAATAACTGTGCCCGCTAATAAAGTGTACATGCTGTTTGTACATGGCTATGAGGATCGGCATTTGTACTTGAAGCTTCAGTACTTGTACTTGTCCTTGTACTCGAAGTTTCTGGAATGCATGTACTCATACTTTAGACCCAAGTACTTGTACTTGAAGTATTGTGTACTTGCTACACTTCTGTCATGTGGTCTGGTCATAACTGCTCAACTATTGCCAGAACATCATGTTCCATCAAGTGGTTGTCGACTCCTTGTTATACCATAGACATGTTTTCTCCAGTCTTCTCTCTTCTTAACAATTTCATTGAACTAATTCATATTCAAGCATGTTGCTTCATAAATTCCACCCAGTCATCTCATTTGTTCTCTTTTTCTTCTTTTAGATCCTTCCATTGTCCCCCAACATAATTGCTTTTTCAGTGTCTCTGGTTCTCATTAATTATTATGTGTCCAAAATACCTCAATCTCTGCCCTAGCACTTTGGCTTCTAGTGAGATCTCTGGTTTCATTTCTTCTATTACTGGTTTGTTCTTTTAGCTGTCCACGGTATGTTTGACATTCTCTTCCAGCAGTCTTCAAATGCATCTATTCTTCTTTTCGCTTTCTTGCTGCCACATAGGACTACTGGGAAGACTATTGATTCCATAATTCTCATTTTGGCTACTATGCTGATATCTTTGAATGTTATATAATTTTATTTTTATCTTTCATTACTTTAATCAATCTTTTCATTGCACCATTTCCTATCATCATTCTTCTTGTTATTTCATTGCCACTTCTTCTGTCCTTATGTATAATAAGATCCCATAAATAAAAAGAAGTCCACCATTTTGATTTTTTTATTTTCCATTCTGAGGCTTCCAATGTCAGTTGTCATCATTACTTTTGTCTTTCTGTATAGTCAGATGTAATCCAGCAGTTTCATTTTCTTGTTCAACTGTTTGGATCACTAGCCTTAGTTCATTTTTCGTCTCTGAGCATAGTTTGATATTATCTGCATATCTTAGGTTGCTTAATGTTCTTCCTCCAATTCTAAATCCCATATTCAAGTCATTCAATGCTTCTCTTGTGACAATTTCTGTGCAAAGATTGAACAGATATGGGGACAGTATGTCTTACTCCTTTTACAATCTTAGCCCACTCTGTATTCCCAGAGCATACATTCTCACAACAAAAGGTCTGCAGCCATCAACTGATGAGCAGTGTCGCACTCTTTGTTGGATGCCATGCTGTTTATTTTTAAATGCACGGTTCACAATTCAATGCACCATCAACACCACTTAGTGTACCAGCATCATCTCTGGGGTTCAAGTGATGTATAACTAGCTGCCACCAGTTCCAACTTTCAACCACTGGGTTGAACTTCAGTCACTGATCACCAAACTCAGTCACTCACAACCTTAAGGTCCTCATCAAATGAGCTGCTTATTTTTCTGAATACATATCCAGGGAAGCTGCCTTGAGCTGCCTCTTGACATTCAACAGCCACATAACATTAAATGTCACCAAACAACTTCATTGATGATTTCAGTTGCTTGTGACTGCGACAGTGACTCGACTAATGTAACACCATCCCTTCAAGTCTTACATTTACAGTCAAAATTATTCAGTCCAGTCAGCATATCATTACACTTTCTCCAATTCTAATCACATAACCATTGTATTCACAAGCCCCCACTGGCTAAGTGCTCCATGATAGCTAACATTCTGCAATGCACTACTGATGTATTCCATTGAGAAAAATGAACTCATTATTCCTGCATCTGTTTAAGCAGCACTGGCAGCATAAGATTCTCATTTTGCCGGAAATATGAAAAAGGAAAGACCTATAAATGCAGTTTTTTATGACCTCATCTGTCGACGGATTTCCAATTGCAATTCAAATACTCCAGCACTTTAAACTCAGGAGGTCATCGGAATAATTTAGCCATTTAGGCCACAATAAATGTTTTAAATTGGTAATGGTGAAGATAATCCTGATAATGACTTCAAATAATTCATCTAGCCCAAAGAAGCTCTTGGTAAAATTATTCATTAATTTATTTCTAACAATCAATAACATTATCAGTTTAAAATATTTTGTAACTCTGTCTTTCTCAAATTTTGGAATGAGCTTACTTTAAATACTGGTACTAACAAGACTGCAATAACCAAACACATCAAAGCCAAAAAAATAATAAATAATAGTACAGAAGCTCACATATAATTTTAATGGCAATGCAACTAGCATATATATATATATATATATATATATATATATATATATATATATATATATATATATATATATATATATATATATATATATATATATATATATATATATATATAAAAGACAACTGGATGCTAATTCATATTATATACAAGACATAGTTTGTGTATATACCAGGTACTTTCTTTGTTTCTCTATTTCTCCAAATCAAACTGCTGCTGGCACAATTTAAAAGATCCACCACCAACTACCCCACCCCACACCCTAATTCATCAATTCATAATTATATTTCTTCAGTGGACATATTGCACTACGTCAACAGCTATTTCATAATCAACATTAATATGATTATTGATTACTAGGCACATGTGATTACCAACTTAATTTATAAACAATGAGAAATATTATACAGATGGAAATCACCAAACCAACAATAATAGCGTCTCTTCGTTTTCGTAAATTGATTCGCTGAATGAGACCGTTAATTGCAGGAAATCGATCTTCAAAAACAGTTATAGAAAAATTGCATTTTATCTTTAAATTGGCTGTTCACAATTTACAAATGATGGCATCTAAAACCAGCAACTAATGAATTGCTGATTTACATGAAGGCAATTAGGAAATCAAAGAATCACGTTAACAAAAGTCCAAAAATTCTGTAATATCATTATCATTAGAAACAGTATCTCATATGTCTAAAAAGGATATAAAACAGATGGGAAACCCATGATTATTGTTATTATTATTATTATTACATGGCTGTAAACGCACATAAAGTCATTCACTTAATTCTATGAAACTCGAAGGTCACAGCAATAGCTGAAACTAGTTATGATGGACTGAACTTTTAAATGTGCAGACAACAAAGATTGTAGAATGTCGTTAGAAAATATGCATTTCATTATACATGTACTCTTGTACAGTAAAGACATTATAACGACTTAGGTTCCAGTGACACCCCACTCATCATTCCCATATCAACAAGTCAGTAATGGTCCAGACATTCTCGTTTACCCAGTAATTACATTAGATAGACACAGAGAAATCTGACTAAATAACATTCCATTTATAATAATGGGGTTTTTTATTCTTATTATTCTGTTTATAGCAACATGAAGTCTGATTAATATTCTTGCACTTTATCCAACTTCACAATTGTGACTACAAGGCCTTACTGTACTTCTCAGTAAAGTAAATGTAATTCTGAAAAGGATACTGGCTAAGGAATTCAGTTTGTCAGTCACACCATAAAGAACTCCCTTCTGTCCCTGGAGGTTTTCTCTTGTCGACATGGCCAAACTGAAATTGCCAAATATGAAATAGATCAAACACTACAAGTAACAATGAATGCTGAAAATGTGCAAATTGGCTTCATTCAGACATAACTTTAGTCACTGATAGCATTTTAACACAGTGTCATGCATAAATTTCACTAGTTTGACAAAAAATCTCTAAACTTTATTCAAATGCAAGAATGGATATGGTTAACCTGTTCCCGGGCAGCGCCGTCTATAAACGGCGGCCGAAAATCATATCCGAAAGGGTAAAGCCGTCTATAACGGTGCGCCACATAAGCATCGGACATTGGAGTTTTAAACCACCCCGGGACTCCTGGAGTAACTTTTCGATTTAGTTTACTATCCATTCGATAGATGGCAGCACTTTCTTCGCTGTTGTTGACTATATAAGCAAGAAAACTTGCCATTGATCGTCCAAATACTGGGATTTTGCGTTGAAATGCCTCGAAAAATCTCAAGTCTGAGGTTTGAAAAATCATAACTCGGTCAATTTTGGCCCATCTTCAAAATGTTTGCACTATTATGTTCCAATTACACCGCCCTAAAACTTTCACGCTCATAGTTGGGAGGTCACTGCTGAAAATTTTTTGCTATTGCGCTTTGAAATTTTTTGGGGGGGATGGTTCCGATTTTCGGCTGTAGAGTGGACCTACCCCCAAAATTTTCTTTTTTGGCGAGCATGGTTCGAAAGAGCAGTAAAAATGCTAAACAACAGTGCAAACCGCATCTTTCTAGCTTCTATATAGCCTGAAACATACTGAGTTGTTCGGTTTTTCAGATTGAAAATCTGTTCGCAAAATTGTCATTTCTTCGAGCAATGAGTAATATTGTTTGAAAAAGCATAACTACTCCAAATTTTGTCCAATCTTCAAAATTTTTGCATTATTCTGTTCCAATTACACCCCTTTACAACGTTCTCGCTCACAGTTTGGGGGTTACTGCGGAAAAATTTTTGCTATTGGGCTTGGAACAAAATTTGACCAAAATGTTGGAGAGGGGTCCTATTTTGGGCTGTAGGGTGGACCCTACCCCCAAAATTTCCTTCTTTGGCACGGATGGTTCGAAAGAGCAATAAAAATGCTAAACAATGGTGCAAACCGCATCTTTATAGCTTCTATATAGCCTGAAATATAGTAAGTTTAAAACTTGTATGTTCACATTTTCACATGAACGCCTTTCCCCCAAATTAAATACCCTGATTGGGGACGACTTGAAAAAATTAAATCCCCCTGCAACGGGTTAATAGTGAACAACTCTCAAATCAAGCAGATTATATGCAACAGAGGTTCTCAAACTGTGGTCCGTAGACCCTCAGTGGTCTGCTAAACGACAGTAGGAGGTCCAGGGCAAGCATGAACAATTGTGGCTTTATTATTCTAAATCTAAATAATAGCACAGAAAGAAATGACATGCAAAGTATAACAGTTGTACCATTGAAATTAAACTTTGGACAGGGTTGGACTTGACAAATTCACACTTTGGCCAAGAAATTTAGACCACAAAACAGGGGGCCCCGGAGTACAGCGGAAAACAGTTTTTTATTGCATATCATTTACCTGTATAATTCACCTAATCAAGCAAAATAATAGTTGACGACCTTCTTTTTGCTCGTCAGAATTTTCCAAAGTTGGGAATCGTGGGAACCATAACCCCCCTTTGAAAAATCCTGGCTATGCCACTGGTCATCGCCGTTTTTAGGTGTCTAAAAGAAAAGTCATCACTACTTTTTTTAAATGCCTAGGGTCCCCTATTTCAAAATGCCTAGGGCCCTCAAACTTCTTTAAAAGGCACAGAGTCTTAAGTGTAGATGATAGTAGTCTTGAAAATCTTACACTAAAATTTGAGTCAATAAGGGGTGTGCAAATTTAAGCAAAATTTTAAAGAGGTCCTTGGGCTGAAAATGTTTGAGAACTGATACTATAGAAGGTCCATTATTAGGCAGTTATGCCTGTTTTGAGCAAAGAAACACCCTTATCAAAGTCTCTCAAATGACAAATGCCCTGAGCCTTTATGGCATGATATGAAAATGAGAACAAACCTGATCTGTTCGTCGACAAGATGATCTGAACTGTTAACAATTAAATACAATTCATCAATTTCACTCATAATACTAAGAGCATAATTTAATTATCTAAATAAATGGCTAACTAAACCTGCAGTAACTAACAATACAAATGAGGAAGAGTAGAAGACAAGCTCCGTTGATTGGCTTCATGATAGTAATAGCACTGTTACTGAAATCGACTGCAACTTCTTAGACAAAAATCAGCAACTGTTGCTAATATTTGAAGAATTTTTTTCTAAAATAGGGAGAGATAAATTTGTATTTGCTGAATAAATACTTGTAAAAAGGTGGTGACAAACTGCTGTAAAATGACACACAACAAAGCCAGGCCACAGACTTACAATGTCCCCATCACATAAGGCCAAAATATCAAGTAAAGTGATTGTATAAAGTACCAGTGTGTCGGAGTGGCACGGTGGTAGGCAGGTTGCAGGTCATGAGGCCTGGGTTCGAACTGGCTGCAACAGGAACTTTTTCAGTGGGTTTGGCCACAGGTGCTCAACCTCAACTGTGATCAGGGACATCTGAGGCTTACTCAGTGGAAGGAAAAGCTGCGAGGGAATGGTCGACCATATTCATGAGAAGTCGTTAACATAACACCTTTTGGAACTTTTGGAAAGTTAACACTCCTGGATAAGTTGAAAAATTTGTGCCTTAAATTCACTTTAAAATGCTGAGTTGACTTATCTGCAGTCACTGCAATTTTTCAAAGAGCTTTTTTTGTAAAGAAACACATTGCCTAATGCATTACAACGTTAAGCCAGGTTGTGTCTATTTAAAGATGCGTCCATAAAAAGATGGTGGACGTCTGGCACCTCCTTTCCTAACTGGGCACCGTCATGCAGCAGCAGTTTCCCTTGGTCTATCAATTAATGACATGCCAGCAAACTATTGCTAACTAGTGCTTTGCCCATAAATCATTACAGGCTTGAACGGGACATCCAGGTTGTTTTTGGAAAGTCCGCTTCGACCAACTTTTACGGCTGGCAAGACAAGCTCTAGAAAACAATCACGATGCACAATGCATTCTGGTCTTGTCAACAAACGGCTGGTGGTCCAGATGAGTCACGACATCCTGCACTGTCCTCACAATACATTATTGGTTGTAGCATTGTTGACAATCTGATTGGGATTGGAAACGACATGACGAACTGGCATTCCTCAATCTCCTTGCACATAAAAATTCATTTATACAAAGCATACACTTTACCACTGCTTCCCTGTGGATGCAAGATGTGGACTACAACGAAACAGACGCCTTAAACTATTGGTGTTTATGGAAAATCCTATGCATCCCAGGACCATCTCTTCATACAATGGGCTGTCTAGCAGGTCATAGTTCAGACAGCTATGACTAACACCCAGGTCCACTCAGGTGTGACTTGGGAATCAGCATCAGAGCCATTAAGGCATATCTTGGCCAGGTACCTATCTTGGCCAGGTACCTGCCTTGGCCGTCTCTCCCCTCATGCGGCCAACCACTTAAGCACTTGAACTCTTGGACAAGTAGCTTGGAGATGTCAAGTTTGGGACAAAGAGTGACCGTCTGTTGACCCAATCTCAATGTAGAACAAGCATAATTAAGCAATTCAAGAAATGTGTCTTTGCCTACTTAAATGTGGGTCATAGCAAACTTGCTTAATTTTTGACCTACAACAGGGTCTTGACCTATCTGTGAGATCGACCTATCCATGTACCTTTGCCCCTACGCCTGTAGCTCTACGCCTGTAGATCGACCTATACAGTACCTTTTGCCTTTAGTTCAGGGGTGCTTATTGGTGGCCCTCAGGGCATCTTTCAAAATAAATTTTATTGTTCCTATTGATGCAAACAACATGAGTCCTGAGTAAGACTTTTAGTTCATATGCTTAATTTAGCAAAAAGTTCCTTAAACTGCTGCTTAATTGTAACTGTTACCAGTTACTACCAGTACGTAATTGGAGTGACTGTACTACTGTTGAAAACAATGATGCACATAAGGCACCAAAAATGCAGCCCTCCACATGCTGATCAAAATTTATAATGGGCCGCTTGTAGCTAAAGGTTGGCCACCTCTGCTTTAGTACATTATCAGCTGCACTGGCTTAAGATCCAGCAAATGTATGCCATCTACTATCACTCGTAATTCATACATTTTAAATTTTCCACTCAACTCTGCTGTACCTCAAATAACTCTACAATAACTTCTATTTCGTCAGACACATGCAAGATCTTCAACATGAAACACATATAATGCTAGATATTTCAACTTCAGCATAAGTTCAGATTCCTCATTCTTTAACTGCCATTATGTTGCTATGATCTATTTAATTCACTGACTCTGTCCAAAACCAAATGTATTTTAATCCTTAAAATGACAGATACTCGGTTCCAGAGGTTTAAGGTTAATCATCAGATTATTTTAAGCTGTACAGATAGGTCACGTTGATTCAATGTGTGAAGTTTCAATTCATTTACCTCAGAAGATGCTCTTGTTCTTTAAGGTAAATGTCAGCATGATTGCCATCAGTACTGCTGCCTCTGTATGAATTATAAATACAATGGATGCAATTTAAATTCATATCTGATCAAAATATTGATTTTCAATTTTGGAAATATGCATTAATTTTACAAAAATTAAATAAATCTAATAAGATAATGAGATATGTATCATGAATACCAACATATTGCCAGTTTTTATATCATATCTACAATAATCAAAAGAATTCATACACTATTTTTTAAAGGGGCTAAGCTATGGCCATTTCAAAAAAGTGATACAGAGATGAATGCATGATAAAAATAGTCACTCTGTACTTAAATAAAACAATCAAGAAAATATAAGAACATAATCAATTATGATACATCACAGAATTATTAATTATTAATACTTTAACCTCTTAAAACTTTTGCATGAAGCCATGTTAAAATTCAAAAATGTCAATTATATAAATCCTGTTGATCACTAAAGTAACATTCATATGTACCTTAAATTTTCTAAATTACTTCAAGTCATAGAGAAGTATAAAGGCAGCTCTAGGTCATTATATACTCAAATTGGAGCATTGCATTCTCTACTGATTTTAATTTTCAATATCTTTTGATTTGTATTTGGTGTGTAGGGTGTGTATTAGAATAGGTACATTGTATTGAATTTGCAATTTGTCATGGTTGATTTGAATAGAGATTTTGTATTGTTTTGTATTCAGCCTTTAGCAAGCAGCAATGCAGATGGCTTGCTCCATTCATCTAGTGTAGTTTGCCATTGCAAGCTCTACACCTGTGTTTTATCTTTGCAGCTTCATGTTGCTTTTTATTAAACTAAGTCTAGATGATGAACGGCCAAGTTGACCACTGGCACAACTGGTACCATAGCTCAAACCCAGGACAGTCACCCACCTTAGTACCAAGCCATGTTCAACATTGCTAAACTTTGATGTTCTAATGGGAACAGGGTACACCATGCCAAGTAGGTTACACAGATAGAAGTTTTATATATCCTAGAGCAACTGAAAATTATAATAAATTTGCTTAAAAACAGGAAAATCAAAAGACCTGATACTGCGTTCGATAGAACCCAAGAGATCTTCCCGCTCCTTAAAAGCTGCAATGTTGCTCTTTGTTTTTTCATACTCATGATAGTAATCCTGAAGTATGTCATAATGCCGCTGAAGTGTATGCATCACCATCTGCGTCTTCAGTCGTTTTCCATCAGATTTCAAATAATCAGACATTTCTTCATTGATTCTGGAAAGCTAATAACAGCACATGAAAAAGCTGAAATAAATTCTCTCAAACAGTTTTCTACAACTTACAAAACTGTCCAAAAAATTTTGCTCCAAAATGCAATCTCCATCTTGGGTGAAACAAAGAGGCAGAAAGCAAAACAGATAGTCTACCATTCACCAAACTTAACTTTGCCTGACAACCAAATGCTGCAGCAAAGTCTTGCACAAGAAATCATTCTTCTTCTTCTTCTTCTTTCTTTCCTTCCGTCTTTCCCTATTGGGTTGGATGATGGGTCTGAATGAGTTCCTTCCACTTCTGTCTCTTGCTGCTTTGGTCAATTGGATGAAGTTCATTTGCATTTCTTCTACATCCTCTTTTAAGTTTTCTATCCATGTTTTTCGTGGTCTTCTTTTCTCTCTTTTCCCTTCAACATAGTTGTATAGTGCTTTCTTTGATATTCTTCCTTCCTTCTTTCTTTTCACATGACCAAACCATTTCAGTCTTCGTTTCTGTATTGATTCGAGTATCGTTTCTTTTTGCTCTGTCTTTTCTCTGATCATTTCATTTCTTATTCTTTGTCTTCTGCTGACTCCTGCTATTCCTCTTAACCAGTTCATTTCTGCAGTCATTAATCTTCTTTCGTCTTTCTTCTTTATGGTCCAGCATTCTGATCCATATAATAGTATTGGTTTGATCAGTGTATTATATAGCTTTAGTTTTGTTTTCAATTATATTTGTTTGTCTTTCCATATATTCTGAAGCTTTCCAAATGCTGCGCTTGTTAGTCCAATTCTCCTTATTATGTCTTCTTCGCTTAGTCCATCTTCTGTCAGTACTGATCCTAGGTATACAAATTTTGGTACTTGTTCTATTATTTCCTCCTTTAGTTTTAGATTAACTTTCCCCTTCTTGTTCCTCGTGACCATTGCTCGAACCTGTGCCCCTGCGGTGTCATTCAAACAATGTCGCACCTAGTTGACTCTTGCCCTATAACCAGGCTAGAGGACAGTGGATTACAAACTTTACACACAGCTGATAATGTCGCAATCAAATGGCTGACATCATTTAGCACATTAAGCATTCGATAATAATAATTGCTTTAGTTTTCTGTGTATTTATTTTTAGCCCTACTTCATCTCCGGCCTTGCTTATTTCATTTGTTAATGTTTGCAGGTGATCTGCTTTTGTTGTTATCACATCTATGTCATCTGCAAATCTTAAATTATTTATTGTTTGTCCATATACTTTTACTCCAGCATCTTCTTCTTTTATTAGTCAAATTTAAAAAGTCGACATTCAATCAAATCAATCTGAGCACTATTCAAGACTGGATGACAATCAATCTGGCTATTAGGCCAACAAGACAAAGTAGATGGCACAAGCGTTCACCTACATTGTCTTCCATCTTCATGGCAAGGCAAAAAAATGCCAAACAACAATGAATTTGGTCTTAATATGAACACGTAAATTAAGTCCTAACAACAATGAAAGACTACAAATTCATAGATTCATAAGAAAACATAAACCTACCGATGTAAGCAATTGGTGAATATCAGCAGATAAGTTGTTCACTAAATTTGATGTGTTAATTTTAGACGAGACAGCATCACTAATTAAACAAAAAACAAGAACAATGGAAGCAAAAAAATCAGACTTTCAAAGGCAAAAAACCAATTACTTAAACAACCAATGCAAGCTACTCAGATCTGCTAGTGCCTCCTCCGTCTAAAACGGCTAAGTTCGTGGACAGATCGGTTACACGGGGCAATCCAGAACAATGGAACTCACTACTGGACTGTGTTGCAAAGTCTGACTCTCGGAATTTTTCTTAGCAATCTTAAGACTCACTATTGGGTATATGTAGCATTGAAACTGGACTAGATGTAATGGTGGCCACAAGACTTACACAAGACCGCACTAGATGGAGATCAATACTGAGGCTGTCAAGGCATGCAGAAGCATCGCCACAGCATTGATGATTATGAAAAAATGTAATAAGTCTCTCTATAATTTAAGCCCATGATTGGGTAATTTAACAAAACTCTTAGATCAATCTCATGATCATTAGGTTAACTCAAAATTTTTGCACATTTTTTTATACTGAATGAAATGCTAATACTTGGGTTAAGTACAAAATTTCAATAACATTATAGCGGTGTTCAAACAGGCCAATGCCTTCTAAACCACTTGAAATCATGTATTATTATCAATCAATCAATCAATCAATCAATCAATCATCGCATGCAGCCTTGTTGGGCATAACGATTTCTTGCTAAAAGGTTCTGTCCTGTGCAGAGTGAAGTGCTTCAAGTAGAGGCAATCTGCAGTCATTGTAGATGTGGTGACACCAAGTTCTTGGTTGTCTGCCACAGGGCGTGCTCCAGCCAGTGCATGAAGGGTCTCCATCATGGACAGCAGCAGCAAGCTGCCACGCAGCTGATGCTGGCACATCGGTCGGTAGTCTAGTGATGTGTCCAAAGAGTCCCAGGCGACATCAGTGGATCATGTCGTGCAGGCCATATAGCTGGTATAGCTCCACATTGGTGGTAAAGTCTGACCATTTGATTCCAAGGATTCAATGTTGGGCCTTAGTACAAAATTATTCCAGTCTCATTCAGTCCTGTTTGGTCATTGCCCAGGTTTTGCTGCCGTAAAGAAGGATGGAAAGGATGAGGCACTTGTAGAGACAAAATTTGGTCTCAATGCTCAACCTATATTGTTTCCATATTCTTCCTAGTCGCCGTAGAGCAGTGGAAGCAATTCCCATACATCTGATGGATTCCTCATGTGAGTTGGCCATGCTCAGTATATTGGAACCTAGATTGCAGAAGCTTTCAACCAATTCCACAGTTTCGGACCCCAGACAGAGTGGTGGACTGGCAGAGAGCCAAAACCAATGTTCTGCACTTTCATTTTTGACCACGAGATATGAAGGCCAAGTTTGTTTATTATTATGTAATTATTATTATTTTATTATTATTGTTATCATTATTATTTTCATCATCATTATTATTATCATGATACACATGCATTGTAAAATGAAACTATCTCTCATCTGACCTTCCCAGTGCATTGTAGTTACTATAATTTGTACCAAGTTTACTGAATGAAACCAGTTTCTGATCGATTTCATTTTCAAGCTGGCAAGCCCGTCTTCTCAAGTCTGAAAGTAATGATCAAAACGTATATCAGATATAAAATTAGCAAAACATAAATGTTTATTTTAAAAAATCCACTCACACTCTTGTCACAATAACAGCAGTCAGAAACTGCAGCTATGGGTGAAACGTCTAAGCAGTGGAATGTCAAAGGGGCAATCGTCCTGGCATATGATGACACGCCCTGCAACCTTGAAATATGGGCGTCTTACTTAGCGTGATTTAAAGTGGCTTAGTAGACATTATTGCCTGTGTGAAAGCCACAAGGAGCCCTAATGGCTCCTTGTGGCTTTCACACAGGCAATGGCTTGTGGCTTGTGGAATTCTATGTTTGGCACCTATCTATGGCAGCCTGCACATGTTGTGTGTGCCTCGTTTCACCGTCGTTTCTCGGCATTTGCTGATGCTCTGTCCGTGAATTTTGCACCGGACATGAAGACTGCCTCTCATTCATCGGTTTGCTGAGGAGTTTTAGCCATCCTCTTCTGTTTCGCGTAGTTCTGGAAGTATCCAGTCGGTCTCACCGCTGCGGGCTGGATGCCGCCATGTTAGCTATTGTTGTAGCGCTATCGACTGCGTTCTGGACGTCGCTGGAGTCTCCAGCTACGTGAGGACTGTGTTCCCCGCTCTTCAGTTTCCGACGTGTCTCGTGCCGTCCTCTACCTTCCACATTGGTCTGGAAGTTCAAGTCGGTCGCTTCCGTCAAGTGTGCGCCAATGTCAGTCATTATTAATTTAGTGGCTGCTGCGTGAAAATTCAGCGGATTTGTGGTTGACTGTCATTCTGGACGTCGTCGGATTTTCCATCTTCATCGGATTTGCCGATTTCGACAACGGAACTATCTTCTTACAGAAGACCGCTTCTTTAGGAACTCACTGGTGGTTACATCTGCATGGATAACTCCTACTACCAACTGGCGGACTCTTACATCATCTTCCGTTCCTCGTTGGCATGTCAATGGGGCTACAGTTTCTTTGAAGGACCGCTTCTAAAGGACTCTGCAAAGGACTCTGCACCGGACTTCTTCACGGCAGCAAAGTTCTTTCCATCACCACAGTGGATTTTAACATCGCCACCTTCTGACCTTCATTAACATGTCAGTGTTGTCAAAGCGCTTTTGATTTTGGATTTTAAACCATGCGTACAGCGCTATATAAAATGTCCTGGAATAATAATAATGGGGCCTAAACCCGCTACGTCAGTCTATCGCTCTGATGCATAACCCACTCTGCCATCAGCCAGACATTTTTCTACGGGGGTGCAAAGTAAGGTCAAGTGACAAAAGAAATGAAAAGTACCCGGTACTGTACAAGATTGTAAATATATATTGGACAAATTATAATTAAGTGCTAGAAGATAAGTTCACCAAATTCTTAGATAAATTCATATTTAAATAAGTACCATGATGTATTGTTTTTATGACTAATTGTTACTTTTTCATAATTTTACTTTTTTCGTAGTTTCAAAAATTTTCCAGGGGGTGCAACTGCACCCCTTCCAGATGACCATGCCTTGAAAGTCCTTGATTCTTACTGTGAAGAGACTTGTTCTAATGCAGTTGCAGTCGTCAGTTGGTCAAGGAATCGTCTGAATTTTGTCCAGGAACGATTAAATAAATTAATACAATTTGATTTTATAAAGCAATTTGTGTCCAAACAGGTATTTAATTGTCAATCAGAAGTGTGCGGATCCAAACATTTTGAGACTGCAGATAATCCGGATCCACTAAGTTTGAATCCGCGAAGGATCTGCATCCGCGAGCATTTCCACTGTCAGGAACTGCAGAGGATCCAAATCCGCAGATAGTAAATAAGTTTGATGTTTTACTATCAACTCCCCATAATTTCTGCAAGCCAAGGACTGTACTTCAATATCATAAGCAGTAAAATTATGCCTATGTGATAACTGATTAATGCATATTGGACAACAGAATAATCATCAAACCTCGACCAGTACAAAGCAAATTTAGGCAATAAATTGGTTAAATGATTACTTCATAACCACGGAGCTCCAAATTCCCCAATACCTCTTCAAACTACCAACAGCTTTGTCATAGTGTTGAGTGTCATATATTTATTAATGACGTGTAATTAAAAACTCCATTCGGGAGGCACAGACATAGACGATGCGGGTTGTCTGGTCTTTGGACTTGTCTGAAGTTGTCTCTGTGAGTGAGTCTGATTTCTGATGTTAACCACCTAACTTAGCGTTTCTGTTGATCAAAACGGTAATTACCGTTTTGATCAATGAATTACCGTTTTGATCAATGGAAACCATGCCATAGCAAAACAATTCTGGGAGGTAACTTGAGAAGGTAGTAAATAGCAATGCACAATGTGTATGTATTTGCGTGTTTGCGTGACACTGTGTTTGCCAGTTGTCAGGGTCCGCGGATAATCCGCGTCCGCCGGTTATTTGATACTTGGGTCCGCCGAGGTCCGCGGATCCATTAAATCCTTGCGGGTCTGAATCCGCCTACGGATCAATCTGCAATCCGCACATCTCTGGTGTCAACAGATCTAGATCTTCCCTCATTATCGCCCATTCTATCGAAAGCATAACCGAGGATAAATGAAGCGAGAAATAAAATCAATTTTTGTTTAAATTGAAGAACGTGAAACGCTTTAAAACAATGGAGCAACTTCAACCTTCCCAGACGGAGCCGTAATCGGCGATCTTCGCTCGAATCATCGTCTCTTTATTTACATCTGATGACAGAACTGACTGTTGTCAGTTGGCCACGCCTCATCAACAGTACCGCACAACAACTACGACTAACTATATATCAATGCAAACGTTAGCGCTAATTGAATCCAAATGCATTCCGTGGTCAAGGTATCAGGCATGTGCTAAAGGAATTAAAATAAGTTTTATCCCATTTGTGAATTCATTAAATTTAGTTTGCATTCAGGTTCCAAAATCTTTACATTGGCTTAAAATAACTGAACGTATCCAATATAAGATAATAACAGTATAACTGTATAACACTTACATATAGCTCACTTCAGTCATCAAAACCTGTCTACCTTAGATCACTATTAACCCCTCAACCTCCTCGACCCACACGTTCATCATCTTACCTCACTCTGTCACGCCCACTCAATCAGTCATCCCTGAAAATTTGCAACCGTGCCTTCTCATACGCCTCACCTGAACTTTGGAACTCGATCCCAGCTTCCCTCCGCAGACTTGGACACTTTCAAACAATAAAATCTGATTCCTCATTTTCTATAATTCCCGCATTATCTCCTCAAGTCTTCAGGTCTAAGCTTAAATCATTCCTTTTTCTAAAATCATATCCTCCATAGCTGTAACAACCTAGCCTCACTGCCCTTTGGACGCGTTGACTATGCCAAACAACAATGAATTTGGTCTTAATATGAACATATAAATTAAGTCCAACAACAATGAAAGACTACAAATTCATAGATTCATAAGAAAACATGTTTACATCTGATGACAGAACTGACTGTTGTCAGTTGGCCACGCCTCATCAACAGTACCGCACAACAACTACGACTAACTATAGATCAATGCAATTTTTTCATAAGAAAAAATGTCCTTTATTTTGGCTGATAACATACCTTCCCCATAGCTATTTTAAGAGAGGCTGAGCGCCTAACAATAAGCAGCTACTGTTGTGCTGTTTCAAGGCGCTATAGAAATCCACGAGATTTTACTTTACTTACTTTACTTTCCAATGATTTAACATAATTTAATTTACACAAAATGGCGCTATAGAAGTTCATTAATAATGTACAATTATCAATGCACTTCAATTTCTTTAGCACGTTGGTTATTTGTGTTTGATTTCAGAGCAGTAAAAAGTCCAGAGATCATAGAAACGGCAATTATTCACAAAACATGATTTTTGTGTCAGTAGTGTCAATTTTAACTGCTATTTAGAGGTGGGTCGATTAATCGAAATCGTAATCGAAATCGCGATTTTTGAAATAATCGTAATCGAAATCGAGACGATTATTAAATAAATCGAAATAATCGATAATCGTCGAAAAAATAATCGAAATCGCGATTATTTTTCGATTATTCCCGTAAGTTATATTATACAATATTTTCGATTCAAAGAAAGATCAATTTACCGTTGATTATCAGATTTTCAATTCAACTGCGTCTAAAAAAAGGCACCATCTTTCTGGATTTGACAGCAGCTTTCGATGCGGTGTGGCATGCGGGTTTAATGTACAAACTCTCGCTCAATTTGCCACCCTGGTTCTGTCAACATAGACGGTTCTTAGTTCACTTGGGAGATGTCAGCTCCTGGAGACGTCAGCGAAACGGTCTAACACAGTGTTCAGTTCTAGCACCTATGTTATTCAATTTGTAACACGACTTACCGGATACCATAGGAAGTTTGGATACGCTGACGATATCGGTCTTGCCACCCAGGCTCGATCCTTTAAGGAGACTGAAGACCAGGGTTATTTCTAGGATTGTGAATTGGGGTGGGGTGTCAGGAAAATCTGGAGTGTGTTTATTTCTAGGAATGTAGGATTGTGAATTTGGGGGTGTCAGGAAAATCTGGGGTGTCAAAATTCTCTACAAGCAAAAACCTTAGACTCACAAAAAGTCTGACAAGCAAAAAAAGTCATCCGAGGATAAAAGTTGTGGGGTGTATTTCTCCATTTGGGGCAGGCCCTTCAGAGGCTGAAGTAGGCCCAGACCAGTTGGAATTTCAAGCCTTCCAAACAATTAAAATTTTTGACAATCGAAAAAAATCACCAATTTTGAGGACCGCAGAATACCTTCCTAGCTTTCCCAAAATCCCAAAATTGTTTGTCACCAATTTTGAGGACAAGAATACCTTCCTAGCTTTCCCAAAATCTCAAAATTGTTTACAAGCAAAAAGGTCATTACCAAATTGTGAGGCCCCTTCTAGTAGTAGCTATCTAGCTTTCTAGCTCTCCCAGAATTCTAGACAAGAAAACAAAGGGAGGCCCCCAAATGATGGAGGCCCGGGCCGAATGGCCCTCCTGGCCCCCTTCTGAATGGGCCTGTTTGAGGTGTTCAGGGCTAATCAATATGCTTTCTGTATGCATACCATTGTCACATTACAAATTTTAGGGTGTCGACCTCAAATTGGGGTGTTGGGGGTGTTAGGGGTGTAGAAATATCCCCTGTTGAAGGCCAACTGAACATCGATACACAGAGGATTGCCGAATACTGTAAAATATGGCGGGAAAGCCAGTTTCTAAAGGTACTGTTAATCGAAATCGAAATCGCGATTATTTAAAAAACCGTAATCGTAATCGAAATCGTAATCGTGAAAAATAATCGAAAATAATCGTAATCGTAATCGGAAAAAATAATCGTAATCGACCCAGCTCTACTGCTATTAGCCGTTTACGTCGTTGAGCGGCACTGTCCTTGTTGCTTGTCCTTTATGCATATTGCCTGCAGTTTCTTCATGTATTAAAAATAAAAGTAATGTATGCCAATTATACAATTAACATTTTGTTCGCTTTTAAAGTTTAACGAATAAAATATCTAATTAGAAATTGTCTAATTTAATATTCTAATAATGAAAGACGAAATCAGGATACCATTTCTGAATGTGTGCAGTGGCGGCTCAAGGATTTGGCAAGTGGGGGGGGGCGTTGGGGTGGTAAGTTCTAATCATGGGGGCCAACCAT
This sequence comes from Metaphire vulgaris, assembly GCA_018105865.1. Taxonomy (NCBI): domain Eukaryota; kingdom Metazoa; phylum Annelida; class Clitellata; order Crassiclitellata; family Megascolecidae; genus Metaphire; species Metaphire vulgaris. The sequence goes on along the minus strand of CM030832.1, from coordinate 22,081,582 downwards.
TTGTAGTTATGTATGTAGCATTATAAGTATAGGGTCCCAACAGGGGGCCAGACACTCAATAGGGGGCACGGGCCCTATGGCCCGCCCGGTGGAGCCGCCAGCCCGCCACTGAATGTGTATGCTTTTGAAAACGCATTTCTACAAATCTCAACGATGAAATTAAATCACAAATATATAATGTATGATGGAATCAATACTGCAATTGCCATCTCCAGTTCGTTATCATTCTACTAGTATTTAAAAAATTGCGAGCGACGCAGATGCGGCTGTTGAGTGTTGAGGGCTTGAGGCAGGCATCGGCGGCGGCGGCGGCGGCGGCGGAGGTGATGCTGACGGTGATGATGATGATGATGATGATGATGATGATGATGGTGGTGGTGGTGATGGTGATGATGCGGTCGCTGGTTGAATGATCCAGTGGAAGGGTTTTCGTTGTTGCAGTTGATCGTTAATCAATCGTCGATTGTTTAATCTCAACGAAACAGAGGACGAAGGCGAAGATGATCGGTTCGTTGGGGCGTCGGTCGGTCGTCGGGTGATCGGTCGTGGGATGAAGGGAGAGAAGACGATGGACGGGCGGCGGCAGGGCGCCTTCGCCGCCGCCGCCGCCTCGGTCGCCGCCGCCGCCGCCGTCCTCCTCCTCCTCTTCTGCCGATCAGGTCAGAGTCTCTCTCCTCACCTAATTTATGTGCAGCGGAGAGGCAGAGGACGGTGCTGGTGGGTCAAGGACCCCCAGCAGATCATGTCCATGTTCTGTTGCATGTAAATGCTTCTACTGACATGCAGGGCCGGGGCTAACCTGTGCAGGGCGGCCTGGGCCCCCGCAGAATAAATATTCTGGTCTCCAAGGACGTAAGATGCAAGGATGTAGCTGCAAATACAAAAATATTCTTTGGATAAGCCCTTGTGACCGCCGGACCCTGCTTACATGCTAGAGAACTACATGGTGAAATAGTTTATCTTCTCCTTCAACTTTTTCCTCTCCTATTCCTCTCTAGTGATATTTACCACATCCCTACTCTATCCCTATCAGATTTTCTTCACACACCATCATCACTCTTGACCATTATATAGTCTCCATCAGTGTTCAATTTTTCAAAAGGTCATTTTAAGTTTTGACCTCCAGTGGGGTTGGACAGCTGAAACTCAAGATTGTTATGGTCCTTGCATGACTTCCCTGCCCGTTTACACCTAAAGCCCATCTTGCGTGTATTAGTGTGCCCAAGAAACGGTTTGCACAGTTGATGCAAAGAAATAATGTCGAAAGATACAATAAATAATTATAACCATAGATATGTGAGGAAATAGCAATGTTTCAGCATTCAAATGCAATGCTGTGTTGGTAACATTTGTTTACATGGTGCACCCAGCATCACTTGCCTAGCTTTAGTGTATCAATGTGCAATGAACCCAGTTATTTAAGACATGGCTTGATTGATTGATCAACTGATTGTCATATAGGATTGTAGCGGTGTTCCATGTATTGTATATCCCTAGGGGAACTATTTCTCTCGTGGGAACTATTTCTTGTATAGATTGAGTGAGAACTATTTCTCAGGCTTACTGATTCACATCAGCTTAGCTTTATGTGTAAACAGGCGGGGAAGTCCTGCTTGGACCACTCCTCAACATTTTCAATCCCCAAAGGGATGGTTGGCCTCAGCCTGTGGGAAGGGAATAATTGAGTAATAATAATAATAATACTACTACTACTACTACTAATAATAATAATAATAATAATAATAATAATAATAATGGAATAATTGAAAAACACAAGTGCCCTAATACTAATTGAAATAACAAAATAAGCAAGTAAGTAAGTAAACCTCTGGCAAATTGAACAGTGGTCTCCAGTCCCCTCTATGTTTTATGAACCATTTTTTTCTTTCAACTTTAGTATCCCAGGTTCTTTTGGAATTGAAACGTCTTGAAAATAACTGAAATATCAAAGTCAGTCAATCATTCGATGGAAATTGTGCTAAATCACAGCATGGGCGATGGTAGGGTGGTTCAGAATAATTCTGATGGGGTAAGAAGTTATCATTTTATAGAGAAGTTGCAAGAATGGAATAATTGAGAACCACAAGTGCCCTAATCCTAATTGAAATAACAAAATAAGCAAGTAAGTAAGTAAACTCTTGAATTTATTTAGTGAGCACTTTCAAAAGTAGTAGCACAGTAGCTGCTTATTCTTAGGCGCTTAATCTAAATTTGAAATAGCTGTAACCAGTTACTTAAGTTTGAGAGATTGCCCTAATGAAATGCATATGTGTTGATTTACATCAGTTGTGGGCTGTTACATCCTGGGGCTTTGGCTTCTCTTTATCCCTTCAGAAAGTGCTATAAAAAGAGTTTGGCTTGAGGTATTTCTGCCCACGTGCATGCATTTTACACATACTGTACAAACATGTGACAAGTGTTTTTGTGTGATGATGTGTTACCTCATGCCAGGACTTCTGAATATCAATATGTACCTGCCTCATGTATGTGTAGGTTTATGTGCATGCTGAGGGCATGGGTGGCCATTGACAGTGCAGATAGGAGGTTCTTGCAAGAGTTCTATGCTAAAAAATATTTCTGGGCTAACCCAATATTTTGGTGGTCCACTGGAACTCCACCATATATTTTGTGATGGAAGCTTATTTTGTTGTTGAAAATTTACTCATTGGATTGGAAAATTTACTCATTGGAGGTTCTTCATAAACTGCAGAGTACTTCTGTTCTTTCCAACATCAGCAGTGCCTGAAGAAACACCATTTTATTTCAATTAGCAAAAACGGAATATGGGCGGAAAGAATATCCATGGGAAATGGGTAGGTGAACTTTTCAGTTCATATAGCACTTTGATAATAATGTGCTAATCATCAGCCTAAAGTGCTACCCAGGTCATATTAATGTCCACTCCATGCATTTGGACATGTGAATCCAGGTTAATCATGGAATAACTGGTTTCTAATTGTTCAAAGGTAAAGTAGTCTTTTATATCCATTGGTATGCATCACATTGCTGAAAATGAATCATAGTAAAAGATTCTAAATCACCACCATCACTACCACCAACACCACCGACACCAAATCTTCAATAAGTCAAAAAATCTTTGGCTTACTAAACAGTACATATTGAAGAATCTCTTTTTGCTGAAGACTCCTCTTGAAAGTGTCTGTAATGATTTTTACCCAAATGGTTTTTCAATGATCCTGCTTTGCAAATTTCAAGTGAAAATAGTGTTCCTATGCAGTGTTTTGATTGCAGTCAAAATTCAAATTCTGATTTCTTGCAGATTTTTATGCAGTTTAACTTTATCATGTGCCGATCAGAGTCATAGCGAGAGTATTTGGCGCCTGGGGCAAGCAATTTTTGCCCCCGATATAGTTTGAAAACTGAAAAAATGGCAATGACCTTTTTTCTGTCTTTTTAACACCTTAGGAGTATATAAAGTGTTAGCAGTGATGACCTTTTTTATTTTTTTGCTTATCATTCATATAGGCAATGCCTTTGGTGGGCGTTTGAATAAAATCAAGGCATGGATCCTGGCACCACCCCCCCAAGACGGCACCCGGGGTAACTTGCTACCCTGCTCCCACCTAGTTACGGCTCTGGTACCAATGTTTTTATCTACTGAACAGCCGTAGTTTTAGAGGCCATTTCCAAAATTTTTAAAATTTGCCCTGAAATGTCTAAAATTCATATTACATGAATCCCCTTTGGTTTAAATGCCTTTGTAGATGACACTCTGATTAGAAATGTGCTTCTCACTACTAAAATAATAAAACTATCAAATAAGAATATCATGTGGTGCTAATAATGCATTGCTAGATATATTATGTTTTCAATCAGCAAATTGAGTTGAAGAGTTTATCGTTTATGTTACAATTGCTGACGCTGAGTGATTGCTTCCAAAGTGGAAAAAGTTACTCATGAAAATCAGACTGACTTATTAGATTTGACTATAGGGAGTTACAGTTCTGTTTCATAGCAATCATTAACTGATATTAAGTGCATTACTAAAATGATGCCATAGAATTTCTCTAGTTAGTTAGTTATATACTGAAGCTTGACTCTGGAATCCGTTTTTCATAAGCTCATTTTTATGACTATTTCATTTGATTGGGTTGATATGGTTCAAATAAGTGCAGAACTGGATGCATTATAGTTGTTAGAATATGGAATAAGTGTATAGTTTACAATTTTTGAAGTTTATGAGTGATTCCATAAAATCTTGCAATGCTGTTGCAGATCAAAAACTAGTGAATGAATTGGAACAAGTGCTTTCCCATTTTAAAGAATAAATTTTAGCATTACTGAGTGTAACCAGAAATTCATGGAACCAGAAGTGGCTATTGCTGCTTTGGTGATGATGCAATTCTGCAGTGTCACAGTGCTTAGCATCTTGAGCAGTAAAACAGAAAAATGAATGTGATATTCCAAAGCATTTTATCATACATTCAACAACTGTGCTCTGCAGTAAAGGCTTTGTTGATTAAATATTTAACTGGTCCCATTATATAGGCCTTTAATTATTTAATGCAAGGCATTATTGCTGTACTTACTAAATATGTTTGTTGTTGTTGCTGCCAAAGCTCGATCATATGTATTATATTTTTCGTATCATACGCACGTATTTTAACGTATGACTCTTTATCATTTGTGCTATCATACGTCAGCAAAAATACAGTAGGCCATGAAATTGCGTCAATTGCGTCAATTACCGTAGTTTGTTAACCATTTACCTGCAAAAGAAAAGGAGAACAAGTGTTAACTAAGTGAATTTTTGGATCAGTTACAGTGACGTGTCTTGATGTTGCAATTGATATTGCTCACTTAGTTAAACAAATTATAAGTAACCGTGCAGACTTATAAAATACGCGTATCATACGCGTATTTTATTTTTTTATTCATACGCACGTATTTTAACGTATTTTATTTTGGCATACGCATATGATCGAGCTTTGGTTGCTGCTTCTGTCTTGTAAATGTGCAGTTTACAAGTTGACTAGCAGCATTCTACAAGAAAAATGGAAGAGAGACATTAGGCCATTATGACAGTGCATTGATTTCAACATTTGTGTTCATGTTCAAACAAAGTGGCCTTTAGATGCAATTTTAACAAAGAGAAGTGTTTGCTAAGAATTTTAGGTAATTGAGGTGACCATTGTAATGCACTTCACTTTTAACTGCCCAACACATGTCCATGCTAAAGGCTTCTGAATGTTTATTGGCTTAAGCTTATCTCTGCACCAACATCTGGAATTTCTTGCTGACCACCCTCTGTTGGCTTCCAGTTTAGTTTATGACTTGAAATAATTCATGAGGGTTGCCTGAAGGGGAGATTCCCACTTACCTTCTCTTCAAGCTTTTGTCCTGTCTTCTCTGTGCCTCTGATCCTAGAGACACCTTGCACTTCACTTTTATTTGCTCCTGTCCTCTCTAGTCATCTATGAAAGTTCACCTCAGAAATTAAATCTCCCTTCTTTGCTGAGTGACTGCTAGCTGTGAGTGCCTCAAGAGTACAAATGGATTCTTGTCATTGCATTATTATTCTCTACAGTCTAAGGGATTATCCTACTCAGAAAACCTTAAAGTAACGGACACTCCTTTAAATAAATAGGAGTTGGACATAACAGTTATTTAGTGTGTTTTAGAATGCTGGATATCTGATTTCATTAAAAGTGGCTGCAGAATGGCTCAGACATAAGCAATAGGATTTGGCCTTTGCCATCGGGAGGAAAAAGAGCAGTTCATTTGCCCAGTGGTTGCTGGATTGATCAATGCTATATTTTGGCCTCAAAGTTCCAGTCAGATATTTTGTACACCTTGTGATCAATAAAATGTGTATATATATATATATATATATATATATATATATATATATATATATATATATAGTGTATTGTTTATTTATTTCTGGCAGTGGTGTAGTGAAGAAGTGCTGCTGACAGCAGACAGTCAGCTGAGGGTGTGGTGGAGATGTTGGACTGCCCTGTGATAGCAGAGATGCCAAATTGGATGTTCTTACTTAGTGGTCAACAAAATAACTAAATTATGAAATATTATTTAAATGAAAAACAAAACTTAGCACTTGAAGTACAGACTGAAATTGAAACAACTTGTGATTATATTTCATAATCCAAAACTAGAATTAAAAGGTAACAGAAAACTTGAATTTGACTTTGTTGAAATGACAAATCTTGAAGGTCTCACTGCTGATGTTGAATGGAATCTTGTGTTCCAGAAAGACAGAGAACACTAACTGCATGATAATTGGAATAATCTGAATAATTGCTTGGCATCAATCAGAAATTCAGATGAAGGGTCATTGCACTGATAAAAGCTTGGCAGTCATTGCAGTAGAAGTTGAAACTCTGATCAGAATGTTTAGTTGCCCGGAGAAATTGAGTAAGTTGATTTGAAAATTAAAAGCATTAAACGCAAAATAATTAAAAGAAGTGTTATGAAGCGATTCATCAAAATTTTGGAATTTGATTTATTTTCTGTTTTGTATTTTATGAATTATAAAAGTCTATCATCTCTTCTGAGCTATCGGATGTGGGAGCATACACTTGAATTATTGTCATTTTGCCAAACTTTGTTAAAAATCTTGCTGTTATTATCCTTGATGATATTGTATTGTATCCTATAAGAGATCTTGTTGCTTTCTCTGTCATCAGTATGGCTACTCCTTCTTGTGAGCTGTTATCGTCTTTACCTGAACATATGATCTTGTATTTTAATTCGTCAACTGATGTTGTAAACTCTCCTTTTCCTTTCCATCTTGTTTCTGATATTCCCAGTATGTCCCACTGATACTTTTTCATTTCTTGTACAAGTATATTTAAACCTCCCGTGTATTTCAGTGTTCTTACATTCCAGGTGCCTACTCCTATGCACTCTTTTGATCCTAGTCTTGATTTTGGTTTAGATTTAGACCAAAAAGACTTAGACATATTTGGAATGCTAAAGAAATAAAGATCAACACAAAAATTCAAATATACAACACTATCATTGTTCCACAAATGCTTTATGGATCAGAAACGTGGATATTAAAAAGAGCAGATGAAAACAGACTATTGGTTTGAGTTGTTTGAGAAAGATATTGGGAGTAAGTAAATTACAAAGAATAAGAAATGAAGACATCAGGAAAAGACTGGGAATGAAAGAGACAATAATTAAAATCAGAAGAAGAAGACTTAGATGGTATGGACATGTAAATAGAATGAACAGTAACAGACTCCCATATAAAGCACTCTACACATACAAAGAAGGAAAAAAAGGAAGAGGAAGACCCAGGAAAAGTGGATGGATAACATCAAAGAAGACTTTATATCAAATGACAATAATTGTATTAACAACGGAAAAAGATAAATGGAAAAGTTTTGTGTCTAGCTATTGCCTGAGCTGGCAGAAAGCAACTATGATGATGATGATGATTTTATGAATTGTTTGTAACTGCTGTCGTTTTTAAATTCTAAACTGAGTTTTGTTTGGTTCCATTTTGTTTGTCATCACTTCATTAAACATACAAACTTCCAGCATCTTCATTGACATTTTGTTTTGAATTATGTATTTTTGCCTGGAATTGTTTGCAAAATTAACACTAACTCATGATCAGACAGCTCGGCAAGCATATGTTTTATTAGAATGTTGAGTGAGAATGTAGCAGAAAAGTCAGCCATTGAGGTATTCAGCCTTTGTTATAAGCATCTTTGGAGTCTGTGTTTTAAGTCTTTATCTAAAGCATCTCTTATCTCTTGGTGTTGTTGCCAATGTATCAGCAGAGATATCTTGCAGCATCGGTACCACGCTGCAGAGGTTTATATTGATGGATGCAATCTGTGGATAACTCATTCCAACTGGCTTGCATTTCATCTTACCTGACATTTTCATCTCCTGGTTGCTGTTTATACCTGCATTACCTCAACTCTTGTTATAGATATATACATGTAGGTACACTGTATGTATGAATATGCTCCTCTTACTTGCAGTTGCTAAACAATATATCCTGGTGTGTGGGTTAGTAATACAGGATTTTGCCTCCAGCCCATGCATATCAAAATGTGTTTGAAGGTGTTGCATCCATCTGGCAGTTTTCCAGAGTACATTTGAACACCTAGTTGACATTTTAATGTATATGAGCTGGTAGAACCAGTTAAGCGTTAGATTTTCAATGATTTCATAATTACATTTCATGGATACATGAGATGATTTTTTTATGGCTTGAGGCATGTTTAGCCCTAATAAAGCCACTTTTGTTGTTTGTGATAACTAATGGTACATTGTAATCAATATCAATGCCATCATCACCTGCATCAGACTTCAGGCGTAGAAACTCATTGTGACCCATGTGTCAAAGATGGGAGGAGAAGAAGAGGATGGGCAGAGGAATGAAGAATACTAATGAACAGACTATGAATTCTTTGTTCCTGATTTTCATTTCCAGTGTGTGTGTGTGTGTGTGTGTGTGTGTGTGTGTGTGTGTGTATTTGTTAGTGCATGAGTGTGATATTGTTCAGCTTTTCTCCTGTCTTGTGATGTACTGTAGCTGTGCAATTGGCAATTTGTGATTCAAAGTTGTAACCTAAATATGCATTTTCATCAGATCTGCAGGAATAGGCCAAGCAGTACACTGCAGAATACTTTACCAGGCACTGACAGCAGTGTTATTCCTCATCAATTGTTGCAGTCATTTAGGGTGCCTTATTTGAAAAACTTGATATTTTGCTTTTGCCCAATGATTCATGCAAGTTCTATTTGTGTGAAAATTCAGTCAGTATTTGTGGAGTTTCTATTGGAGTTGTTTTTATTTTGCATGCAGTTCTATGCTTTAGATGACCGTCATTTGCATAGAGCATGAAAGGTATACACAACAAAATGTCTATTTGTGTGAAAATGTGTTATATGTGCTTCATTTTGCTAAATAGAATCCTGTTCTATTCCTGACAATAATTTAAGATTTTGGGCTTTAGGCTGACCTGTTATGATAAATAGTTTCAGAAGCAGATTTTCTTTTTTAGGGTTACCTCCCCAACTTAAAATTGATATTCCAAACTTGTTTTGTCCTGATGAACCATTATAAAGCCTGCTCCAACTGCCAGCAATCGTAAATTTCATTTGAATTGTACTATAGAATTCAAGGGTCATTTTGGTCAACTTTCAAAACTCACTATGCTTGTTTTTGCTGCCTATGTCCTGATCATGGCATGGTCTACGATGGCCATTTCACTGGTTCACTTTTAAATTGGACTTTTCAATGCTCTGTATTGCAATCTTTCCAAGACTTCTATCAGTAGGCTATTCTTCAGTCAATCCAAAATACACTGCCCCATACAATGACCAAATCATCTAAATTATGTCATATTTCACAATATTAAATCACAACAGAGCCTGGAAATGATCAAAAACTTTGTATAAAATAATATCTCTGTCTTACAAATTCTCTTCTTTCACCATGGCCTATTTAATGTACTTGCTTGTGAAAATTAATAACAATGCAGCCTCCTCAACCTCCCCCTGCTTGTCCAGGCCTCACACTTTCACTCTCTCTAAGTCATTCAGCATGCACATTCTGCAGTTGCCATTTTCATGTGCTGTACTTGAACTCTGGGACTCAGTTCCTGCATCTCTCCACTTTGTATGCCAAGAAAAAATTCTCACTCAGTTTCTTTGACTTCTTTGAAATCTTCATGTCCTTAACGACTCCTTAGGTCGGTAGACTTTAAGACTTTTCTCTTACAAATGTAATTCCTCTGTACCCATTTACCGGTAGATCCAACCATGGTGCCAAGTGTATCTATTGACTATTACCTTTAGGCATAAACGTAGCATTGAGCACCTAAGAATAAGTAGTTACTGTGGTGCTTCTTCTCAAAGCACTATAAAAATACTTGGGACTTTATTTTACTGTGAAGTTTCAAATTTGATTTGATGTCAGATCAGAAGGCATTATTAGATTCAACATGAGAGTAAAACGAGCTGTGGTTCTATAAATGGCATATTGTATCCAATTAACCTTTCTTGTTGCATTATTTTCTCATGACATTAAGTGATAATAATCTAAATTTGAATGCATTGCCTTGATACTATGTTGATGTTATAATATTGTCTTTCAAGAGTTACATTATTATTAGAATTTTGCTTTATTGTTTTGATTAAAATCTTAACCTTTGCATTGATTCAACTAGAATTTTATGATTCTTTGGTTTGTGATTGGGTCACTCTTAATAGGATATTTGCACAGCATTGCTATATGTTATGACTGAACCTTACATTACTCGCCTTTTCTGAAGAAAATAGCAGGGGTCTATAATTAGTTATAAACAGCAGGGAATCCGTTAGTTATAAATAACAGGGAACCAAAGTTGGGGATATAAATTTCAAGCCTGCTAGAGGCTTTTGAGATTTCTGGAGAAAGCAGTTAAAGATGATGACCATTGCTTTGTAAATATTGCATCTGCACAGCCGAGCACAACTGCTGTATGTGCATGCCTCAGATTCCATTCTAGGAAATGCATCAGCCAAGAGAGAGATTGATGTTAATGCAGTGGGTGCTGCCAGTGTATGCACATGTATCAATGCAGACAGAATGCTGGTTGGTCGGCTGTAGAGTTTGCTGCCAATGTACACATTTGTAAAGCTCTGTGTAGAGAATGCCGGTCGAGTTGCTCGTCTAATTCTTCAACCTGGTCTAATTCGTACATTTTTTGATCGTCTAATCAATAAAATGCATTTTAGTCATTGTTTCATGTCATGTCATTTCTATTTAAAATTAAAGAAATAAATTACCTGAATATCCAACATTTTGGTCTGTGTTTTGATCTATGTTCATCCAGTTGTGACCATATGACAAGGATGAGTTATGGTGACCTTGTTGATTTGATGAACAATGCCAACAATATTAATTCTCATGTCTGCCTATTGCCCAACTGCATGGTTAGAATTATGCAGCTCTTTATCAGAGGCAGTCACTCCATCAGACTATTGGTTTTCAGACTGACTGGTCATGGAACACCTTGCAGTGTGAGTGGGGAGATGTTCCACGCTTGAAATTCAACCAGGTCTTTTAATCTGAAGACCTTCTGAGATTTGTCTGTTGATAAAATCTGGTCATCAACTTTAGTGTTGTTATTATTATAGAAGGTTTTGTTTAACCCATTACCGGCGTTTGCCGTTTATAAACGGCGCCCGGAAATCATATGCGAACGGCGTTCGCCGTTTTAAAACGGTGCGCTACTGTTTTGCCGTTCTCATACGGGTAACGCCGTTTTAAAACAGCGAAATGCAGTACCGTATATACTCGAGATAAAGTCGATCCGAGTATAAGTCGACCCCTAGATTTTGGGTATTTGAAGGTGTCTAAAGTCATTGACCCTGCTATAAGTCGAAGTGACGTCACCACGGCGAACCCTCTTGAGGTGATAGTGAGAGCCGGAACAATGGCGGACGCGAAGTGGGCATGTGGCGGCAGCGGCGCCATTGTTTTGATTGAAAAACTGTGTTTTAGCTTTGAACTATCGAGAAACTGAATGATTTTGACATTCCCAGATTGATTCCTGACGATTAAGAAAATTTTAAACCTGCTATTCGCTCATTCTTGACAATATAAAAATCTTAATTACCGGTAATCTTGAATTTTTTATATTTATGTAACGCCAATATTTAATAAATATTTATGTGGCGCCTATAAATTACCAATCTTAAAAGCGCTTGTCAACTTTTATTTAGATGTCAGAGCGTATGTGTTGAAAAATAATTACGCAGAGTTAGCTAAATTAATTATTTTCGACATGCTATGTATGGAAACTTTACTCAACAGTTAGTGCCTCGGTATAAGTTTAATGTCAGGATATATAACCTGTGAATTGGCCTTAAATTTCTCGACTTTATCACGAATATATACGGTAATTCGATTTAGTTATGGTCCATTCGATAGATGGCAGCACCGTTTTCGATATTGTTGACTATATAAGCAAGGAATATTGGCTGTGTACGACCAAGACTAGGAAAATGCATTGAAAAAGTATCAAGTCCGGGGCTAGAAAAATCATAACTACGCCAAACATGGTCCAATCTTCAAAATTTTTGAAGTATTCTGTTCCACTTGAACCCCTCTACAACTCTCTCACTGACAGATGGGGGGGTCACCGCTGAATATTGTTTGTTGAGCTTTGAAATTTTTTTCAGGGGGTCCGATTTTCGGCTGTATGGTGGACCCTACCCCCCAAATTTTTTTTCACAGATGGTTCGAAAGAACAATAAAAATGCTAAACAATGGTGCAAACTGCATCTTTCTAGCTTCTATATAGCCTGAAATATACTGAGATGTTCGGTTTTTCAGACGGGAAATCTGTTCGCAAAATTGTAATCTCTCCGATCTATGAGTTCTAGGGTTTGAAAAATCATAGCTACTCCAAATTGGGTCCAATCTTCAAACTTTTTGCACTATTCTGTTCCAATTGCACCCCCTACAACTTTCTTGCTCACAGTTGGGGGGCCACCGCTGAAAAATTTGTGCTATTGAGCTTTGAACAAAATTTGAACAAAATGTTGGGGAGGGGCCGATTTTCCGCTGTAGGGTGGAACCTACCCCCCCAATTTTTGTGGCATGGATGGTTAGAAAGAGCAATAAAAATGCTAAACAACGGTGCAAACTGCATCTTTCTAGCTTCTATATAGCCTGAAATATAGTAAATTTATAACGTATACGTTCATGTGTTCACATGAACGCCTTTTCCCAAAATTAATTCCCCTGTTTGGGGACGACTTTAAAAATTTAATTCCCCCTTTAACGGGTTAATCTTGAGCTGAGTGCTTGCTTAATTTGTTAGATTTGATGATGTAAGCGATGGCTATGCTAAAGTGTTTAGTTACTTTTGGCATTTAAATGTTTCCCTGTTTTATCCACTTGAGTATTTGCATTTTTAGGTGTTGCTACTAACTTACTAGTGGCGCTCAGCGATTCAGACGCTGGTTTCTTTGTGAAACCAGACATGGTTTACAGTGGAGAAGATGACGACCAGCAGCAGAGTCATGTCATTGTTCCTGTGATGCATCCACTGCTATTGACTTCTGTCCGAGCTGAGTACGGAGATTATGTAGCGACCGAGGCCGTGCCGCGCTCTCTGCTCAGACGAGCGCTCGGCTCCGAGCGTTTCCACCCGAGTACAATTGTCGAGGACATGGAGATCAGCGCTCACGTTGTGACGGAGACAATTTCAACCGACCGACCTCTTCTTCAGGTTCTTTTCCACGGAAATGTTCTGCCGGCTTTTCGAGTTGACGCTCGGCGTCGGAACTCGGAGATGATGGAAATGTGGAAGAACCTGACAGTGACAACCGGACAAGATACAGCGGCAGGCTATCGGGCAGAAACAAAATACTGTCTCATGGCCTATGTTCAGAAAGATCTAGACTCTCTTTCGTCGTTCTGTGTACTAAATGGCCGAACTAGCATCTGTCTGGCAGAAATCTCCATTCCGCCTTGGTGGTGGAACGCTGATCAGACAGAATATGCGCAGGTTTTCTATTCAGCTTCTGTTCTTGATCAGAATAGCAACTGCCCTGAAATTCAAAAGACGAATGTAACCAATGCTGAGAAGGAAGACAAAAATTTCATCTCTGCTGTGACACTGACTCTAGGACAGTTGTCTTATGAGGAGCTGAAAGAAGACCAGAACATTCTTGTCTACAATCCGCAAGCCAGTTTCTATCCAGGCTCTAAATTTCGGATGCCAGTAAAACTTCAAGCAGATTCAGATCTCCAAATATTTTCAATGAAGTAGGCTATAATGTTATTCTACATCAGAATTTGATTCAAGCCTTGCTTTTTTGTCACGGATTGTAAAACATTGCTACAAAATCACATTTTAACCTTTGTTCTGTAGGATTTGTGTATAATTCTGCACCTTTGCTGTATTTGCCAAATTGCTTATGAGTGATTTTTTCCAGCTTCTGTAAATGGATTAGTGTTATAAGAGTTTGAATGAAGAAGGCGCTTAAAACAGCATAACATTTGATGATAATTTCTGGTTATTTAGAGTGAAGGCAAGACATGGAGTCCGTGTTATCGGTGCCGAGGCTCGAAATTCTTCTGATTGGAAGATGAATTTGGAGTTGAATCACAAACTCCACGGAGCCATAGTCACTGCCTTTGTTACTGAAAAGAAAATATCAGCCAAGAGTGACCGGTGGGCAGCATTTCTCCTCTGATCTATGTTGTTGCAGTACTTTATTGATCTTGTGAATCTGTGATTGATGTTGCAGTAAGAATTACGAACTTTCTTCAAATGGAGCCAGTCACTCTAGGAATCTAGAGTATGGAAATGTATTCAGCAGGTCACTTGTGATCTGTTCACTTGGTAGATCTCTTTCTGACGTCTGACTCAATTAATTTCTTTTCTTCTCAGTCTCCAGTGTGTAACGTGCAGTCTGTTTCTTGCACTGATTGATGATTTCTTTGGGATTGACCTGATCTGTTGATAATGGATTTATATCATCGATCTTTGCTTTTGTTTATTAGAGGTTGTGCTATAAAAATACATAATTGTTGTTATTAATATAGAGCAAAATGCCAACCTATTGATTCTTTTGCCTTACACTGTGCTGTGCTTGTAAGAAAGAAGCATCTGTAAGTCTGGACTACCTTTGCAGTGTTGTGGCTTTCTGTGGAGCTTTGCTCAAAAGGCTCCTATTATAACGGAATTGGAAGAATACAATGTTTGGCGCCATTTCTGAAGTATGAATAGAACATTAAAATGTATGTAACAGTCATAATGATAAGTACAAACTGCATTCATGGCATCTGTCACTGACTTTGTGCATGGTAATTGGCTCTGTGTCAAAGAACAATAATGAAGGGCAAAGAGAGGATATTGCTGCAGTTTGTCAGACATTGACCTCCAGTGAAGACATCAACACAGTTTTCCAAACGCTGTCGAGCAGTGCAATTCGTTAAGTGGCATCACACATTGCTTTTACAGTCACAATTAGTTGTATGTTACACTAGCAAGTAATGAGCTGCATGCAGTGAAGAGAACATCTCTGAGGAAAGAGGTGGGTGCAATGACCTCTCTGCCTTCATACTTCAGGGAGGCCATTGTTACAGTCAGCAAGAAGGATGTTTATGTCCACAGATCATGCACTGCTCTTATTACAGTGTCAGGCTTTTGCAGTGACTGGACCCTCCCTCTGGAATGCCTTGAACCCATACATTCAGGAATCACTTCTTACTCCCTCACTCTGCTCAATGTGAAAGCTAAAGTCTCACTACTTTACCCTGAGACTCCAATGCCAAGAGCGCCTTCTGAGTAGAAATAGAAGAGGCACTATACAAATTCCACATTACATTACATTACATTATAATACAGCATTTGAAAACAAAATGTGCCATTGTCGATCGACTTTGGGTCCTAATCCTACCTGAGTCCATCAACCAATTCGCTTAATTGATGCTGGCTGTCATGTCTTTTGGGCTTTATTTAGATATGCACATGTGTCAGTGTGCATGCAAAGAAATTGCATGAAGTATAGACTGCAGCCAAAGCAGAAGCGCCTGTCAAAAATACCTTTGAAGAAGATCTTGTATTCCACTGGATAAAATAATAGTAAGTAAGCTAAATAATATATCTTTAGTTTATGTAGTGCTTTGATAAGCTAATAGTAACCAGCCTAAAATACCCCACAGACCATGTTAATGTCCACTCTGTGCCGGTCGACGTGTGAGTGCCCTAGATCGAACCACAGTTGACTGCTCATCAAAAGCAGTGATTGAATGAGCTCTCAAGATGCCTGTTTGAAAACACCTTGGCGGATAAAATCTGAAACGCAGGCCAGAATTTGTAGACCACTTTTGTATGGCAAAGAATACTTTGTATTTGAAGTCGACTAGATTTTGATAGACCAAAATGCAATTTTTTTACAATATCTTAAATTTCTAAATAAATTTGAATAATTTGAAGAGACTTGTCCAAGTGCTAGGATACAAAGTGGAGGCTAAAACATTCTGTATTACTTCAAGTTTTGCTGTGGCTTGGCATGTTAGCAGCAATAGGTAATGAAAATGATAGATATGACTGTCTACCAAGAAGGACCACTATGATAAATATCTGGTACCTAACAAAGCAGCCACACACACGCACATACAAACCGATTGGTCATTGTGGTCATTGTTACACAGGACAGGAAAGTAAGGAATTGAGCATAGCGGAAAAGCGCTCAAGAACAAGCTGCTTCATAGGCATTCAGCATTGACAAGCACTAAAGAAATTTTTGAGAAATTACATTACATTACTATTCTTGAAAAATTTTGATTACGGTTTTACTAATTTTATTACTTTAATTTATAGATGCAGTGAGTTTACCTTATTGAACATGTAATAATAAGGACTAATTTTTTTATCTACCAGTATGTCATCCTGATAACTTCTGTAATGCCATTTTGATAATGCACCTTGCATTGATTTATGGTATTTTACTACTGAGGTTATAAAGGAAATATTAGTATTGTGAAAAGGAGAGAATTCTAAGCGCTGGATTGTATTACAGCATCTGCAGCATTATATTTGAAAGACTGTTTTGGTGTTGAACATTATTGTAGCAAGTTGTCTATCACAAAGGATCACATTTAAAGTAAAACATGTGTTTGCTAATCCCACTTGATGGGTTTTGGTATATAACTATACCAGTGTTGCGCGGTAACGAAGTAGAAGTAATGCGTTACAATACTTAAGTACAATTCTGAGTACTTCGCACTGTAATGAAGTACACAATTTGCAGAGTACTTTTTACTTGTAACGAAGTAAGTTTTTATTCAAATATTAGTACTTTTACTTCGTTACATTATGTTTTTCACGTCTCGTTACAAGTAAAATTTCTCATCGCCAACTTTCGTTGCATTTACTTGTGTTGCTGTTCAAACACGGTGTTTACCGTATTTTCGCGCATATAAGCCGCGGCTTATACGAATTTTTACACAATTAGCCCCCTTGGTGCGTCTTATACTCGGGTGCGTCTTATCTAAATTTTTTGGAACATGAATAACGGCGCCGACGGTCGCCTAGAGCGCCGGGCGGCTCACCTGGCGAGCGGCGCCGAGCGCGCGGGGCGCCGATGCGCCAGGGGCGCCGGGGCGCGCCGGGCGCTGGTGTGCTGGAGGGTCGCCGGGGAGCGCCCGACGGGCGCGGGAGCGCCGGGGTTGGGACGCCAGGAGCGCCGACGGGTCACTGGGACGCCGACGGGGCGCCGGGCGCTGACGGGTCGCCTAGAGGGCGGACGGGTTGCCGGGCGCGCCGGCGGGTTGCCGGGCGCGCCGACGGGTTGCCGAGCGCCGACGGGTCGCCTAGAGCGCCGACGGGTTGACTGGTCGCCTAGAGCGCCGACGAGTCGCCGGGAGCGCCGACGGGACGCCGGGAGCGCCGACGGGTTTCCGGGAGCGCTGACGGGTCGCCGGGAGCGCCTTTTGGTGCGTCTTATATGTGGGTGCGTCTTATCCACAATTATTTTAACGCAAATCAACAAAACCCGTGTCTTGTATCTTATATGTGGTCGTCTTATCCACAGGTTTTAACACTTATACAAAACCCGTCTACGCAGGTGCGCTTCTTATATGCGTCTTATATCTTGCGAAAAATACGGTAATTATTCCCAGCTTCCCGTACTTACTTATTCCCAAAGCAAGGTTGTTAGAATGAACAACAAGCTCTGGCTACTTTTGACACTGCTAATGTAGAAGTTAATGGTGTATAGGGCCTATGTGTCAAGGCTGGAAAAAACCTAGGTTTATAAAGATAAAATTTAGATTTTTAGGTTAACCATTTGCTATACTCTTCTCACATGTCAAAGCCCATAAAGTATAAACCTTTTCTCATATGTTTCTCTGTCTGCAGAGAGTAAAAAACTTTAAGGACATTAAATATGAGTTTTCATTTTTCTTTTTATAGAACAAAACCCTAAAAGCCTAAATTTGGACTTTTTCAGCTGTTTTTTTCAAACCCTAAAAGACCTAGGTTTTAAAACCACATTTTTCAGCTCTGATATATGTACGTGTTGACTGTTGAGGCTACTGCATGTTGTTTAAAAGATTCTTCTTCTTCATGTGCCATGTATTGCTACGTCGGCGACCATGGATTTCCACTCTTCTCTGTTTCTGGCTTTCCTTATCAGTTCGATGTTGTCTGTAGTTCTCTTCGCTTCTCTTAGGCTGTCCGTAAACTTTATTCTTTGTCTTCCTCTTGCTCTTTTCCCCTCTATTTTTCCTGTTATGGCTAGATTTTCCAATCCGTCTTTTCTTATTAGATGTCCAAAGAATTCAAGCTGCTGCTTTCTTATGGTTTTTAGCAATTTTCTTTTTGTACCAAAAGTTTTTAGTACTTCCTCATTGGTTATTCTTTCTGTCCATGAAATTTTGTGCATCCTTCTGAGAAACCACATCTCTGCAGCTTCCAGTTTCCTTTCTGATGTTTTTGTCAACGTCCATGTTTCCGAGCCGTACATCAGAACCGCCAAACGTAGCTGTGAAGAATTCTGAGCCGTGTTGTTGTTGAAATATGTTTATTTGTGAGAATCTTTTTGAGTTGTATGAAGGCTGACTTCGCCATACCTATTCTCGTTTCAATGTCCTTTTCACTTCTTCCATCGCTTGAATATGCTTCCTAGATATTTGAACTGTGTTACCTGTTTTATTTCCATTCCCTGTATTGTAGCCTGCATTTAGGAATTTCTTTCTTTTTGTAATTACCATACAGTACGTCTTCTTTTGTTTATTCTTAGTCCTTTCTTTTCACTCTCTTCTGCCACCTTGTCTAATAACCTTTGTAGTTTTCTTTCAGTATCTGCCATTAGTGTTGTGTCATCTGCGTATCGTAGGTTGTTTAAATTTTTTCCTCCTATCTTTATTCCTTCCAATTCTTCTGTTTCCAGCTACTGTTCGAACCTCAAAACGAAGATATAGGAAGGAGACAGAGAAAAGAGAAAGAGTCAAAATTGGTACATGGAATGCTAGGACGCTGTACCAAACTGGAAAACTAAGTAATGTGATAAAAGAAATGCAAAGAATGAAAGTAAACATATTTGGCATAGCAGAAACGAGATGGACGGGAAAGGGAAAGTTCACAACAGAAGGAAGGACAATAATATACTCGGGGCAGAAAAGCATCAAGCAGGAGTGGCATTCATATTGGATAAAGAGACAACCAAAAGTTTACTGGGACATTGGGAAATATCAGAGCGAGTAATAGTCATCAAAATACAAGCCAAACCATGTAATATAAATATAATACAGGTGTATGCCCCAACAACAGAACATGACGAAGAAGATGTAGACAAATTTTACGAAGATATAGAAAAGGCAAAGGGAATATGCAAATCACAGGAGGTGCTAATAGTAATGGGAGATCTAAATGCAAAAGTTGGAAAAGGAAGAAGGGGAATGGCAGTTGGGCCACATGGATTGGGGGAAATGAACGAACGGGGGGAAAGATGGGCAGATTGGTGTGAGGAAAATGAGCTAATAATCACAAACACCTGGTTCGACAATCATACACGAAGAAGGTGGCCATGGAGGAACCAGGAAGTACAGCCAAGAATCAAATTGACTACATTGCAATAAAAGAAGATTCAGAAATGCAGTGAAACAGTCAAAAGCATATCCAGGAGCAGACTGCGACAGTGATCACACACCAGTGATTGCCAACATGTCGTCTATAAAATTCAAAAAAGTTCAAAAAAGCAAAGTAAGGGAACAGTATGACTGGAAAGCGATGACAGAAAGAAAGACAGAAGAATTTGAAATTAAACTACAAAACAGGTTCCAAGAATTAGAGGGAAACGAAGACATGGAGATAATATGGGAGAATTTTAAAACAACAATAATAGAGACCACACAAGAAATTGTACCTAAAAAGCAAAAACAATTCAAAAAGAAATGGATGAAGCAGGAAATCCTGGATAAAATGGAAGAAAGAAGACGAACTAAGAACAAAGATGAAGCAAAGTACAGACAACTCAATAAGGAAATAAAAGAGGAATGCAGGAAGGCAAAAGAAGAATGGCTTAACGAACAATGCAAAGAAATAGAAACACAAAGGAATACACAGAATATGTATGACAGGATAAAAGATTTATCAGGAAAAAAGAGATCAGGTACAGGCAGCACAGTTAAAACAAAGGAGGGGAATGTAGTGGCGGAAGATAAAGAAGTACTGAAAAGATGGGAAGAGTATATAGAGATTATTAAAAGATTAGGCCCTAATAAAAATGTGCTTTAACATGATAATGTGGAGCTGTTGACGATTCCGTCTATCTCGGTACTTTTTACTTTTTACTTAACTTTTTGGGGAGTACTTTTTTACTTTTACTTGAGTAACTATTTTCATAGGTACTTTTTACTTTTACTTAAGTAAATAAATGACATAATACTTTTACTTTTACTTGAGTACTCAAACTGAGTACTTCATACAACACTGAACTATACCAATGTGCTGAAACGATGTATGTTTGCTGTACATTGTTGATACAATCCTGAAAGGTAGTTGCTGTGCTTGTGGACTTTTGGAATATTTTCTTGTTCACAGATTTATCGTGTGGCATTACCTATTGGTAAATGACTTTATGTTGTGTCCAGTTACTTTGTGTCATCCGTTAATCGACAGTGGCTGAAGACTTTACATTGGATCTGGTGTGGATTGAATTGATTGAGTGTATTCATTCTTCTCATTAGGATTTCTCTCTTTACAGAGAAAGCTGTTGGCAATATAGATCCCAAATTCTTCTGATGCCTCTGTAGATTTTATGACCAAAAGTTCCTCTCATATTTTTCAAATTTAGTTGGATAATTATGAGAAATATGTGTAACATAAAAAAATGGTTGCCGTATTATCTCTGGTATAATACGCACTTTTTTCCCCAAAAAAATTGCTAAAAAGTCTGGGTGCGTATTATGCATAGGAATAAATTTTTTTCACTCTTCAGTCAAACGTAGAACCAACGCTATGGTACTTTCCCGTTATCCGGACCCCAGTGAAGTGTAATGGTTGTTCGGACAGGAACCTGACCCTAGCCTAGCCCTGACCATAACCCGCTAGAAATGGTACCAGAAGTGGGGTCATTTATTTGTGACATTAGAGCAGACGGAAAAAATAACAAAAAAAGAACAAAAAAAATTTAAAAAGAACCAAAAAAAATTAAAAAGAACAAAAAAAAATTTAAAAAGAACAAAAAAAATATTTAAAAAGAACAAAAAATAAATTAAAAAGAACAAAAAGAACAAAAAATAAATTTAAAAAGAACAAAAAAGAACAAAAAATTTTAAAAATAACAAAAACAAACAAACAATCGAAGAAGTCTTGGAGAGGGTAGAAGAGAAGAAAAGCCTAATTAACACTATTTGTACAAGACAAAAGAAGTGGATAGGTCATGTTCCGAGAGAAGAATCAAACCTGCTAAGAGAAGGACTAGAAGGAAAGATGAATGGGAAACCACAGAAAGGGCGACCAAGGACATCGATGCTGGAGTGGATGTTCGACACTACGGAAAAAAAACAAGTATTCAGCTCTGAAGATAAAAGCTCAAGATAGAGAGGAGTGGCGACGATGGAGTATGGAACCTGTCTTTGGACAGAGCACCTGAAGAAGAAGAAGATTAGAGCAGAGAAGATTTGTTTAATATAATTTGCTAACATCGTGGAAGGTTATTAACATGGTTTTTATACATAAGGAGAGGCGATTTGTAAATTCGCTACATATGGTACCAGAAGTGGGGAGCTATTATTATATGGTTTTCAAAATTTCAGGTGCGTATTGTACATAGGTTTAAAGATTTTTGCATTATGATAAATTTTGAAACTCAGGGTGCGTATTATACACGGCTGCGTATTATACCCGAGATAATACGGTAAGTGAAGTTAATGCCAGTAATTGACAACAGATGCATTATTTTCTCCTAATTAAGCATTTTCTGAATTGCTATGACATCTTGATTTTTCCTTGACTTACCATGCTGTCAAAGAGATCAGTTATTGTCTCACTGGCTTGTTACATTCATGTTGGCTTTTACTTAATCAGATTATTTGAAATTGCATTATCATAACTTCTGGGAATTATCTGATTTCAGTTAATAATATAAAATTATGTCATATAAAGTTGTTCAGTAAAAGAAGTTGAACTATTCTAATAATGTTTTCAAATGTTTACTGAGCACAACCAATTGAATTTAATGTATATAGTTGCTCTGAAGTTTATGACTGCACTTTATAGTTGTTTTGTGTTCAACTCTGTGTTGGTCTATTGATGTGAAGCTGGAAGCAACTTTTTCAAGTGCCATTTTGACTGTTTGATTTTTTACTCCATTGGATTTCTCATTATGGTGTCAGTTAACGGAAATTAATATTAGGGTCCAGTTATCAACGTCATCATAGTGAAGATTTACCAAGAGCTTTGAACTTGTAATTTTTAAATTTTAATGAAGCTGTAGCAGCCTTAATCAACTGAGAATGGACCTCTGTGGAGAACATGCTCTCGGTCATGTACACCTCTAATCCTTGCTTGGTGATGAGATCGGTTTCAAGTGAATCCAGCTTAACAGGAATTATTACTTCCAGCTTGGATAATTAAATTCAAAATTAGATGAAAATCTTTGTGGTCTGACAATTTCATGAACAAAAATCTTGAAAATATTTTATAAGCCCTGTTGAAAGCAATTTCAAAAGTTTCATATAAAAACCTCCAGAATATGTACCAGTAGTTATGGTTGAAGATATGGTAGTCGTAAGTTTCCAGAATGGTTTCAGTCGACTCTTGCATCTGCCACAACTTGAATCTATATTCGGGCATCATTTTCATAGAATTTCCATTTGGATGACTGGTTCGATTCGTTTGTCGTATGCTGTGCAACTTCTGTCGTAGTATGGTAGTATGTCGTGACGAAATATCACTTGAGCTGGGTCTGGCTGGCTGCTATCCATCCGATCCATTACTGTACCACTGGGACTCTGTTCCATTGCCATTATATTGGCTTTGGATTTGACTGCTGACTGTGCCATTGTTCTTGGAAGGGTCATTAAGCAAACTGTGTAGAAGTTGGTGCTACTGTTTCCAACAGGAGTGCAGATAAATCACAGAGCTCTGCGATTGTTCGATTGTTCGGTCATTGTGTTTGCATTCGAATTCTTCTAAAGAGACTCAGAGATTGAGACTATGTATATGTGTGTGTGTGTTGATTACTGTATCAGAGGTACAGTTCACGTAACTTGTAAGTGATACTGCTGTGTAAAGTAAGACAAGGTATTGCTATGTAGAGTAAAATCCTGTTAAGCTGGATTTCTGAGGAATCAGAAAGCATCCATGCTAACCAAAAGTGTGTTTGCAGGATTTTATTGTACCCATCTTATACTCTGTGCTTTGTAATACATCATGGTTATTTGATTCAATGGTGTTTCAATGATTTTTGTTGGAGATACAGCTTAGCAGACGATTCTTACCGCACCTGTTTTATGTACTCCTGCTGCACATTTTAAGACAAACTACAATATGATGGAATACATGGAAGCTGTTGAAATCTGTTTGGTGATCTAGGGCAGGGGTGGCCAAACTGTGGCTCACGAGCTGCATGCAGTTCTTCTAGCAGAATCTGGGTCTTGTGAAAAGTTTTAAAAATTGCTGTTGAACATATTGATTAACAGAACAACAGAAACATACAATTGTCACATAATAGTAATAATTTTGCCTGTTTGCCAATTTTATCATAGGTCCTATAAGAATAGCAGCTGAGATTTAATGAAATGTTGCAAAGAATTGGATCACGCTGCCTCAGTTTTGTGTCTAGTAGTGGCAATGCAGCTCCCAAGCTTTTGAAAATTGTCATTTGAGGCTCACACCTTCTAAAGGTTTGGCCATCCCTGATATTGGGTGTTCCCTGGACAATATTCAGGAGAGGCAAATGCTTATAGAAGACTGAGAATCCAATGACTAAATCTGATCACAGTCTAAAGAAATGATTGACTTTGCAGTGGATTTTGTTGTTGAAAACTTTGGAAGGAGATTCTAAACAAGTTGTTTGGCTCGAGGTTTACTTAACTTAACCCCTTAACTGGGGATCCCGGATATATCCGTCCATTTTACATTGAGTTACAGTTAAATACATGGTTAAGGGGTTAAAGTGTGTTTTCATTAATTTTTTAGATTTGAATGCAATTCCTGAATCTTGGTAATTTTTGTCTTGTAATTTGTTTATATTTCATGTTTGTCATTTGTTTACCATATTGAAGCGGCTTCTAGCTTTGTATTCATAAAAAAATCGGTTTAAATATTTAGAGAATTGTAAATTTCACAGTGTTCTTGTCCATGCTTTATTTGTTCTCATCTGCTATTTTTGAATGCATGAGGAGAGGATTCCTCTGTTATTCTTTTTTGACAGAAATACAGATATTTTTGAGTGGATATTCGAAGTAAGCGAAGACGTTTCTGGCGACGACCGCGGTCGCATAAATTTCATCATTGAGTATGAAATGAATGTTCAGCAGAAGGAACTTTACCGATCTGTTGAAAATAGAATTGTGGCCAGAGTGGAGATTCAGCGAGATAACGTGTTTACTATTGTACCTGTCATTAAGGTTTGTTGCTTATTTTCATATGAAAATTGAGAAAAAGTGTTTGTTTCATTAATGAATTTTGTAAAAGAGGTTGGCTTAAAGTGGTTATGTGCATTCAACAATGTTCAGGTATATTGTTAGCTCAGTTAGTTTATTAAGTTCTGCTATTTTCTCTGCATTTCTTGTGAAACCTTGATTAAGAGAAGCTGTCTGGTGATGAAAATGTGGCGATCATCAATTGATGTCCACTGCCTTAACTGAGTAGCAGCATAGAAGTCTACTTCATCACTTGACTTAGAAATAGGAAATGGTGATGTGCAAAACTCACCTGATTGATGATAATGGTGATGTTAATGGTGATGATGATGATGATGATGATGACTATGATGATGATGACTATGATGATGATGGTATGATCTTAGCACTTTGAACTTTCATTCTAAGCACATGTGAAATAAAGTGAACCCTGCTAACTTTAACTTCAGTAGGTATACCCTGCGTCTAGAGCAGGGTTTCCCAAACTTTTCGTGCCATGGAACCCTTTGAATTCATGAACATTGTCAGCGGAACCCCACTCATAATACGGATTGAAAAAAAGGGAAAAGACATTACTGTTTCGCAAAACAATAATGTGTACATAACAGCAGTGATGTTAACAAGGACCGAACCCCCAAGGACGAGGATAAGGATGAGGACCGATCCTCCAAGGACGAGGACAAGGACGAGGACTTACCCCGCAAGCACAAGGACCACAAGGACTGACCCCCAAGGACAAGGATCAAGGACAATGACAAGGACCAACCTCTGTCAGACAAAAAAGTCGGATAGGAAAAAACCAAACACAATTTCATTTCGAATCGCAAAATTAGAAAAGCAAAAAATTTTTTAAAAAACATAATGTAGTCAACAACAATGCTGCATTCCAAATGCGCCTTTGACTTTAGCCACCTAGCTATGTTACTGCGCTTAAGAAATTGTCAAGTTTAATAATAATAATAATAATAATAATAATAATAAATGAAAAAGTGTGTCCAGCAGCTGATCAGTCATGCACACACGGTGAGGTCTAATTATGAGACCACTTTGCGAAAACACTCGTTCAACTGGAGCCGGGAAACAAAGAATTCTGCTAAAGAATCAACTGGTATTATAAAGGAAACAATGACTAAACATTTAGAGTAACTCAAAGCAAGTATGTAGCCAAAATATAAATCCACATACTACTCTTACCTTGGAACATAATTATCAGTACAATTGAAAATGGCATACAAGTAATTTGGTCCTTATAAGGACTTTTCAAGGACTAAGTTACAAGGACCAGGACAAGGACCGATCTGCAAGGACGAGGATAAGGACGAGGACTGACTTCCCAAGGACGAGGACAAGGACAAGGACTTCAAATTGGTCCTTAAGGAGTCCTTAAGGACAAGGACCAGGACAAGGATTAACATCACTGCATAACAGATGCATACAGTTTTTTTAGCTCAAAAATGTTTTGATGCAAACGTAATAACATAATCACTAGTCCAAATTTTTAAACACATACGGTTTACAGTCTGGGCGTAATAATAAAAATTACCAACTATATTTATATCACCAGTTAGGAAAGTGACTGTTAGGTGTTGCCAAAAAATTCAGCAAGCTCTTACAAAAATGAAAAAACTTTAAAGACCGTCCAACTTTAATGTGATGAGTGCTTTTGTTTCTTAATGCTACAAATTCTGTTGATATTTGGCTTGTGTTAGAAAGCTGCAGTCTTATGTTAGCTGATGCCAATTAACAGGCTAACTAGTTTAAATTTTATCCACTTTTGTCCATGAACTATAGTAATATGATCTGAAAGGAACAATCCAGTCATTGATATTTACAATAATTATCAAGAAATGACGTTGGCCATTTTCATATTAAATATTTAATTGGGGCAAGTAGCGTCAATACGCATGCACACTTCATTTGACCTCATTTTTATTTACAGGATCAATGACCGCCGCAATTTCTATTGCTACACTATCTTTATAAAATTATATTTCATCATTATTGGTTGAAGACAGATTGAATCAATAATAATTTTTTAGTTTTTGCATCCTCGTCGCGGAACCCTTCTATTCGTGTCACGGAACCTGGGGTTCCGCGGAACACACTTTGGGAAACCCTGGTCTAGTGTTTCAAAAACAAGTATATAATTGATATGGCTTAGAGCTTTGTGTGGTTTGAAAACTTGTCTTTGTGTGCACATTGGTTGCAGTCTGCCTGGAATTATGTTTCTTAGACTATTTTCATGTAACTTAAAACAGTTCTGGTGAGAATCTTTTCATGCCATTGTGTGCCATCAGCTGATGCCCTTGGCATTACCATAAAGGCATGTCATAGAAGCTGATTGATTGATTGCTTGACTTTGTTTGTAGACTTCTGAAATTGTAAATACGGCTGTTTTGACTGGCAAGATGCTGACGTATCCTATGCGGATTTACTCTGTGACACATACAGGACGTCTTAGCGAAGTCACTCCTCAAGCGACTTGTCATTCTGGTGATGAGGAAGCTCTTAAGGTTTTTGAAGTTTTTGTGCTCCTCCTGTCATTCATTTGTCGTTTTCTCTAAAGATATTGCAAATACTGGAGGTGTTAAATTTGAAAAATCAGGATCTGAAATATGTAGGCTATGAGTGATGTTATAATGTTTTCTCAACTCATTGCCATTAGAAGTGCCTGGATGACAGGGTGTCATTCTGAAAATCAAAATATAAGGGACTTGAAGACTTGGTAAAAGTCAGGGGTCAAAGTGTAAATGATGACCTTTGAGTTACAATATAAGAAGTCTGAAAAAGAAGTTTCAGTAATGAAAGATGTTGCTAATTTAAATTAATTTTGAGTTGCTTTCAATGTTTCTGCAAATCTCAGAGCCATTGTAAGATGCAAAGCTTTTGTAGACAATAATTAATCAAGTTACTAAATTTAAGATTTATTTCAGTTTGTTTTAAAAATTTTTTGGCATTTATATCTTTTAGTAAAAGTTTTTGGAATAGAAATTTTTGCCTCACAGAATGTAGTCTTATGACATTTTGGCTGTAAGTTTTTAATGTTACTGTTTATTTCTTATATATATAGTTTATTATATTAGCTTCGAAGCTTCCATGATTGCCCCCCACATGGCTGGTAGGTCAGGTCTTTTGACAATAGAATCGTTTCAGTGATTTTGTGTTAATCTTTGAAATTCTGAAAGTGATCCTTAGGCAGCTATAAGCCAATCCTCAACTTAGATGTAATTTGTTGATTGAAATTTCAAGATGTGGTTATGTGCTGATGAATGAGTTTCTATTTTATAAATGTTTTCTGAAGTGCTTAGCACTAAAGTCAAATCATGTCAGAGCTTTGTTGCTCCCATCATCTAATTAAGTTGCAATGTTATGTTGATGAAGTGTTAGAGACTGAATGCATTATGGTGCTTTTAAAGTATTAATTATTAGACTCATAAAGTGGTTAGAAAAAGACTTTATTGAGTACAAGCAGACTGTTGCATGTTTTATACCAATGCTACAAAATAGAATTGCTTGCCATGGCAAGTGCTTAGAACTGGCAATGCATATTGTAGTGGTGCTCAAACTGTTTGGCCAAAAGGCCACAAATAATTTTTTCCAAGACGCTGGGGCCAAACAAGTGATAAAATTGAAATTAGTAATTTTTTTATTAACTAAAAATCTATGATTAATTAATACTTATTTTAGTGTGAAGGATGATGCTGCATGTTGTTTTGCTATATTCGATAATTCGGTCAATACATTATTGCCGATTATCAGCGCAGGTCTAATTTGGGTATAATTAATCATAATATAATATTTAATTTCTACTTTCCTATTGGGCTCAGCAGGCCACATGGCAACTCTTCGCAGGCTTGATTTGGCCTGCGGGCCGGAGTTTGTGCACCACTGGTCTATTGCATAGATGTTCAGATGTCATGTGACCAATTTTGTACTTTGATAGCAGATCACACATCTGTCCTTTATAAGAAGAGGAGTCTTATTTATGATCAGAGAGTTTTAGCATATTGACCTCTCATTGCTTTCAGTTTTGTTCTCTCCTGTTGGTGCACCTTCTTTTCACCTGGTGGTGCACAGGCAACCATTTATAGCTGGATATGCTAGATTTAACTAGAAGCACGTGTCTTCCTCTGGCCTTGCAAAGGGAGCGGGCCAAATCAAGCCTGCGAAGAGTTGCCATGTGGCCTGCTGAGCCCAATAGGAAAGTAGAAATTAAATATTATATTATGATTAATTATACCCATCTGCTCACTGTTCAGCAGACCATCTTGGTGAAGTTCATGCTAGGATGGAAATATAATTGTGTCAGGACTGTTATGAGTTGTCTCTTCCTTCTTTCCTTCCGTTGTTCCCTATTGGGTTGGTTGGGTCTGAATGAGTTCCTTCCGCTTCTGTCTCATGCTGCCCTGGTCATTTGGATGAAGTTCATTTGCATTTCTTCTGCATCCTCTTTTAAGTTTTCTATCTATGTTTTTCTTGGTCTTCCTTTTCTCCTTTTCCCTTCAACATAGTTGTATAGTGCTTTCTTTGATAGTCCTTTTCTTCCTTCATTCTTTCATTTCAACATGACCAAACCATTTCAGTCTTCGTTTCTGTATTGATTCAAGTATCGTTTCTTTTTGCTCTGTCTTTTTTCTCTGATCATTTTGTTTCTTATTCCTTGTCTTCTGCTTACACCTGCTATTCCTCTTTACCAGTTTATTTCTTCAGTCATTCTATATAGCTTTAGTTTTTTTTCAGTGATATTTGTTTGTCTTTCCATATATTCTGAAGTTTTCCAAATGCTGCACCTGTTAGTCCAGTTCTTATTATGTCATCTTATCTTATTATGTCTGAGTTGTAGATTGTACAGAAATTCAATAATAAATACTTCCAAATATTGTATCTTAAATGTTAACAGATCTTCATATGAACTACAACTTGGCATTCTGGGATTGATTGGG
Organism: Metaphire vulgaris; assembly: GCA_018105865.1. Classification (NCBI taxonomy): domain Eukaryota; kingdom Metazoa; phylum Annelida; class Clitellata; order Crassiclitellata; family Megascolecidae; genus Metaphire; species Metaphire vulgaris. The sequence goes on along the minus strand of CM030832.1, from coordinate 22,052,029 downwards.
TTGACAGTGAATAACAGATTGGTCAATTTTAATTCATGTTTACTGTGATCAGATTCAGTATTTAGTCAGAAAGTGATGAGAAAATACAACCAACTTAGCAGGCAGCTGAGGAAGTTTTTTGGTGCCATTATGGTAAATCAATGAAATCAATCATTCAGGCAATCAATCAGTTTATTTGCTGTGGTGTGTCTGACATATTTATTTGCCATGATGGTCATAATGGGGATGTTTGATGTCCATTCTTGGTCTGCAAAGTATGGCACTGGCCGTGTTAGATTGAATCATGAAGTTACTCTGTTATTGATTGCTTTTCTTTCTGCTCCAGAATAGAAATGTGATTTGAACAGGAAAAGAATAACATTACATTATTTAATGAAGCAGGTGCGCCAGGGCCAGAAGTCGGGAAACTTGAACTTGTGATGAGACTCAAGATTGAGGTGCCTGATATGAAGGGAAGTGTACACCAGCTGAGAACGGAGCATGCTCTGGAAGATGAAGTGACCTCCTGCTTTTACTCCTATACCATGTTGGAGAGGGAGGAGATGTGGATGGACAGAATGATTTATACTTGAGTATCAGAGGAAAGAGAAATGTATTTTGTTTTTTTGCCTACACTTTGGAAGGAAATTTCCCAGCAATCTATCATCAGATTCTGAAAACTAACTTTTAAGTATTGAATATTCTTACAGAAACAGTTTGTTCATGATATGCAAACTAACTGCAGTATTAGATTTGCTGGAAGATGTTGAGGTTTAATGCCCTCCCTACTGTCAAGGCTGACCAAGGTAAGGTAAAGAGCTGTCTGACCATCACTGAAGGTTCAAAATTTTGTTGTTTGTTCAGCCCCCACTGGTTGTTTTTTAAGATTATACATGGTGTGGCTGTAAAATATTTGTAAATATGAAAAGCTATATGAAGAGAAATGCTAATTTAAACCTTATCTTTTAAAATCCAGCCTAAAAGGGAAAATTTTGCCAGAGTGAATTACTGAATAGATTCAACCAAAACCAAAATTAATTGATGAAAATTAATTCAGAAAAGAAAAACTTGTAATCGACATTTTGATGTCGTTAATGAAAATATGTTTATTTTTAATTTTGATTTAATTAAATCTTCACTATCTTAGGTAATTAATTTAACCAAACCTCATTTATGCTAATCATGGACGTCCGGAGAAGGGTGCAAGGGGTGCATTTGCACCCTCCTGGAAAAATTGTGAAATTATGAAAAAGGTAAAAATTATTTTTAAAAAGTAACCTGTAGTACTAAGTTAAAAATATGAATTTATGTAAGAATCAATTAACTTTATTTTAGTGCTAAATTATTTATAATTAGTCCAATAGATCTTGACAGTCTTGTACAGTACTTTTTGCTTTTTTGTTATATGGCCCTGTTTGCACCCTAGAAAAATTTTTCATTTCTTTTGCCACAAGACCCTACCCCATGGAAAAATTTTTGTGGATGCCCATGATGCTAATTAATTATTATTTCTTTTGCTCCAGATACATTGCAATTCTACTGGCAGAGTACATTATTTTGCTAGTTATAAGCTAAGCATTTAATGCCTGGCGTGTATGCTGTAATATAACAATGATGCCATGTATGCGATATCCAGTGCATGATAGAAAAAGCTAATCCACTTTTGATGCCTTCATCTGATCATTAAAAATGTGATATATTTAGTGGGAAGCGACCTTTTGCCACCGATATTTTTGTTTGATCCTGGAAGATGATAAGCTGATGCATTGATGATCAATATACAGTATAATATATATATACTGTATATATACTATATATATATACTGTATATATATATATATATACTGTATATATATACTGTATATATATACTGTATATATATACTGTATATATGTATATATGTGTGTATGTGTGTGTGAGCCTCTATTTCACACACACACACACACACACACACATATATATATATATATATATATATATATATATATATATATATATGTGAAATAGAGGCTCTGTAAATTAAGATGTTGCCTACTGTGCTGAATATCTTGATAACAACTGAGTGGATGTCCCTTGTGTCAAAACCCACCGTGTCTCATATAGCTTCTATTTCAATTTCTGCTTGTTAAAGTTGTATTTGTTTTCTTTATGTCTTTGAGATTACAAATGACAAACACTTTTTGCGGTATACAATGTCCTAACAACACTTATACATTTTTATTACTTTTAATTTTACAATATGATCACGATGTATGAAACAATTTGATACATTATCTATAAATAAAGATAAAGTAAAGGTAGGTTCCATACTCAAGTTTGAGTGTTTGGTTCCAGTGCTTATCTTCATGCTTATATCTGGTCTAGACAATCAGCGATGTAGGTGGTATAAGCCATTAATCTGGGGTAGGTTGCCATTACTTTTCCCAGACCCACGTTTTACCTTGCAGCTTAATGCTGCTCCTCATTTTTGTCACCACCCTGTAGTGAGGAAGGCTGAGCCGACCTTCGGGCTCCTGTGGGTATCGGATCCACGATCTTCTGCTCTATCGTCCAGTGTTGTTATCACTCTGCTAGCTTCCCGCCCCATCTATAAATGCTTGACCTAAAAGCCTATATTGTACCTACTCAGGTTACTTTCAAGGCATTCATACTAGTAGTTGATACTGTCTTGTTACATTTGTTCCATTTGTCTACTATTCTGGCACTAAAGAAATGTTGCTTGTACTTCCCAATTTGTTTCTTAAACAGATTTTTGTCATGTCCCCGAGTACCAGGATACCGTGCTGGTAAAAAATTTCTCATATGGCACTACCATTTTGTTAGTCTTGTAGGTTTTTATCAGAGCTCCTCTTATTCTCCTTTCTCTAAAACTTTAGAGAAAAGAAGGGTAAGCGATAATTTATCTACGGTTTTTTTAACTTGAAGTTGTGTGACTTGGAAAATTCTAAACCTGTGGTAAAGTTTAATAGTTGAAATTTAACTTTTTGTAATTTAAATTTTATTTATTTATTGAAATTTATCAAAACGGGCCAACCATAGACGCTACCTTCCTTTTTCTCTATTGTCTTCAGGCATTTACTTGAAATAATATTTATTAAAGTCCATTAGATGACAATCGGTGATGAACACTGCGGCCTGTTTGATTTTCAACGCGAAGTGGAGGGAGCACATGACGCTGATGCTGAGGGACAGGTTCATTGGCTCAGGATTTCTGAGCGGATCGTCTACAAATGTTGTGTACAGACGTTCCATGCACTGAGCGATCCTCTCTGTCCTGAGTACCTGACCTTGCTCATCAGGCGGCCGACGACATCAGGTTATCAGGAACATCTACGATCTAATTTGCGACTTCATCTCTACGTCCCCCCTCCATCTAAGACAGTGATGTTGGCGAAGAGATCTGTAACCCGCGGAAACCCTCTACTTTGGAATGCACTTCCTGCAGCTGTGACGTCGATTACATCTGTGGATTCGTTCCTGACCGCTCTTAAAACACATCTTTTTCGAGTCTCCTAAGAATAGTTACCGGAAAATCTAGGACCATCTTTCTGTACGAACCGATGAATTGCTGATGTAAAACGCTCTCAACTTCAGCCATAGCTATGCTATAGCGTTTAATAAATTATCTAGATGTAATAATAATAATAATAATAATAATAATAATAATCCCTAAAGCAGTTACTACCATGTGAGCATTTTGCTGCTACTGTTCAAATGGTGAAGCAGTGTTAAAGCCTTGAAGCAGGAACATCTTTTAAGCAGCTTAGTTTCATAAGTTAACCATTATTAAATGACAGATAAACACACAGGGAACATCTGGATGATAAAAATGGTGTCAATGGCCAGGTCAAAGTTATGCTTCATAGAAGTTAAGATTAAGTTATTCTCTAATATTTATGCACCTCTGGATGAGCACCTGTGTTATTCCAAGAGAATGTTACAGGATAAATGTGAAAAGAGGCAGGAATATCATGCGTGATATCCTGTTTTGTTTAATTGTTGTTCCTACTTACAGGTTGTTGAGTCTTGCAGCTGGGTGTACTTGGATGGAACAGAAACACGAGGCTCATCCAGCGTGACTGTCATTGCCAAGTATGGACGACATACAAAATTCCTCTTCTTTCAAGTCTGGATGCCGGAGATTCCTCTGGAAGTTACTCTTTCTGATCCTCTGTTGAGTCACGTCAAAGGATGGAAAGTCCCAAACCAATCTTCTAGCCCTCGGTTAGCTTGTTCTTGAACAATGGACTTCCGGATTTTTACTTCGAATCTATTGCACACATGTCGTGATCATTCAGATTCTTGGGTTTTATTGGGTTGACTTCAGATTAAAATAACCCGAGTCAGAACAGGCATTTATGAATGTAGCAAATGGCTGTTAGATTGCAATTGTGGTGTATGAGCTCTGGGAATTTCAGATTTATGGGTAAATTCATAATCTGACATAATTTTTATGACCATTCTTGACACTTCAGCTTGGAAATTTAGAAAATTTCTGGGAATTATGAATTTTGCCCAAACCAGGCGGCTACTGGAATTTCTCAAGACCAAAGACACAGTGCCCTACATAACAGAAACTGTGTGCTGTGCCTTTGCATGACAATTTGCAAATGTTCAAGTTTATAAATGACAAATTTTGTATAAAAAACGGATTCTGTAATCAAATTACAAAGCTATCAGTTAAATGAATGCCTAATGTAGAAATGCACAAAGATTTTGAAGACTGTAATTTAATTGTACAATATAATTGTAGCTCGCTTTTTTGTTTTTCAGCCGCAAAACTCGTGGAGCAGATTTTGGCATTCTTACTCATCCAGGACTCTTACTGCAAGAAGAAGGAGTGCGAAAGGAAGATCTTATTGCGAGTTGCGACGTTCGCTACCAATCTGCAGTCGTTGATGTGTTTGCCTCCTTTGCACTTGCAGACACGCCACACAATCGCTTTCTGGTTGGGCGTCGGATGATGTTCCGTGTGACCGACCTAGTACAGGGACAGCTGCACCTTTCCAATTCTTCAGTTGCTTCATTCAGTGGCAACATCATAGAAGGACTGCAGCCAGGCAGGACAGAAGTACAGGTATCTATACAGAATAGACACTCTGAAATACTGTTGTTCTTCTTCGGGTGCTCTGTCCAAAGACAGGTTCCATAGTCCAGCGTCGCCACTCCTCTCTATCTTGAGCTTTTATCTTCAGGGCTGAATACTTGTTTCTTGCCATAGGGTTGAACTCCAGCATTGATGTCTGTGGTTACCATGCTGCTTTAGGCCAGTGGTTCTCAAACTGGGGTCCACGGTCCCATAGGGGACCACCAAGCGATTTCAAGGGGACCGTAAAGGGATTACTCTCTCAAGATATCTCACCAAATCCTCAGAACACAAAACACACTGATGGTTCTAAGAGTGCTGATTCCATTTGGATTTAAATTTGATGACTAAGATTTGTAATTTTCTGATTAAATAATTGATAGGCAAAACAAGTAGCCTATACGTTGATTGAGGTTAATTAAAACTTTATAAGGTCCTTGAGTCATCAACAAAATTTCTAAGGGACCACCACGCAAGAAATCCTAAAAGTTTAAGAACCAATGTTTTAGACCATTCCACTGAGGTGTATAAAGCTATACAACATTCACCCATCAACCTCAGCTTCCCGGAATTTGAATAGCACACTTTTGTCCCACTCCTGCTTGATCATCTCTCAATCTGGATTTACATCCAAAGGGATGTTTTCTCTGTTTTTATTTTGCATCAGAGATTTTTTCAATAGTTTCTCTTTTATAGTTCTTCACTGCCAACCACCTTGACCTATCTGACCCCAAGCATTTCCTTTCATTTTTTGACAAGCTGTAAGGATTAGTAATTAGTGACTGACTTGAAACTGTGTTCCAGTTTGAGCTAATGTGCTGAGTGATGCAAACCGTTCGTCTGTTATCTTAAATTCAATGGCTTTGGAAATTCTCCAGTTGTTGCCTTTTGTTGGCACTGTTGACAGAGTTTAATGAATTAGGCATTTACATAGAAATGCTTTCAGTGACATAGGCACTATGCTATGATATTGTGCCTTAAGCAAAACAAAACAAAACTTTCCTCTACAATTTTTGGTGAGACTAACGTGACAAACATGAATATGCCTTTGAAATTTCTGTATTATGTAAGGTTTTTAAGAAAGCTGTAATTAGGTTTTACATTGTAATGCATGAGCACACATGGACAACTGAAGGAGTCAGTGTAGCTGGTTTTTGTAACTTTTGTGGTTATGATCTGTTAATTTCACTCTTCTAAGACTGTTCACTAATGCACCTGCGTGTGCTTGCACATGTGCATATACTCTGTATATGATTTAGACTGTGGTAAATAAGTGTGGATGTAAGACTTGGACCATTGCAGAAGACTTGGAAGACTTAGAACAGGGTTTTCCAAACTTTTCAAGTGGAGGGCCAGATTCCAATTTTGAACCTGGTCCAGGGGCCACTATAGAAGAAATCGCAATGTATTACATTACATCAAAAGAATAACAATTTTCAATTAACATTCTTAAAGTTTAATCGACTGGTTGTAGTTAAAATGTTACATTGTTGCAGTCATACATGTACAATATTAGGCAGCTTGTCGAACACTTAGTCTTACAGTCTTGCATAGAAGAGTTTAATGTTAAATCTGACATTGTTTTTGTCGATACAAATGCTCAATATTGGCACCTCCTGTCTACGCAGAAATTCTTATAATTCCACATAAGTGCTCATCCAGAAGAAGTGACCTCTGTTTAGTCTTAATGTTCTTCATTCTAGAAATCATCTGTTCGCAAAAGTGAGTGATACCAAATAGACACAATGTTTTTAAAGCTAGAGTCACTATGTTTCGGAATGTTTCTTCAGGAACATCTCGCTTGTAAAAAGTTAGCAAGTCGTTATGAATAAATTCGGCTTTCAAGTCACTATTGTTGTGAAAGTCAATGAGCTTCAGTTGCAATGAATCTGGAACGCCATTTTGATCAGCTTCAAATGGGACATTAACACACAAGAGAGTTCAGGAATATTATAGCGCAACCTACCTTAGCGCCAGTTACTTTTGTATGAGATTATTAATATGTACACTAAAATTCTGAAGCAATGAAAAGACTGATTGATTTATTAAAATTTTGGAAGGCCTCGGCAGGCCGGATTGAAGCCGTCCGTGGGCCGGATTGTGGCCCGCGGGCCGGATTGTGGCCCGCGGGCCGTGAGTTGGACAACCCTGACTTAGAATCTTGGTGTTGAAAGGAAATGCTTGGGGTCAGATAGGTCAAGATTGTTAGCAGTGAGGTACTATACAAGAGAAACTATTGAAAATAATCTCTGGTGCAAAATATGAAACAGAGACAACTCCATTTCTTTGGACTTAATCCAGATTGAGAGATGAACAAGCAGGAGTGGTACAAATTACAATTTGGCTGTTAATTAATTTATATAATAGCATTATTTCCCCCATTACTATGAAATGGTTTCCAGTTGTTGATTGCTCTTGTAAAGTAGTGATTATGTTATTTCAAATGGATGTGACAGTTTAAAGTGTTTCCTTGAAATAGGTTGTTTCAAAGTCAGGCACTGTGATTGGTGCGTCTGAACTGATCGTTTCAGCGGATAAGGTTAACATTGAAGGGCTGCAAGTGAACATCATATCGAAGCTCTCGCTGTCTATCGACCTGGCGAACGACATCCCGAGGGCGTTAGTCATTCGAGTGAAGAAAACAAATCAATTACAACACAGATACAGGGTAGGTGTTTTTGAAGTTGTTAGAATTGTGCTTTGATGGTAATATGTGTCTCTGTACTTATTAGCAGATCACTTACATGTAATGCTGGACGTCTGGTCGTCTGTCCAAAAGCACTCCTCACTTTTTGGGCTTTCAACTTGACTTTGATACGAGTACCAGTAGATTACCTTGAATCCACAGCCGTGATTTAATATGAATTGAACTAACCTGATTGATTTGCAGTTCAAATCAGCATATGAAGAATCAGCTTCATTTTTGTTTGCAGGAGGCATTCCTGGATGTCTCGATCAAATTTGACGATGGAACCATTTTGCCGCTTCAGGATGTTCCACATGGTGATTACCATTTGGATCTCGACACATTGAATAACCATGTTGTTGCCATTGGCCAAAGTTTTACACCAGATGTTCCCAAAGTAATAGCACTTGGTCAAGGAAAAGGAGACCTTCTCAAAGTGTCGCTGATGTTGAATGAAGCCTGTCAGAGGAAAAAGTCTCGACTGTTGGCTTTCAGTCATGTTTACATTGAGGCTGACTTCTCAAAATCTCCAAATGAGAATGAACGGGTTCAAAATGACGCCGCTCAGTTTAACTTTGATGCAGATCGCCGAAAAGCGATTGTCGTGAAATCGGGAAAGGACATGCTACACCTGAGCCTCAATCATAGTGAACAGCACAAAATGAAATACTCTGGCCAAGCAGTAGATGGCGCTTCGATGGCCAACCTTGATCCTCATAAGGAAGTTCATTCGAAACACATTGGGGACGAGCATGGGCTGTCGTCGCTTGAAGTTGGAATGTACACTTTGCTCGGAGTATTTTGCGTTGCAGTCATTGTCTTTGGCATCAATTGTGCTCTTTTTCTCACTGTCTATCGGCACAGGAAGGGCCATCACGACACCAAGGATCCCATCAACTGTGCCCCCGACTGGGTCTGGATTGGACGTGGCACGTTGGAGCGCAACGCAATAAACACTGCTTGTTCTCGAGCTTTGATGCCAGAGGCAGATTTTAATGGAAACCACGGGGTTCAGTCATCTGCCCCTTCATCTGTCGTCATTGGCAGTAATCGCTACTCATCTTCAAATGATGAACGCAACAGTTTTGCGTCAGCCTCCAAAGGATCTGATTGTAGCATTCCAGTGCATGGCAACCCAGTTCAAATACCTGATTGCAATGCTAATAACCTACTGGATGATAACAAGACTGACAAGAATCAAGAACAAGAACAATCTGGAAGTTCATCACCAAGGGCCACAGAGGTATGTAAAGCTATGTTACACATTGAGAATGGCTTCTAGTAAGTCACTTGACAAGGTACTCATATGATACTGCAGTTTTCTTCACTGTTTTGCATTTTATAAGAAAATATCTAAATTTTCTATACCACACAGTTTTAGATGCATTATGCATCAAATTTGGGACTGGAAAAGATATTTAGATAGCCAGAGAAATTGCTGACTGTCTATAAACAAGTAAATCTTTTTTGTGATCAGAGAAAAATAAGACATTTTAAAATTTTATCCTGGCTTTTCACTACAAAAACTAACAGGCAGCCAGATTATTTGAAGCCATGCAAGTATTGTTCTGCATAAAGATGGTAATTGAGAAAAACTCGCTTTCTTTAAAAAGGTCTCTTTCAAATCTCTCAATGGAAAATTAGAGACAGATACAATTTTTCTCTTTTTTCACCTTTTAAGGCTGTATCGACAAAGCCTCAGAAAAACTGTGACAGTTCCAACTTTGAGCTGCAACAGCATTCAAAGCCTGTTAAAGAAAAGATGACACGTGAAGAGAGATTTCGGCACTTGGAAGAGGCAGTTGCCAGTGGTTCAGATGTAGAGTGGGAATATGAGGCTCTTGGTGTGACATATGAAGAACTTATGGAATACTTTGACAACCTGAAAGAATCAACTGCTTAGCTGAAACCAAGAACTGCTTGGCTTCTTTAATCTGAGATGAGTTCGTAAAGAATTGAAGCGACGGTATGCTGATTTCTTAGATGTACACATTTGTTTTGAGGGTGCATACGTTTTGATATTAAGAAATTGGTGCAATATAAGCATTTGGAAAATTGCAAACATTTGATTTTGTTGATTTTAGAACTGTTTCACTGACTTGAGAAAACTGTTTTTGAATTTGTCATGCAATAAATTCGAATTTGTTTTCTAGATGCTTGATGAAAGGCACACAATTCGTGGTATTGAATGTGCGGTTGTAATTGTTGATCATTTGATACTTACTATTGTAAACTGACAGGAAGTGTTGTGTTCAGTGATATCTTTACATTATTAGAGTGTGTAGCTGGTCTCATTTTGCATATCTGGACTCTTGGCTTATAGTCTTTTTATTTTCTTTAGCACTTGAGGAATTTCAAATCACACGTGATTTGCCTCTTTGTTTCTTAAGAAAATATCTGTTGTACAATTTGATAATGTTGTTAAATGATCTGTTGCAAGACAGGCTCCTAATAAATATTGATCTGATGTACAGAATTTTTGGTATAAATTATATTATTTTAAAGATTTGTTTTACCTGAAGCTAGTCAAATCATTTTTGTTATATCTTATCCAACTACTTATTATTGAATCCATGTTCAGTGGCTTCTACAATCTCCCCCTCTAAGCAGGCTTGTGGTTCTCAAGAATGAGTTTTGACTGTCTTGGTCCTGAACTTCGAAGTTTTGGTGTTCATCTGGGTCTTGAACAATTGAGTCTTGACAAGTCTGCCAGTTAGAGCTGGAGAAAATCCCCATTTTGCAAATTTATAAAATCAAAATTTTCAATTGCTACATTTTACTTCTTGAGAGATCGATATAAACCCCACCATTTTGTAGACACCACTGACTGTGTTAATTATAGTTTTATTCTAAGTATAGGGAACTATACCTGCAAGTAACACAGTGATACACTAAGATTAATTAATATTAATAATTGAGGCCAAAGCATAAGAGAGTTGTAAAGCCTTATGATATCATAATCTTATGTTTTAATGCCCCATGCAATCAGTGGTGGCTCCACGTGGGGACCCGTGCCCTTATTGAATGCCTGGCCTCGCCGTACTCCCCCCGTTGGGACCCTATACTTACTACTACATACCTATCAACAAATGGTTGGCCCAATGCTTAGAAGTTGCCATCCCCCCCCCACTTCAATGTCAAATCCTGGAGCCACCACTGCATGCAATCATCAGACCCCATAAAATTATTTGGAAAATACCAGTATATGGTCCCTCCTGCATTTCATGGCTAAAAACAATCCACGAGAACCACATATACAGGTTAATTAAATTATGCTTTAGTATCCTTAAAATTAAGGCCAATTTCAGTTTTGTAACTTTGTTGCATTATGGGTATTACCAGAAAACCATATTCCAACCAGTACTATTCACTGATGTCTGACCTATTTAGTACTTCCAGTATAGTTCCCTATTGAGCTTGTTTAAAGTGTCTTCAAATGAAAAGACGTGTACATTATTGTTAAAAACTTTTAGCAGCTTTTTGTACTTTCAGTAATTATGTTTAATGAGTAGCATTTATTTAAATGGTTTTTTTTTTACAAAATTTGATCAAAATACATTTTAAATTGTTCTTTCATTTCTTTTTCTGAGGCAGTAGATATAGTTGTCTAGCCTGCATTATTACATGTCAATTGGAATTTAGTATGACCATTTAATTAATTATTCATAAAAGTACTGTACCATGTAGAATTGTAGATGCTTTTCACATCATATTCATTGATATTTTTCATGTCTTTTTGTCTGTTATTTAGAGGTTTGCACAAACGCTTTAGCAACAAGAAAAAGCAAACTGCCATTCCTTTAATTCTTTTGTTGTTGTAAAAAAATGGCTAAACTAATTGCAGACATAAAGCAGGCAGATAATTCACGATATATAACTAGCAAGTAAATTGCATGGTGTTTTACAATGGCTAAAGAATTACAAATTATATCATTTTAAACTTGTATACTTGCATGACTTGCATTAAAAATAGATGAAATTAGACTGTTTAAATGCATTTTATTTATCAAAATGTCTCTCAACAGATTTTTCTAAATTTTCATAAGCATATAAAGAATATGCCAACATGAGCTAGCAATCCTTAATTGTGTATCTATTGTCAACAATAAAAGTATATTTTTGTTTGAAAATCTTAAGAAATTTTTGCTAGTTTCTTATTTTCAAACATACTACATACATGTCTAAATGTTATTGCCGTTGTGCACAGAGCCTTAGTATAGGGAATGTGTAGGCCTTAACTTTATTGCCAAAGCAGAATTCAGAGTGATAGTACCGGTAATTAATTTCTATATTATAAGATGTTCATAGTTTTCAAATAAATCTCTGATAAATTAGCCATAGTAATAAATAACTTTAGTTTTCAATGATTAACATAGTGTTCTAATACTGTTAAACAATTAAAAACATTTTTAATTTGCAGGTATTCTACACTTTTAGGAGCTATAATTTCTATGACCCGCAGCACTTTTTATATGAAATTTGTCATTTTTTTAAAACACTGCATATTTTGTGTATTACTATATGTTTAAAAAGTGCAAAAATTTGTAACTTTTATGTGGGGGAGAGGGGACAGTGATTGCACTGACTTACAGCTTTTGGGTCCATCCATATAGTATATAGGAACTGAAGGAGAGAGGCTGGATTTAGATTTTGCATATGCAGGTGCAAACGGGGGTTGAAAATATGCCTTTCTTCGGACATACTATATGGATGAGCCTTTTGCAGTTTCTCCCGAGTTCTGTGTTTAACTTAAAATGATCTCATTGCTGGAGCTTTGCTCCAAACTCTTCTGTGGGAATTTACCGACATTCCCTGCGTGTATGAGTGATGGTATCCCTAGCAGCCTAGCCTGAAAAATCTGGCTGTTCTGGCAGCACCACTGCTGGATACCTTTCCTTACGTCTCAGTAGCCGATAATTTCTGGGCATGAAAGCAAACCCTATCTACCTCTGAAATTCTGAAGTCAGGAGAGAGCTTTTTAAGTAGTGGGTGAACAACTGCTTGGGCAAACACCCTTCAAGCAATGATAGATTTATAAGGCGTGTTATTTACTATTTACAACATAACTCCTAACATTATTATTACAAAACAGCATGCCTAAACAACAGTAGACACTACTAATTTTTGTAATTTACTGTATTTTAAAAGTACTCAAGCAAATAAGAAATTGGGCGATTCTAAATGTTCACTAAACATACAAAGTTAGCTTTATGATTGTAGTAACATGCTTTCATAAGGCATTCATGTCGCCCATAATTAATTATACCTAACCACCTATTCCTTATGACCCAAATGAAATTTCTGGTGTATCTCAACCAACACATTCCAGTCTTAGGTCTGAAAGGTAGACATAATTTAACAGTGATTGCTGTGTTCATTACAAAAAATACAAAACAGAATTATTCTATGTATTCTGTTTTATTTTGTAATATATAATAATTTTTACACCTCATTCAGTCTCCTTCATACTTGTGCCCAAATTAAAAATTAAATTTTACACAGCCCTTTGAAATGAAGCACTAGGCATTTGCCTAAAAGACTTCAGACTACAGTCTTACCCCATTATCCCACTCACATCCATCCGGCCTTCTCTTTTGGCGATGGACGGGATGGCGAGTTGGCGACATAACGCGGGCTAGTCAATCAGGTGAATCTAACCAATGTGTTTATGCGCAAGCATTGGAAATACTGTAGGCTAACGTTCATCGTAGGCATTTCCCATGACTGGATAAAGTTCTCTTCCCTCCTTGCCTCCGTCTCTCCCTCGGTATGACAATGTTGATCAAATGAACAGCTGGCACCTCTCTTTCCTCCCTTCATCTCATCTCGTTTCTCTCCCTTGATTGTCTCGCCTTTTCTCTCTGATGACTGCATATCCGCCTTAACCTGGAATCTGGAAGTACGGACTGACCTTTGGATTACAACCTCGATTCACCACGGACAATGATTCACGACTACGATTATTCACTGAAGCGACCATCGACTGGTGCAGATGTACTACTACAATGGCGCTAAAGAAGTCTACTACTACTACTACTACTGATGTTCGCCCCATTAACCCGTTCACCGTGCGTGACGGCTGACGGCTCATCCACGTCGGCCGCCATTTTCGCTATTCGTGCGCGACGTGTCTGAGTCATAAAGTTTCGTAACGCTGTGTAGGAAATCACTTCAATAAAACGACTTGCTGGGTTAGAATTGATCTCTCTTTACCAAATGTTGACCGATTTTCAAACTTATTGATTTATTTTGTTCCACTGATATGCCCCTGCAACCAGTGTTTATTCTAGGCCCTTTTTGGGGAGATTCCCCCCAAAGTTTGAAAAATCCCCACAAAAATTTCTTTATGTTGCATTCGGAGATGGAAATTCCCTTCCCACCAAAAAAGTGACAAGAGGGGTTTTTTTATTTAGGAGAGGGGACAAACATAAGGACATAAGGGTATGACCATATTCAGAAGAGCATCAGAGCATGTGGAGAAGAAGGGGAAGAAAGATAAGGATGTGATGACCTTTTTTGCTTGTCAAGGTTTTTGGGCAGACAAACCTTCTCCTCCCAAACATTTCAAACTCCCCCCAATGTCAAGGTGGCTAGAATAAACACTGCCCTACAACTTTGCCGCTTATCCGATAGGGGTTACCACTGAAAATTTTTTGCTAGGGAGCTTTGAAAAAAGGGAGGGGTGCTATTTTAGGCCGCATAGTGGACCTACCCCCAAATTTCTTTGTTATGCACGTGTGGTTAGAAAGAGGAGTAAAATGGCTAAATGGCGTATAACTCATCTTCTTAGCTCTTATATAGCCTGAGATATCACAAAATCAAAAAAATTGAGTTTTCATTTTTAAGAACGTTTTTCCAAAATAATTTCCCGGTACAGTGACGGTGTCTAAAAATTTAATTCCCGTTGAAGGGGTTAAGGACCGACGGTCGTACTACAACGTTAAACAATTGTGCAGATGGTACCTCTCTTTGTTTCCCTACCTTCATTGATGTCTCTATCTATCACCTTCCCCTGTCTCTTGCTCTTTAGTTACGAGCAATTGACTTTCTGTGGAACTGCTGACATCCAACCACACTGGGGTAAGGCCAGCCATGGTATGGACAGATGTCAAGGTTTCCACTCCATCCGTACCCATTGGCGAGCGAGTGGGGGTAGATCGCAAGGGTGGAAATACATTTGTCTCATCTCAGGCTTGGCAAAGGCGACAAACCGAGGGGGACTTAAAGAGGTACATAACATGGGACAAAATAAATCTGTTTTGGGCCTTTCATTGGCAAGAGGTGACTTTGGCGAGTAAACGAGGAGCTCGATAATGGGGTTACAATGTAGCTGTGCACTATGCACCAGTAGACAAGATAATGGATATCCTCAATCACTGAATCCTGGACTTGAACACACGAGTGAAACAGGCTGGCAGTGCAAAATGAATCATTCTAAAAACCCTAGTCATCTTTTCGTGCCTGCTGCAACAATTTGAATGTGTCTCTTGCAAATATGTACCCCACTCCAGACATAACTGTTGTCACTGCAGTCAGATACCTAAAATCAAAGCACAAGTTGCTAAAATATAATAAATTACATCAATAAATGACAAATTTTACTTAAGCGGCACTACAACTCGCCCTTCAGAACCCATTCGAGGCAAAAGTTCACTTGCAACATCAGTTGACATTGATGTGTGCCACAAGGAACAAGAATTGAAAAATATGGGGTGTACTGATATGTCAGTAAGAAGCAATCGGTAGGTAAGTAGCTGCTGCAAATTGTATAACTAACCCAATTTCATTATTTGATATATGTATAAGCCATTCTTATTAATTTTTCTTATAAGTTTTGGCAAAATGATTTGAAGTCATCTAAATCTTGTGCTCAAAATTAGAAAGAAATGTCGTTGGTTGCAACTTGAGTTACAAGTAAAAAATTCGCATCTGATGAAATTATTTCAGTTACTGATTTATTCCCATTTATTAATTTAAAGAGTTTTCAATTACATTTATAGCTGACTTGTGATTTTTTTGGTGACTGTTATTTCAGCTAAAATTACCTTAAAGATGCAACCAGTCTGATAACAAATAGAAATTAACCTCAGTCACCAAAACACAGTATGAGCTATAAGAAGATTTTTCTATGCAGCAATCATTCAAGTTATCCTACCAGAGAGCTTGAAGAGCTGGGTTTTCAACAAAATCAAACACTGGCGCCGCAAGCGTCAAGGCAACAACTGACAACTGAACAGCTGTGTTCACCTGAAAATCCATTAAAAATACACATTTGCATTATACAATGACAGCTCATAAAATTATTAAAGATTATAAAATTAAAACTCTGGTAACATGGAAAACTCTGGTTAATCTGAATAAATAATGACCAATCAGTCTTACCTTACTAATCAGCGTTGGCTGCAGTCTGGCAGAAGGGTTCGTTATGTCAAAAAATTCCCGTAAACTTTTCTGAAACATTTTTTTAATGTTAATCTGAAACTGACGCCCTAAACGTCATATGACGTCCCTCGCTCAATGCAAACTATTTTAGCTTATTCGGATCTTGGAATCATTATTCTTCTTCCTATAGTTGGTCTGAGTGACCAATCAAAAAAAGCGTACTAAGATGTATGAATATTTGTTCTATAACATTTGTTGAAAAAACCACAATATACTCAACCACAGCCTGGCTTTAATCATCCCTGAGGCGTCGATAAACGTACACCCGGATAATTCCTGCTAGGATGTAATTACGGGGCTTGCATTGTCAAGTCTTCCATCCAGTGAAGCGGACAATTTTGGCCCCGGGGTGAGGAAGGCATTTGGACCAGATAATAAAGGTTGGAATTTAAATTGAAATTGTTTCCATTTTATGGCAGTAATTTTCCACTCGCCATTGTTGAACTAATAATTGGTCAGTCACCTTACAGGGCACCGGCATTTTTCCTATGAATTGGTGCATACCTGAGTAAAGTGAACATGATACTAGTAACAGATTTTACTAAACGCATCTGCTTCCCTAGAGGCGTCTAACGTGATTGTGTCTTGAAAATAATCTCAAACGCCTGGTCACGCATTAACGCATTCGAAACCCGCGCTAATCAATCGAAGACAACGTTTTAATTCTGTAACAAAGCGCTTCTTATAGAATGCTTCAGCTCTAAAGATACTCAAACCCCCTGTTAAAAGTCTCAAGACAGTTTTAATTCTTAACAACTTTCTTGCAACAGAGCCCATATTCCAACCAAAATCATAATATATAATCAGTACTTTGACTTGCACAAATATTTAATATTTCTAAAACAATACCTGGGTATTCAGGGTTTGTATTTCTCTGCAATTATGTGTCATCAGTAATAAGCAATTCTTAGCAGCTTTTTAGAATCAAGACCTTAGATAGGATTGTCATAAGAAAAGACACCTGACCATATAACACTGAGCACTGACAAATATGCCTGCTCACGATGACCAAAACTGTATAGAAACAATTTTACAAAATGATAAGAGTGCATGCCAATGCAACAATTTCTGTAGCATTCTTTACAATATTCCAAGTAAGGTGATAAGAAGAGTAATCATTTGCCAGAAGCTGATGGCAAGCAACAACTTCTTACCTATTAACAATAACAGTTTAAGTCATCAAACTGATGTTACAGGTAGCAGCAACAATCATTGTGAAAATCTATTACCGGTCGAGGGTTCAGTGAAATGTAGCGAACGTAGAAACCAGCAGACGTCAAACAAACATCTCGGGTGACAACGAGCACAGTCAAAGCAACTATATGAAAAGAGAATATTAGAAGCACTGAATACTTCATACTATTTTAGTCACAGCAGTCTGCATCATAAGACTGCAAGTCAACATGTGAAAAAACGGTTGGTGAAAATCAGCTGGTTTGATGCCTGCAGTCATGTTTATCAAGAATCACTCCTTCCTCTCAAATTCTTTCATGATCACAATTAACAATCACATTTTATAGTTCACCTGTTTGCATCTCCATTTTATCCATCCAATCAAATCTGAGACAAAGAATGGGGCAAATGTTCATGGGTAATTTGTTGCACAAGCAGTTTAAAGATCATTTTCCATCAAAAGATAATGATCTAAAAAAATTCCTTCAAATAATGATCTACTTGTATTTTATTTATATATTATTGAGTGACATTTCTAAAGAATGACACTCAATGAACTCATATCTGAAAAAGAACATCAACCTGGTAGCAAGTTCACAGCTGTAAGACTGACAAATAAGATGCTGATTAGCAGCTTATCTGCCAAAGGATCAATAAAGCTCCCCAGAGCAGAAGTCTGGTTCCGGAAATTGCGAGCAATGAAACCATCTAGCTAAATCAAAAAAATACAACAAAATGTGAAAATATCTATTCTGGCCATATACTAAAAACTTGTTTCCATTGCAATCATTTTCTCTCTTTAAATTTAATGAAACAAATTATGAAAGTTAAGTAAAGTCTATGGATATAATACCCTGGATAGACATGAGAATTCATTCAACATCAGGTCTTCATCTCACCATAACAACCTTATATTTGTTTGACATATTCAACTGCTCATCTTTTAACAGAAATATCCAGTGGACAAAGATTTACTTACAGGGATCAACACCCAATGATTCAAAAACCTTAGCCTGAATATTTCTAAACTTTTTATATTTATTCTATGTTTTGGATAAGATTTATTGTGCTTTATTTATGGCTGTTGCTGATTTACTGCTCATGGTTATTAGTCTAAATAAATAAAATATATACAATGAAGAATTCTCATTTCTCAATTCCATAGCAGACAGGCAAATTTCAGTTTAAAAGATAAATCACTTTAGTTCTTTCAAAAGCATATGTAATGCAGTATAGGGCAAAAATCAGCTTACCATATCAGTAAGACCAGCAACTACAAAGACACCACAGGCTGGTGTGTATGCCTCCTGTAGCACAAGATATCCTAAAACTGGTGCCAGAACCATTCGAAGCATGGTTAACAAATTAGGCACTGTTAGAATAGTGGAGTATTGCTGCAAATTAAAAGTAAAAATACAGAATATACAATTAAATTGCTCAGTAATACAAACCATAATACAGTATTTATAACTAAAATTTAATAAATGGTTACAATGTATACATAATCATCAGAGAAAAACTATGGGATTAAATAGAATTTGACACAGTTTATATCTTATTGCCCTACAATTTCTTTCATCCTAAGATTCCAAAACTCGTCCATCATCATCATCAGTGGAACCAACACCATTGAAATGGAGAGGATTGTGCACATACTAAGATTACATACTTATCTACATGGTGCTGCTGAGCAAAAAATAAAAAGTCCTTGCAAAAATTTATGGGGTCAGATTGCTTTGTGTAGGTTAAACTCCTCTGGCCCACGCCCTGCACCAACAATACACTCTATCTAGGGTTACCATGCATCTGGGTTTTCCCGGACAAGTCATCTTTTTGTGCCCCTGTCCAGGCATCCAGGCAGCTTTCCGGAAAAAGGACTATCGTCCGGGTTTTTCTCCGTCCCGGACAGGGAGACAAATGTCCAGGGCCCAGAAATCTGTAGGGAGCCCGGGTGGGTCTGTAAAATTTTTAACACATGGAATACTATATATTAACACCCTAAAATCTGACAAGCAAATAAAAGGTCAGCACCAGTTTTTCACACTTAACCATATTACAAATACCAAAAAAGTCTGACAAGCAAAGAAACTTTCAAGATGCTCATGACTTCTCTGCCCAGGGGCCCAGAATTTCTCTCAGCACCTCTGCACTTACACTTAATATTGGTCAGATTTGATGACAATTTTGCATATCCTCTTTTTCCACACGTCTAACAATTATGACCATCTGACATTTCCATCTAACAATATTATTATCGTTGGCGCATATCCTCAACCATCAATACACTCTATTGTAATGTGAAAATATTACTCAGTAAAAACAAAAGTATCAAGTTTTGGCATAACAGGCATTTATTCATTAGGTCATGCTTAAACATTTTAATGAAACTCATTAAGGCTTTAAACCAGTACAACCAAGCATGAAGCAAGTTCAATCATGAAGACAGAAATACTCACCAAATCCACTCCAGTCTTTTTCACTGTATTAGTATTCTCAGAGAGATCTTTTGCTTCTTTTTCGGCCGAATTCACTTTCGATTGCTTTGTGCAATATGATCGCAGCTGAATGCGCAGACCACGGTCAACACCAGCCACCGAACGACTTAAATCAACTACAGGATCTCGTATTGCACTTGCACTGCAGTTCGAGTGTTTCAATTTGAACTTTGCGCATAATTGAGGGGGAATTTGTTCAATAAAATTGCTTCGATACATTGATTTAAATTGAAACGAATTAAGAACGCAGTTGTTGCTGGCAAATGGAATTGTGTCAGCCACTGTTGTATTCCTGAATTCTGAATGGTTCTGTTGTCCATTCCAGTCACAGTGGACAACGGAGCAACCAATGGGATAGAAGGGGGGCCTCAACGACGGCGATGTCACTCCTCTGAACAGGAGATCCCCTTTTACGACGGACGGTCGCCCCCTTGTCCATCGAACGGACGGAAGAGTCCTCCTCCAACACAACAACTCCATTCGACGAAGCGGTAATTATTTATATTTAATTGATAAATCAGTCATAATTACGAAATCCTTAATTAAAATTGAACGGCTTCCATCGAACGAGCCACGCACAGCCACAGTTGCTACTGGATTTTCAGAAGACATTCTACGAAATGTCTACTCTACTTCACTGCTAGATCTAGTAGATCAGCATAATTTTAAAATTTAAAGCTTTCTCAGCAATCAGCATAACTAGTTAATGCAGCAGTGAGCTGTAAAGTAAATTGTTCGTTTAAATATGTGATACAACATTTCGCAGAAGTCTGCGGAATTCAGGCACGTCGGGACAAATTTTTAGCAGAGGGTCGTGTTTTTCAAGATAAAAGTTGACAAGCAAAAAAGTCGCCACCTTCATTTATCCTCTCCTAAAAGTCCTGACAAGCAAATAAAGGTCATTGCCCTTCCTTTGTCTTCTTTTAAAAAATCATGCTTGTGTGAATATACCAGCCTGGCAGCCTTCTATCTTTATAAATTTGAAATTTGTGCGCACGTACAAATTCAGTCGTGACCCCCTCCCCGTACGCAAAATCACCTAAATCTCAAGTCACCTCCATGCAGGGTCTGGGGCAGAGCCGCAGAACCCCTGCAGACTCCTTTAGGGTAATACTAATTATCTTTAACTTTGGAGCTAAGCGGCAGACGAGAACAAACTCCTCCTAAATCCAGGAAAAACCCAATTTCTACTAGTAGGAACACCACCTCAGCTTAAGAAGATTGACTTGTCATCAACATGCCTTTCTTTAGGCACCTCACTGATTCGTCCCTCTCAGTCTGCTCGAAATCTTGGAGTTATTTTTGATAATCACCTCTCATTCTCAGAACACATTGCCTTCGTCTGCCGTTCTGCTCACTATAACATACGAGATGTAGGCTATATGTAAAGAGTAGTAGCATCAGATGACCTCGTTGAGTGCTGGTTGTCTTGAGCAGTCAGTAACGATCGGAGATACATTGGCTGATTTGTGTGGAGCGTCTTATGCACAATGAGACTTATCTTGAATTCAATTCTTTGTTTGGCAGGTAGCCAATGAAGTGATTTTAGGATTGGTGTGATGTGCTCATATTTAGCAGTTCCAGTGATAGCCCTGGCTAATGAATTTTGAATCCTTTGCAGGTGGTTTAAGTCAGGTTTTGAAATCCCAGTGTACAGTGAATTGCAATAGTCGAGACGACTCGATACCAAAGCGTTGGCCAGAGGAATAAGTGCAGAGGAAGGGATGAGGTGTCTTATCCTCCTTATACTGCCCTCTTGTGGCTGTGTTAACAGTGGCGGCTCTAGGACTTGGCAAGTGGAGGGGCCGTTGGGGTGGCAACTTCTAATCATGGGGGCAACCATTTGTTGTTTAATGTATGTAGCATTAAGTATAGGGTCCCAACTGGGGGGCCAGACACTCAATAGGGGG
Organism: Metaphire vulgaris; assembly: GCA_018105865.1. Classification (NCBI taxonomy): domain Eukaryota; kingdom Metazoa; phylum Annelida; class Clitellata; order Crassiclitellata; family Megascolecidae; genus Metaphire; species Metaphire vulgaris. Next base: position 22,030,258 of record CM030832.1, on the reverse strand, counting down.
CACGGGCCCCTCTGTGGAGCCGCCACTGTGTTAATGGAAATCAATATAGAGACATGCATACTAGCGGATGCATGTCACAGAAACTGCCACAGAAATTTTGAGTAATGTTATAATTAAACAGTGAGCTCTGGTGCATGTTTTAGAGACTTTACTTACTGACAGACATGGGTCAATTACGTTTTAAACAATTACATTACAATTATACGGATTTTTGTCAATTACAATTACAGCCAATTACATTGGGCCCAATTACAATTACAAACGTGTCAATTACAATTACTTTTCATTCCTCTTTCTGCTTCTTTTAAAAAACTTAAGTTTCTAAAATAATTAACATAAATTAGTTCAACAAATTCATATGCTACGGCCGATTTCAAAAACCGTAACACAAAGTTTCACAAACCCGCAAATGAGTCAACAAATTCGAAGTAGCCTTTTTCGAGCATGACACTAATTCATCACACAACCGGCACTTCACTTTAATTAACATTTGCATTGGAAACAGCATTATTAAAGTCATCAGACTTTTCAAATAATTCCATATTACTCCTGCTTGATTTACGCTCATCTTTACTGATAGCATAGATTTATTATAATACACTGGATGCCGTCTATCTATGGCAAAGTCAGGCCAAAGTTGAAGCCAGTTTGCATGGATGGTGTGTCAAGAAATGTTTATCCCGCAGATATCTTGAAGACCTCATAATTCTTTAGCGCTATCATTTTATTTGAGTGCAGCGCCTACTTAGATATGGACGACGTCACCGCTTTAATATGGTGTACCATAGTTGCTTTAAATGTGTTCCGTTTGATCTTTTACTCATATTTTCCACAATTATTATTCGTGCCAATTGATTTCCGAATATAAATACTATAATCGTATCGTAAAAGTAGATTTTTAGGTCGATTATTAGTTGAGTTTGAAGCCGTTTTGTGCAGTGCTGATTTATACGACTATAAGCATATGTTACTATGTGACCTATGTCTATGTAATTTTCGAAGGCAGCGACTGCGCAACGTCGCGGCTATTCGCATAAATCAGACGATCAATTACACAATATTTTAAACAACTAGTCCACACTAAATAAGTTAAACGGCTAAACGATATCCGTTCCAACAGTGTACCAAAATTTTCAAGATTTCAGCGGGATAAACATTTCTTGACACACCATCCATGCAAACTGGCCTCACTTTCTGATACCATAGACTCTGTCTTGTGATATTAAAGTCTATGACTGATAGATGGCATTAAACTTTTATTCACAAAAAAGCGCAGCCGCAGAAGACAGGAAGTAGACATATGATAAGCTGGTTCCCTTCCAATTTGAAAGGCAGTAAAACGTAAATGCCGGTAAGTAAATGTTTGCATGGCAACTGACCAGAGCAGTGAGTCCATTTACCAATAACCGTTGTGCTTTGACAATTCACTAACCATCCAATGTATTCACTGCCATACATTCATAGACTGACAAGACTTGGGCTCATACATGCTAATACGCTATTAGAACTTATAAAACTCACATTCCTGTAATTGGGTAAATCAATTACAATATCTCAATTACGATTACAATTACACATGACAATTACAATTACAAGTAATTGAACTTTCCACAGATCAATTACAATTACAATGGCAAAATGTAATTAATTACAATTGAATTACAATTATAATTGTAATTGACCCATGTCTGCTTACTGAGTGGCCAAATAATATAATATAGAATTACAAAACTAGGCCTACATATATTGATAATGTTGACAATTTTCTTGACAATCTACCTCCAACAAAAAAAAGCAACTATACGTTTGAGATTTAATGAAGCTATACAATTCAATTGCATTTACACTGTACAAGTAGCAAATACCAATGACTTTAAACAAATTAAAATTTATTAAAGATGCTCATCAAACTACAGTAACTAATATTAACATTTGAACATTGGCATAGCTAGGAAAAAATCCCAACCGGTGCAAAACCGCCCCCATTCCTTCTCTTCTTTTCTTCCCCTTTTCTCTCCTCCTCTCCCTCCCCTGCTCCTCTTTTTAATAGGGGTCCGGGGTATAACTATATTTTTTTAAATCACAAGTACCCACATGTGATTTTTGGCGCATTTTAGACACACAAAAAGACACGAGAATTTGAGATGTCACTTTCTTCTCTGTGATTGTGAACGTTAGAAATTTCAGGTTCACTTCTCAAGTAGTGAAGTTTTTATAAAAATGTTTAACACGTACTATAGGCCTACACAGTTCCAGACGTCACTGTTTCATTACGTCTAGCTTTTGACGCGAAATTCACGATTATTGCAAATTCGCAATACACGTTTCAATTATCGATTAATTATTTAAAGTATTGTCGACTTACAGTGCCTGCTATCTGCATCAGTTTCATGGCATACTATACGGCTGGCATCGTAGTGATCAAATTGTGGAAACTGACAATTTATTATACAAAGTACATTCAGCAATCGCAGCCATCATCATCTTGATTTCGGATGTCAGAGTGCTCAATACGAATGTCAGAAGAAGGAAGATATTTGCCCTATTCAAATGATCAGCGGTGAGACGTCGGCAAACCATCCCTCCCCAACAGAAACACTGAAACCAATGCCAATCCTGAACTAGGAAAATGTAGCCATTGTGTTTGTGTGCCATCGTAGTAGACAGCGGGGATCTTCTGTTCGGAACTTGAGATAGCAGAGGCTGACAGCCTTTTATCATCGTGGTCCACTGGGTCATGCCAGATGCTATGCGATAACGACGAGACTATTAACGCATCACAGCTTGAACGAGCCCGACTGGAGAAGCCAGTCTGGTGCGAAAAGTTGTAACCAACCAGCTGCAGTCTTGTAGAACCTACAATACCAGGTCTACTCCCTCCCCCCCCCCATAAAAATTTCATCGGATTTACACGATTTGCACAAGTGGCCCTGGGCGGTCCGACCGGTGCAATTGCACCGGTTTGCACCAATGTAGTTACGCCACTGCATTTGAATGTGACATTTAAATTCAATGTCAAAATCACACTTGTTGGTTGATTCACAATGTCTTTTAAAAAATATTAAACAAAGCCCAAAATTATATTATGTCTTAGACTTCTGATACTCCTTTATACAATTCTGGAACTGATGCACCTGGTCCTGACATTTTCGCCAATCTCTGTGCTCAGCCATGCATTCCTAAACAAACAGTAACACATTCATTATTTTTACACAAGATCATACATACCAGTCCATATCCTGAATAATCACTTCAACTTTGCTCACTAGCTATCAATAAACCATTACCACTAAATAAGGCCACTTACTGAAAGATTTTGTATTACACATATAAAACAAGGTCTAATATGGACAACTCATTTCTTTTATTTCAAGTAATATTAAAAGATATATCAATAACTTTCGAGTCCAGTGCAAAAATCAGGCCTTATTCCGTAGCTCTGTGACCCATTGGCATTTAATGAGCTGGAATTTAACAATTCAACAGCAGTACATGTCTCTGCTTGAACAACAATAAAATGCAGCTAACATAATTAGTGGGATTTTGACAGAATGATTAGGAATTTGTTACATGAGTGGCGCCCATGCATGTGAATGTTGAATCTGCTGCTAGCTTTATGGAGTCTTCTTCTTTAGATGCTGTGTATTTCTACGTTAGCGACCATGGATTTCCACTTTGTTCTATCTTGACATCCTCTTATTAGTTCGATGTTATTCATTATTCCCTCAATTCCTTCTCGTAGGCAGTCTACGTATGTGTTTCTCTGCCTTCCTCTGGCTCTTTTTCCCTCCACTTATGGAAGTCACCTATAGCCTAATCAGAGGCGTAGCTGGGGAGGGGCGGGAGTACATGTGTCCCCAGGCGTCAAGGTGGGAGGCGTCAAAATCTGGTTTAGGGTAGCAAAAAAAGGTAAAAAAGAAGCATGAATATAGCCATGATGACTTTTTTGCTTTTCAAGATTTTCATTAAGTCGAGGGGCGCCATCAGGATTTGTCCCCAGGTGCCCAACTGCATAGGATAAATATAGTGACGACCTTTTTTGCTTGTCAGAGTTTTTAGATTTTTTCTGAAGTTGAGAATTTTCTGAAGTTTAGGGGTCGCCATCAGTATGTTTTGTCCCCGGGCGCTGGACACCCTTGCCAGTGGCGGTTCCAGGATTTCTTGGTGGGGGATGAAATGAATTCATAGGAAATTGGTGGGGATGAAAATAAAAGGAAAAAATCAATAAGGTTTGCCAAAAAAGGTTGACCTTTTTTTGCTTGTCAACCTATTTTTTTGGGTAAAAGTGTAGTAAAATTAAGGATAAAATTCCCTTTTGGCAGCCTTTTTTGGCAAACCTTATCATAGTTTTACTTGACTTTTACCCCCAAAATAGGGTTCAGAAGCATCTGCCCTGTGTCAGAACCACTGTTGTATCTGTTCAGTTATTGTGATATTTTTCTAGTCTGTAGCCTTTATCATGTCAATTTGTATCTGTTCAGTTATTGTGAACTTTCTCTAGTCTGTAGCCCTTATCATTTCAAGCTAAACACATATAACCAGTCTGGTGGTGGATGCATCCCCACTCATCCCCCACGTGGAACCGCCACTGACTCTAGCTACGCCCCTGAGCCTAATGCATCAGAATTGCATCGATATTTCTATAAAGAGCAGATAAAGATGTAAAAAGAGTGCTGTAAATCAAACCCTTTTGCACATTTCGCATATATAAGTAAGTAAAATCTCGTGGATTTCTATAGCGCCTTGAAAAGCAGCACAACAGTAGCTGCTTAATGTGCTTATTCTTAGGCGCTCAGCCTTTCTTAAAATAGCTATGGGGAAGGTATATGATCAGCCAGGCAATAGTCAACATCCGACGGGCAGTGAGGCTAGGTTGTTAACTTGTTACAGCTATGGAGGAAATGATTTTAGAAAAAGGAAGGATTTAAGCTTAGACCGGAAGACTTGAGGAGATAGTGCGGATTCAGATTTTATTGTTTGAAAGTGTGCAAGTCTGCGGAGGGAAACTGGGATCGAGTTCCAACTTCCAAAGTTTAGGTGAGGCGTATGAGAAGGCACAGCTTGAAGAGCAATTGAAAAAGCACCTGCACTTTGTAATGGAGGTCTAAGCATCCAGTCTTCTTGATCATAGCATCGACGGGGTCTTCGTCCTCAGCAGCCTCCGCAGCCGTCCGTCTGTCATGCTCCATCGGCCTCCGTCGTCTTTCACCTCCGACAGAAATTTCTTCAAAAGAAAGTTAAGAAACTCATTTCTATTTAAAACTCATCAGCAAAAATGCAAAATCCCCTTCCGGCCTTCACAGAACATCGCCCGACCACGTGGATAAAAGTCTATGGATAGAACAACAACGCCGTATATATAGATATCATTGACGTCTATTAATAGCCTAGACTGTAATTGCAGCAACTGAAGCTAAAATTCCTCCATTTTGCGAAGCAAAGGAGTGTGTTAACTTATAGTTATAGATTCGTATGCAGAAAGTCGAAGACAAAAGAACGGCATTCGGAAACGAATGACGCTAATTACTTAATAATCTAAGGGGCAATAGTTTCAATTTCTTAACACTATATCTGCGTCGAATAACGATCAAAAGTGCGATGGTTTAATTATAATGATTATTTGAAATATCGAACAACGCAAATGTATCAAGCCATGATAAACGTATAATGTCGCAACGCCATCTGGCGAATTTTTTTTGAAGCGAGAATGTCCTATGTATAACAGCGGCGCTTCGTTTAATTAAACGAAAAAGCGCAAAGAGAGGTGTGCAATACAAAAGGAAGGCTAGGCCTAAAATTTTGACACAATAAAATTTTTATGGACATACGCGCGGCACTTTCGGTTTCATTTTTTCGGAAATTTCCGGAATAATTTACAAAATTTTACTTTTCCGGAAAGTTACAACTAGAGGTGGGTCGATTAATCGAAATCGTAATCGAAATCGCGATTTTTGGAAAAATCGAAATCGAGACGATTATTAAATAAATCGAAATAATCGATAATCGTGGAAAAAATAATCGAAATCGCGATTATTTTTCGATTATTCCCGTAAGTTATATTATACAATATTTCCGATTCAAAGAAAGATCAATTTACCGTTGATTATCAGATTTTCATTGAAAATGGATTCAACTGCGTATAAAGACAGGCACCATCTTTCTGGATTTGACAGCAGCTTTCGATGCGGTGTGGCATGCGGGTTTAATGTACAAACTCTCGCTCAATTTGCCACCCTGGTTCTGTCAACTTGTGGAATTACTCATCTCTGACAGACGGTTCACTTGGGAGATGTCAGCTCCTGGAGACGTCAGTGAAACGGTCTAACACAGTGTTCAGTTCTAGCACCTATGTTATTCAATTTGTAGGCTTATAGGCCTACACACGACTTACCGGATACCAGAGACGTCATTTCACTGTTTTTCAGAGGGGCAAAACACTTTTGACCTGACAAGTTACAAGTTTGCGAAAAAGTTGACGACCTTTTTTTGCTCGTCAGCCGTTTATAACGGTTAGTTACTTTTCAGACTAGACTATTCCACATCATATACATCATATCAGGCGCTCCTTTAGGACATGTAAAAAACTAAATACTAAATAACACAAGAAAAAAATTTTTCCCTCAAAATCAGGAGGGGCAAATGCTCCCCCTGCCCCCCCCAAATGACGTCCCTGCCGGATACCATAGGTAGGAAGTTTGGATAGATACGCTGACGATATCGGTCTTGCCACCCAGGCTCGATCATTTAAGGAGATTGAAGACCAGGGTTATTTCTAGGATTGTGAATTGGGGTGGGGTGTCGGGAAAATCTGGGGGGGTGTTTATTTCTAGGATTGTAGGATTGTGAATTTGGGGGTGTCGGGAAAATCTGGGGGTGTCGAAATTTGGAAGTCTCTACCGAAAAAGGCTGACAAGCAAAAAACCTCATAGAGACTCACAAAAAGTCTGACAAGCAAAAAAGTCATCCGAGGATAAAAGTTGTGGGGTGTATTTCTCCATTTGGGGGCAGGCCCCTTCAGAGGCTGGAGGAGACCCAGGCCAGTTGGAATTTCGAGGCCTCTCCTGGCCTTCCCAACAATTAAAATTTTGACAAGCGAAAAAAGGTAATCACCAATTTTGAGGACCGCAGAATACCTTCCTATCTTTCCCAAAATCCCAAAATTGTCAACAAGCAAAAAAGGTCATCAACAATTTTGAGGACCGCAGAATGCCTTCCTAGCTTTCCCAAAATTGTCGACAAGCAAAAAAGGTCATCACCAAATTGTGAGGCCCCTTCTAGTAGTAGCTATCTAGCTTTCTAGCTCTCCCAGAATTCTAGACAAGGAAACAAAGGGAGGCCCCCAAATGATGGAGGCCCGGGCCGAATGGCCCTCCTGGCCCCCCTCTGAATGGGCCTGTTTGAGGGTGTTCAGGGCTAATCAATATGCATTCTGTATGCATACCATTGTCACATTACCAAATTTTAGGGGGTGTCGACCTCAAATTGGGGTGTTGGGGGGGTGTTAGGGGTGTAGAAATATCCCTGTTGAAGACCAACTGAACATCGATACACAGAGGATTACCGAATACTGTAAAATATGGCGGGAAAGTCAGTTTCTAAAGGTACTGTGAAATAATCGTAATCGAAATCGCGATTATATAAAAAACCGTAATCGTAATCGAAATCGTAATCGTGAAAAATAATCGAAAATAATCGTAATCGTAATCGGAAAAAATAATCGTAATCGACCCAGCTCTAGTTACAACCCTAGTAACAGCTCTAGTCTTTGCTTTGCAAACAGTACTGTAGTCTTTATATCCAGGAACGTAGCTGGGAATGAGCTTGGGGGCTCAAGCGGAAACAATCTCCCGTATTTCGATTTTGGATAGATGTCAATGGGCAGCCCTAAAACGTAAACTGCATGGACGCTGCCATAGAGACCTATTGATACCATAGATATAATTATTCGTTGGAGACGAAGAGCGTCGCTAGAGTAAACAAGTGTCGCCGCAATGTCAAGATCAATGGCGTTCTTTGCTTTTTGGAGGATTTAATGCTATTCGAAGGCGAATGGTATTAGATCTGTAGTTGGCGTCCGAACAAAGGTACAAAGAATACAAAGAAAGTCGTCTCGTTGCATTTTTATATCTTAGCAGAGATTGAAAAATTGAAATTGATTTGTAGTTTTGTTGACGAATTAATGCAACTGGATTGTTTTCAATATTAAGTGGCATTGAGGAAGTCACTGAAGCTTACAGTCGAGAATTGTCAAGTGCAGATCTATACAGGCATTGCCGCATTTATTTGGAGGCCGTAAATCTTCTGAATGAACTGTGTAGGAGTGTTATGACTCAGTGATTTTGCTTATTTGCAGTACAATTTAAAAGAATTTTTGGAGTTACCAATTAAACTTCATATAACAGAAGCTGACACTATTTCCCGGAATTTAACTGGAGTACCTACTTCTGAGTTCAGTATATTTTGATGTAACAAAAATCTATCTCATCTGATCAACATGGAAAAGTACACTGTGGTGCGAAAAATAGGTGAAGGTTCTTTTGGAGAAGCAATTCTCGCACGCACAAAGCCAGTTGGTAAACAAGTCGTCATCAAAAAAATCAATATGAACAGAGTAAGAGCAGTTTTCCTGTTATAACTAAAGATACAATGTGCTACAATTATGTGTATACTATCCTGTCACATTTATAAAACACCAAAAATATATGATTGTGGCAGTTGTATTGTATTATATTGAGATAACTTATAACTTATATAGTGCTGAAAATATCAAGAGCCAAAATAAAAACTGCTGTTGAAGACATTGATGAGTCAATGAAGATCAGAGGATGTCAGTCTTGAAAACCCACTCAGATGGTATGAAGAAGTTCCTGCCATGACAACATCTAGTGATGAAACTTTGAAAAAGCGATATTCCACAAGAAAATACTTTCACTCCATTTACATGTAAATGAAGAACTGAAGAGGAGGATGCTGGGGACCCACAAGGTGGTATAAGGAACACTGGCATAGCGTGAGTATTTGGCGCCCGGGGAAAGGTATAAATTTTCCGCCCCACTATAGTTTGAAAACAAACTGGTGATGGCCTTTTTTACTCTAAAGCTCTCATCATGAATAAAATCAAATATGGTTTCTGGCACCCCCCTAGAGGGCGACTGGGGCCGCTTGCCACCCCCGCCCGCCCCTAGCTACGCAACTGTTAAGAAATTCTCTGCATGGAGAAATCAGATGGCGAATTCCTAAGATGCGGACTTCAGTGAGAAAATAATCTTTTGCTGAACTTGGCAGATCTGATATGAGATGGATGCCTCATGCCTAGGCAAAGATTGGAACAGTGGCCATCTGAATGTGGGTCTGATTAGGTGACATCAGCTGAATGAGGCAAGATGGCGAATCAGAGCAACTGCAGTTAGCATCTGAAGACATCCTTATGGAAATAGTGTATTTGGGAATGATGAGAAGGCTGCAGTCCCCGTGACTGGTGCAGAAACTAGGCACAAGATGTCACTAGCACTGCCAAGAGCAGTGATAATCCCAGAGGCACATGATTACACGTGCAAGGCAAGCTGGAAGACACCAGACCAGAAGCAGTCATTATAGCCTGCAGCCAGACTTTCTAATGGTTTGGAATATCATCAGAATTTTTCTTTCCTCATGCAATGATGCTGAATTCATGCATGTGTACTTACAGGTGATGAAGGAATGGTTCTTCTATTGTTTAGAGATTGTTTGATGATGTGTTATAGAATACAATTGAATATAAGAAGATATGCAATGATTGTAGCTGAATTTGCTCTCAAAGTATGCACTTTGATAATTGAAATTGCTTACAATATTAAACTCAGAGCACTTAAGCACAGTTACATATTAACACACCAGAACTCTTTTGATGTGTATGTGTGTGTGTCACCTGATTGCAGATGAATTTCAAAGAGAAAGAATCTTCAAAAAAAGAGGTACACATTTTTTATTTATTCTGCATATGATGGTTAAAATTTTTGCAGAACATTTTCATTCCTCTATTTCCAAGTTATCATTGATTATTCTTATTCAAAACTATGGCCTTGGCATTGTGCTATTCGGTAGCCTAATACTGCAGCCCAGTGTGGTCAAGGTCGACACATGTAGACAAATTGGATGCCAGATTGAGCAACACAATGTGTATCATCACTGGCACAATGCACTCTACCCCAGTTCTATGGCTACCAGTCCTGTCAAACATCGCTCCACCTGACCTAAGACGAGCAGCAGCCAAAGACAGAATAATCGAAAAATCATGAGTGCATGAGGAGTGGCCACTGCACAATGGCATCTTTTACCACCCATATGCCCGTCTCGCCTCCCATCGGCCAATCTGGCAAGACATGTCCCCAAGTAACATCCATGACAGTTGGAGCAAAATCTGGAGGTTGGCAAATGTGGTCAACAAGGCATTTGTGCTTGACCCAGCTATCTGGCAAACGGGTTTTGATCTTCCTCGGCACACCTGGTAAACGCTGAACCAATTCCGCACGGGTCAGGGTCTCTGTGCTGCCATCCTAACATAGGTGTAAGTAATCAGCTACAGACAGATGTCTGTGCAGCCAATGAGCCATATTGTGGAGTCGTCATGTCCGTTCGTGAAGGTCTCAGATAATGGTCTCCAGATGATCCACTCCACTGACGACAGAGCGATAGCCTGGCTGGACACTGCTGCGGCGACTGCATTCACTAGATAGATGGATTGATTAATTATTCAACCAATCCATGGCTTCAATTGTTAATGCTCTTCCATTATGGTAACTTGCATGGGCGCCCGCAGAAATTTTTCCAGGAGGGGTAATGCACAGTGGTTGCAGTTACATCACATAAATTTTTCCAGGAGGGGCAAAACACATGTTAACACAATGGTCACGGTTAATATTTTAGCAAGTTTTTCAAATTTCAATGCGAAATATTGGTATTTGCATTTTCCAGGGGGGGGCATGTGCCCCCTCTTGCCCCAATGTGCAGGCGCCCATGGTATCTTATATCATTGCTTACAATTCCAGTTTCAAAATCACTTATGTAATTTTTGAGAATAAGACCTCTGTATGGATGATTTTACTATAAAAGAAGCAATGCAGAAAGTATATTTTCAAACTAATGACAGTCTTATTACAATCTTGGCCATGTTATTTGTAGTAAAAGCAATCTTATGTAGGAGGAGTAGTTTTAATCTTATACAGTTTAATGTGGTAATCTGGCACCTGCAATATAAAGTCGTCGTTTGTGGCAGTATTGCTGTGAATTTTTGTAGAGAAAATAACGTAACTAGCATTTAAGGTTATGTTGCATACCCTCTTAAAAATCCAAAATGTTCGTTCTCTTCAAGATTATAACAGAATGTAATGCACTGAATGTGTTAATGAGAATTTTTGGAAACTGAAAATTAGTCAGAAAACGGTGCTGTACTGGTAAATTTTCAAACTGTTTTGATTTGCTGAATTCATCACTGTATGCAAGTAGTTGAACAAAAACTAGACCAATGTCTTTTCTCTTTGCAGCGACGGCATTATGAATTGAACACAACAATATTCGTTAATAATATTCACAGAGAGTTTCAGGCTCTAATTACAGTATTTGCAAAGTTAGATGTGTAATGCTTGGGTGTTCTAAATTTTGACAGGTTGCTCTTCTTGCCCAACTTAAACACAGTAACATCGTCTCTTTTGTTGATTCATTTGAAGGTATTTAAATCAGTAAGATTGAAATTCTCCTACATAGATGGTTGAATGATTTGACAAGAAAGAGAGCAGCATTATCTCATGTAATTTTATGTATTTTTCTCTTGCATCCAAGTTAAGTTGATTGATTTGAATCTGATAATTTTAATTGAAAGATAGATTCAATGCTTTAAATGTTATTGCGATTCAATCTTATGTTTGAGTCAATTTGCATTTTGACAGACTTTAACAGTGCATTGTTTTTATTATGTTCATGATAGCATCAGGATATCTTCATATTGTCATGGACTATTGTGATGGCGGTATGTACCACTAAAGAAAGCTAATGTTCAATTTTGTCTCAAAATAAAAATTTCTTTATTTAACACGTTGAGCGCTGGGGTCATCAATTGGCATCCTTATTTTGGTACTGCAGGGCGCTGGGGGCATCATATGACGTCCTCTGTTCAATGCATCGCAAGCCAAGGAGGTCATAGCGGCCGCGCCTGGCAAAATGTGCCGCAGTCAACGTGTTAATACGGTCTGCTTGTTATACATCCAATAGTGGCATTGCTCAGGTCAGAATTACTTGGTAAAGTTTTGTGGTTTGATTATGCTGAAAACATTTGATGTGATGACCATTTTTATCAGAGTTGACATTACCTTCCATTTTACCTAGTGATGGAATTCACTTAAGGTCAATTTCACATAAATGCAAGGTTTGTGAAGCTGTTTGGATTTATTGGGGCCACTCAGTATTCGTGATACCTTTCAAAGCATTTAAAATATATTCTATGGCAGAGGTGGGCAAACTATGACCCGTGGGCTGCATGCGGCCTGCCACACTAATTCCATGTGGCCACGAGATCATTTTGAAATACTCATAAGAGCAGCAAAAAAGTGAGATAATTTGAAATTATTTTAGGGAAACATGGCACTTTATTTTAAAATCCTAGAAGTGGTTATTAAATGTAATGTAATGTAACAAGATATTTATATAGCGCCTTTCCTGAAGAATCACTCAGAAGCGCTCCCACAGCAAATTACTTTGTATTGACATAGAGATAAATTTTAAGTCGTTCAGTGGCGTAACTAGGGGGGCGGGGGGCACTTTGTTGACTGCCCCCGGGCCCCGGGCGGGGGGGCCCCGAAGAGGGGTCTAAGCTAGGGTTAGGTTAGGGTTAACCCTAACTTAAACTTAACCCTAACCCTAGAAATGATGGAAATGATGTGGTGAGGACCTTTTTTTTTGCTCGTCAGGGTTAAAAAGGTGGAGACGATAACGTTTTTTTTTGCTCGTCAGCTCGAAACTCTGGGGCCCCCATGTCAAAGATGCCCCCCGGGCCCCCAAAAGTCACGCTATGCCACTGAAGTCGTTTCAAAAAGAGGGCCATAGAATTAGGAGTTGCTAAGTCACACATACTGGCGTCAAGAGCATTCCAAACGATAAGGCAAAATGATTCAAAACCTCATTTCAGGAACAAGGAGGTTCATGCTTGGGGCACACTGAGAAGACCGTTTGTTGTGGACCGAAGACATGGCCGACCAGGGATAGAGCTAAGAGGATGGAGTAGCTCTGAAAGGTAAGATGGAGTGGCACCAAAAAGAGAGAGTGCAACCGCTCTCAACACACGAAACTCAACTCGAGCAGGATAAGGCAGCCAGTGTAAAACAGACATCATATAATCACTAATGCGATCACGTCTTGTGACACCAGCAATCACCCTGGCTGCTGAACGAAGAACCATCTGGAGTTTATCAAGTCGCACCGATGGAAGACCAGCAAAAAGTGAACCACAGTAGTCAAGCCTTGAGCAAATAAATGCATGAATCAAAGTAGAAGCAGATGGCATGTCTAGTGTACATCGAATCACTCTAAGCTGGCGGAGATGATAGAAGCAACTGCTACAAAGTGAGTTAATATGATCCATAAAGGTTAACTGAATATTTGATATTTGAAAAACAAATATTTAATATCATAATGCTACTCTACTATAGACTAAATAAATTATACTAAAAGTTGTCTTTGATGAGCTATTATGCTAAATCCTCTTGTACAGTGTATGTGTGGCCATCCTAATGTAGTATTAGGTTTCATGTGGTCCTTTAAAGAAGAAGGTGCCCTCCTCTGTTTTATGGCTTACGTCCTAAGTGCCATGTCAAACCAGAAATTGTTTCACATGAGTGTTTCTTAACCCTTTAAGTGCGGATTAAATTTTCAGATGTCGTCACCGTTTTGGGGATTTAATTTTAGGAAAAACGTTCATCAGAAATGAACACTGTAACTTTGTAAATTTGCTTTATCTCAGGCTATATAAGAGCTAAGAACATGATGTAAATACCATTGTTTAGGTTTTTTATTCCTCTTTCTAACCATCCGTGCAGAAAAAAGGGGGGTAGGGTCCACTCTACAGCCAAAAATAGCACCTCCTCCCAAAAATGTTCAAAGAACCATAGCAAATATTTTTCAGCGGTAACCCCACTTTTGTCAGTGGCAAAGTTGTAAATGGATGTAAGAGGAACAAAATAAATCAAAAAAATTGAAAATCGGTCCACATTTGGCAAAGATCTATCAATTCTAATCCAATGACCCTATGTTTGAACATGTCTTATGGCTGAATTTCGGAAAAGTTTTGAATTTTGACAAAGTTTCCGTATTTCTTAAAAATTTGCTATATCTCAGGTTATATAAGAGCTAAGAAGATGAGGTATGCGCCGTTGTTTAGCTTTTTTACTCCTCTTTCTAACCGTCCATGCAGGAAAAAAATTGTGGGTAGGGTCCACTCTATGGCCTAAAATAGCAGCCACCCCCCAAAAAATTTAAAAGACCCGTAGAAAAAACATTTCAGCGGTATAACCCCACTTTGGTCAGCAGCAAAGTTATAAAGATATGTCAGCCGAACAAAATAAACCAAAAAGTTTGAAAATCGGTCTACATTTGGTAAAGATAGATCAGATCTAAACCGCAATAAGTCGGATTCTCGAAGTCTTGGTGCTGTTAGTCTGACCCTTGGCTCCAAAGAATATAGATTTTCTCTTTCAAAGAGGCGATATAGCTGAAAAATAGGTTCCATCTTACCCATCTATCGATGGATGGGTACTAAAGCGATTTATAGCAGAAAATGTATAGGTTTTAACGAAACGCTATGGAACTTCATGACGAGTGCAACTTGTGATGCCCATTTAGTGAACGCTGGCGGATGACGAGCACAACTCAGGATGCCCAGGCTAGGGGTTAAAGGAAATAATTGCTTCAATCTTAAGGTGTAGGTTTTAAAAGATTTCAGGACTTTGATGGCAATTATTGATTTTCTGTGCAGGCGATTTGCATAAAAAGATTCTTTCTCAGAAGAATGTTCTGTTTCCTGAAGAACAAGTAGGTCAACTTTTAAATTTATGTTTATTCTGCATTCCCTAATCAATGATACGCCGTGGGCATTTCCTGTTATCAACAAAAAGAATAATGCTTCAAAACATCCCTTATGTGAAACCCTGATCACCATTTTTGCTTAACAGCATTTGTAACTGATGAGAGATTGCATTTTCTGCATAAAAATGGCAGAATCCTGCTTCATCCCATGAAACAATCAACCTTTTTGCCTTGGATGTTGTATATAATACTAACAGTAGGATCAAGCCTATGCTAGGCTCATTGTGTGTGTGTGTGTGGATCCTCAATTTAACTATGCATTTAGATTTTATTCTTTGTATAAATATAAGCAATATGCGTGCTTTGTTTTTAAATATTGAATTGACATTTTAGATTCTAGATTGGTTTGTTCAAATATGTCTTGCAATTAAACACATCCATGACCGCAAGATTCTGCATCGTGATATTAAAACTCAGGTATCTTCAGTCGTCTTCTGAGTCTCTGAGAGATTGTGCCCCAAGCCATTTGTGATACGATTTATCTTTGAATAACACAAATGATGATAAAAAATATTTACTAAACAGTAGTTTACATATGAATTCTGTGGTTGATCATCTCTTGTAACTCTGAAGAAGCTATGAACCAAGCTTAGGCATTATTTTAAATGTGCAAAGAAGAAGCAAAAGCTTTTGTTTGACAGAACAGAGAGACTAAGATAATTAGAAAGGTTTCTACATGATTTCTGTTATTTTACTTCAGAACATATTTCTGACAATAAGAGGCATTATCAAGCTGGGAGATTTTGGAATTGCTAAAATTCTGAATAGGTAAGTAGACTTACTTGAAGAATGCAGAATTCGTAGATAGCTTGCAGTGACTTCTCAGTTTGCTTCAGTCATCTCATCAAAAACTTGTCTTCTGTTCAGTAGCATGCAGAGGGGGGTCGGTGTGGTGGTGGCCCCTGGCAGCCACCAGTCTCTGCACGCCAATGCTTCTGTTATTTTGCACAAGGCATGCAGATTTCAATGTATCAATGTAATTTCAGTTTGAGACAATTTGTATTTGACAGTTGTGAGTCTATTGCTATGACATTTGGTTGGGTTGATTGTCAGCAACATCTGAGACTGGTATTCAGAAGCAGAATAAGGTTGAGCCAATTTAGTTCATGGACATTTAGTATACAGTGATTGTTCATCAAGACAGTTAAGTACTCACATCACTAGATAATGGATAAGCCTCAAATAAGACTTCAGACCATGATCCGTATTACCTCCTTATTGTCAAGACATGATTACTGTAGCATATTTATATTTAGCAAAATTATAACATTATAACCTATAGTTATCTTTAAAATATTGAATTCAAAAGTGCATTCATTGCACTATTGCTGTTGCAACAGTGGTGCAATTAACTTAGTATCAGAATCTAATCACCCTCACCCAGTGGACCTTATCTGCATAAATGGGGACTGTTATGATGTCATAGGCTTCTAATACTATCATCCTTGGACCTTATTAATGACTCAATATTGAATGACTTGTCAGTCATGTGTTCATTATGTTTAGTACAATGGAATTGGCACGTACCTGCATTGGAACACCCTATTACCTGTCACCTGAAATCTGCAATGCAAAACCTTACAGCAATAAAAGGTAATGTCATGTTTATTACCATCATACAATAATGATGACCAGCCATTGTGTGTATTAACATATAGCAATAATTGAGTAATTATAGTATTAATGCAACAGAGTAAGACAATGTATATTTACTAGCTCAAGTGTTATTGCCTCAGCAGTTAGATGCACTGAAAACATCTAACCTTGAACTCGGCAAGATTGTATCAACTTTGATGAAAACATTGAAACTTTTAGCAAAAAGTCGACGAGACCAATAAATGTTTGGTTATTTTTAAAGCGGACTTCATAAAATAATAAAATAATAATATAATTATGCACTTCATTTATTCAATTCATTTATTTATCTCTGGTAACAGAGGTGATTACCAGAGGATATGTGCAGCAGTTGGATTAGTAGTGACATCTCTTGTTTCTCTACAGTGATATATGGTCTCTTGGCTGTGTCTTGTATGAAATGTGCACTTTCAAACATCCAGTGAGTTCTATTTTTGCATTATTGACTTTGAATAATTTGTGAAAATAATGCTGAAATAAGTTATCTAGTACCGGGGTCACCAAACTATGGCCCGCAGGCCAGATCCGGCCCACTAGGTCAGTTTACCCGGGCCACTGTCTAAATTTGCTTGATAAAAGTTAGGTTAGGTTAAAAAGTCAATTTATATAGCGCAAAAACATGAACGAAAAGTCAAAGGCTAGAGCGCTTTACACTAATACGAAGTCTCGAAGAAATGAGTTTTAAGTTTTCTTGCGAACGATTCGAGATTGGACTCTCTAGTCACATGGCCGGGTAATGCATTCCAAAGAATAAGGTTTCCGCACTTGAACGACCTCTTGCCGAATTTTGCCGTTCGAGACGGAGGAGGAACGACCAGTCTGACGTCTCGACTGGACCTCAGTTGCAGACGCCTGTTGGTAGACGATGGTCTTAGGACCAATGATACCAGGTAGTCCGGGAAAGCTGGATCGTGCAGGGCGCGGAACGTGAGGATGCACCTCTTGTAGGCAACACGCTCCTGGATGCGAAGCCAATGTAGCTTCTCTTTCAGAAAAGGAGAGATGTGCTCTCCCCTTCGAACCCCGAAGATCATCCGGGCAGAGGTATTAAAAACCATCTGCAGCTGATTGAGCTGGTAGTTGGGCAGGCCCCAGAGAATATTGTTGCAAAAGTAGGTGCGATGTCACTATATTTCTGCTAGTGTCACATTTTTTGAGGACCTTTTGGTAAATGAATACCGGTAGTTGGTTCTCTCTGTTTCTTGAGAGTAGTGCACGCTACTTCACCCATGGTTGACATGGAATGCTAAGATTCGTTGTTTTTTTTCTTTTTCCCAGACCTTCCATTCTGATTTACAAGTATTGAACAGGCTGGTTATTATTATTATTAGTATTATTATTATTATTATCTATTAAAATTATCTGTATGTTATTACATTGGTTGGCTGTTAACTCACTGTGTGATTGGTTGGCTGTGTGAAGTCATTCACCTTCAAGCGTTCTGATTGGTTGAAGAATCATTGGTCATTCTGGAATTGTTGGTCGTTGCCTCGGCGGGTGAGTCACTGAAGTGACCTAAAATCAGTGCGGGGTGAGTCACGTGACCTAAACAGTGTAGGCCAAACTGCAGAGTACAGTTTTCAGTCGTCGTTTAAAAACAATCATGCTCACTGTTCTTTCAGTTGTCCAGCCCGCCATCAAAAAGTCTGGTGACCTCTGTCTTAGATGTTGTTTGTTGACAACTGCAATTGTTGGCAACTCATCTGAGTTTAATATTGGAGATGGATTTTCAATTCTTGACTTGAACATAAGCAGACTTGTGTGTCACAGCAGGCATTCATTTGAAACTCAGCTATGGTAGTAAATTTGCCATATTGAAATTGTTACATTTTATTTAGATAATATTTCCAGTAGGAATATATTATGCATTGACAAATTTATGTGTTTCTAGTTTGATGGATCCAACATGGATGATCTAGTGTCAAAAATTGTTCGGTTAGTTTATGAATCAGACATTAGCGCCGAGCGCTGTAAATAGAAATTGTAAAAATAATTTTCTCATTCTTTTGGTGATTTTTCTGTCTCTCGCCTACAACCATCAGCATCACTTTAAAGTCTTTATCTTGTCGACTATTGTTTATATGATTTTTAAAAAATTTTTTGTTTATCTGTTTCTGAAAAGTTTTGCAATTATTTATATTGAAAAGACTTCGTTTGTAGTAATATTGATAATAGTTTTTTCTCTTCTTCTTGTAAATGAACAGAGCAGCGTACAGCCCAGTGACTGCCATCTACAGTTCTGAGCTACGAAACCTAGTCACTCACACGCTGAAACGAGAACCCAGGTAAATGCTAATGAAGTAATCATTGTTCTTATGTTGTCACTCTTTTTTTAATGATAATTGAAAGGCCAAGCAAATGACTTTACTGGGGAAAATTGGCTGGATTTAAAATAATAATAAAATTTATGATTGAAAAAATAATTTTGTGTAAAAAATATACACTTATATATATATATATATATATATAATATATATATATATATGTATAGATATATATATATATATATATATATATATATATATATATATATATATATATATATATATATATATATATATATATATATATATATATATATATATATAGAGAGAGAGAGAGAGAGAGAGAGAGAGAGAGAGAGAGAGAGAGAGAGAGTATATATATACATTTGCATACATGGGAGTACGTTTTTTGTAAGTAACTTTGTAACTTATGCTTTAGAGCGCTAGCGAAATTTTCTCATATTTTACCATTTATGAAATTATTAATTTTTGAACAGTTTTCTTATTTAGTTTCCAAAACTCTTCTAGACATGTAAGCAATTATTTTATTTAGAAAATTGTCACCTTTCTTTCTTCAGAGATCGGCCATGTATTAATAATGTACTGCGGAAGCAAATTTTGCAGGAGAGAATTAAAAAGTTTCTGACGGACGCAGTAAGTTTGACTTTCTGTCTTTGTTTGCATTTTCACTTGTTTGCTTTTATGTCTTTCTCTGTCTCTCTGAATGATTCATTTGTTGAAAACCTTCATTATTTGGGAGCATCTCATTGCATTTGAGAGCAAATTCAGAGTGAATTGCATTTGATGTGATTTTAAATGGCATCATTTGATGTCCGATGTGTTTGTTAGGAGGCAGAAGATGAGTTTAGTCACACTGTGATGCACGGCGCTAAGATGAAGAAATCCCTTCCACCTGGACCTGCTCCTCGACCGCTTCCACCAAGACCCGCTTCCGGTATCATCATTGTGTTCTGCAGATTCACTTAGACTAAAGCTTCTGCTTGTCAGTTGGTCTTTTTCGTGTGACTCTTCAGTGGCGTAGCATGGGTTGGCGGTGCCTGGGGCAAAGTAGACGTATTTTGTCTCCTTGACTCCGGAAGAAGTCTGACAAGCAAAAAAACGGTCCTCCCAGTAGTTGTAGTAGTCACGAGGCCAAGAAATGTCCTTGCCTTGGCACTCTATGCTCGAAGCCTGGAGGCATTTTCCCTTCCTGCCTCCCCATTGCTACGCCACTGTGACTTTTCAATCATATTCTCTTCGTCT
>CM030832.1:21904985-22004985 GCA_018105865.1 Metaphire vulgaris | reverse complement strand
CATTTATGTCCGATAAGATCAGGGGATTTGTAATGAATTTACCTCGGTTGACATATCAATATGTGAAAAAAGAAATTTTGAAATTACACAGTTTAAACAAATTTAAGAAAACAAAACCACTGATTTTGGAAAAAGCCAAACCTGGTGTTATTTTTGGTTCATCTTGTGATATTGGAATTGCAAGTGTAAAGGACAGTAGAATTGTTAATAAACCTGTTGTGGTAAAACTTATTGATGATGTGAAAGATTGTCAAGTGTCGTTGGACATTTTGATGTTGATGAATGTAAAAGGAACTGATTTTATGACAATTGAGCCTACTGTTGTTAAATCTCGACTGAAATTGTTTAATGAGGTTGTTATTAATGAAGTTGAAATTTGTGAGGAATATTTTGAGATGAAGATTTCGGAACAGCAGACAAACGATAATGTACTTTTGAAGCTTGATGTCGATGATGTGAAGTTTGATGAATTAACTAATATGTTGAATGATAAGGAACATGATATGTGGTTTGTTGATCAATTTTATGGAGATGATGAGATTGTGAGTAAAGTGGTGAAATGTTTTGATGGCGGTGAATTTGATATTTTGAGTAAAGATATGCCTTTGATGAATGAAGCTTATGATGTTGTAATGATCAATGTAGCAAATGATGATGGGGATGATGACGATGGTGATAAGGAGGATGATATTTATGATAATGATGATGATGTTGATGGGAATGATGAACTGATATTGTCAGTTGGAGAGCAAATTGGGCCTTTTCGACTTTTAGTTGAAGTGAAAACAGTCTGTGGAAGTGATGCTTGTTTTGTTGGTTACATGTTCATGATGAAATATGTGGATTTAAGGGGTTGTTTTGGATTTAAGTGGTTGTTTTGGATTGAGGGTCAATTGAATAGCAGACATGTGATTTTGGATGATATCTTTGTATGGAACAGAGGATTTTGTAGAACTGTGTTTGACAGAGGAAAGATAAAATTGTTTGTAATGTTGTGGATAGTAATTGGCCTTATTGGACTGAAATGTTAGATTGAAATTGGCATGATGATCTGTTGTATTTGTAAGGTGAATGTATGTTGGTTTAATTTGTGTATTGTGACAGCAGTGATTATGCTGTGGAAACATTTTGTTTGACTTAGTTAACAGATTAATATTGAAAGGTCTGTTGCCTCTATTAGTTCTTGTATATCAGTGGATGATTGTAATGCATTGGTCAATGTCTAGTTGTAGTATGTCAGTGGACAATTGTAATGCATTGAGCAATGTTAGTTATTAGTATAAGTATTTTGATTTATGTTATCTATGGAGGTACCAGTTGTAAATATGTATGTATGACTAGCAGTTGTAGTCAAAATTTTGTTACTGAACGTAGATGATGCATTGTATATAACGTAAAACTGATATGTATAGTAGATAACATAAGATGACGAAGACAAGAGTTTACAAATTATTTATTTTAACTCTTTTTATAATGTATATTATAATTTGTAAACTCAGAAAGGAAAAACATGTAATTTTTCAGGATATAATAAAAAGGAGCTATATAAATAAAACATAGAGTTTAAAGAGGGGGCGTCATCTTATGTATAAATCTTTGGCAGTAATGGAGCATGAAAATGGACTGCGTGAAATGTATTAAATTCGTGTATATGTGACACTTGTGTGTTGAGTTTAAGATTTAATGAAGAAAATGAGTACGTTGGGAACGGTAAGCGGGGGAGGCGTTTACATCTGATGATTAATTTTCAGCTTGAAACGAAAACTTAATGAGGCATTTGATCAAAGTTTGTGCAGTGAAATTTCTTCCAATGTTACATTTATTTTCTTTTTCTTTTGCTAAAAGAAGTTACTTTTATTTCCACAGAACTTGGGAGTTGCAAAGCTGGCTGAAAATGAACGAAGACGGCGTGAAGAAGTTCGAAGAAGAGGAAACAACCCAGTAATATTGGTTCTTAAACTTCGCCAGAATAGTAGATGTTGACTGATATTCTTTGCATTTAAAGTCATTGCTGGAATGGATGAATTCTTAAAGCACAGAACAGAGCTCTTTTCCAACTGCATTCATTGCAAATGGAACTAAGTAAGTAAAGTGAAATCTTGTGTATTTCTATAGCGCCTTGGAAAACAGCACAACAGTAGCTGCTTATTCTTAGGCACCCAGCCTTTCTTAAAATAGCTATGGGGAAGGTATATTATCAGCCAGGCAATAGTCAACATCCAAAAGGGCAGTGAGGCTAGGTTGTTACAGCTATGGAGGAAATGATTTTAGAAAAAGGAAGGATTTAAGCTTAGACCTGAAAACTTGAGGAGATAATGCAGGAATTATAGGAAATGAGGATTCAGATTTTATTGTTTGAAAGTGTCCAAGTCTGCGGAGGGAAGCTGGGATCGAGTTCCAAAGTTCAGGTGAGGCGTATGAGAAGGCACGGTTGCAAATTTTCAGGGATGACTGATTTAGTGGGCATGACAGAGTGAGGTAAGATGATGATGTGGGTCAAGGAGGCTGAGGGGTTAATAGTGACCTAAGGTAGACAGGTTTTGATGACTAAAGTGAGCTATGTGTAAGTGTTATTATCTTATATTGGATACGTTCAGTTATTTTAAGCCAATGTAATGATTTTAATATGGGTGAAATATGGGAGAATTTAGATGACTTAGTGACAGCACGAGCTAGTGCATTTTGTATTGACTGTAATTTGTTGATGGAGGCTTTGGGAAGGTTATAGTAGAGGGAGTTACAATAATCTAATTTGGAGTGGACTATTGAGTTGGCAATTGTGGAAGCAGTTTTGGTATCAAGGCAAGGGCGTGGCGCAACGAAGATCATGAATATGAACATAGCAGGCTTTTGAAAGTTGGGAGATTTGTGATTCAAAGTTTAGAAAGGAATCAAATTTGAATCCGAGATTTCTTGCAATTGGAACAGGGGTTATTGTGGTGTCAGGAGCCAAGACTAGCTCATGATTGTCAATTTTTTTGAGTTGTTGAGGTAGACCAATTAAAAGAAAGTCTGTCTTAGATGGGTTGAGAGCAAGGAGATTAGATGACATCCATGCAGAGATTGATGAGAATGCAGATTCAAGCACGACAATAGATGCATTAAATGAAGAAGGTGAGAAGGAAAGGAATAGCCGAGTGTCATCAGCATAGATTTGGTGATTTAAATTGAGGGAATTAATTAAAGATGAGAGTGGTGTGGTGTAAAGGCTGAACAGCACAGGCCCAAGAACAGATCCTCGAGGCACTCCAAAATCTACGCTGTGAGATAGAGAAATTTGGCTAAGACAGGACAATTGAAAAGACCGAGTTTTAAGGTAAGATGCAAGCCAGTTGTGAGCTTTTTCAGATATGCCAAACCAGAGAAAGAGTCGCAACTAGGCTGTATGCGATGGAGTTTAGGTTGTACCGTATGTTGTAAAGGCATGTCCAGATTTTATAACAGAAAGTGTAGAAGTGCTTATTCCTTTGCTGCAGTCATAAATGGACCAGTGATGGGCAACTAACTAAAAAACATTAGTTTAACTATAACTAAATTTAAACTAAAAATAAGTAGTTAAACTTTTAGTTGCCAACCAAATTTCTAAAATAGTTAACTAAACTAAAAAAATTTAGTTAAACTTTTTGCAACTAATTTTACAACTATTTCCCAGGTATCAGGTATGTGCTCATGAAATATAGGTGATGCTTGCAACATGAACAATTGAATATGTCAGATTGTTAGTCAATGGACCATCGAATTCATTAATCATTGTCTATTTGTCTTAGTCTAGACTGCAGGAACACAAGTTTGTCAAGTTTGTTTGGAAAAAATGACTCAGAAAAGAATAGATAAAAAGGTGCTGTTATTGAGAATTCGGGACACCAACTAAAAAGTTTTAGTTAAACTATTTCATCATCATAGTTGCTTTCTGCCAGCTCATTAGCGGCAATAGCTAGACACAAAACTTTTCCATTTATCTTTTTCCGTTGTTAATCTCATTCCATCTATTATTGTCATTTGATATCTTTCAAAGTCTTCTTTGATGTTATCCATCCACTTTTTCCTGGGTCTTCCTCTTCCTCTTTTTCCTTCTTTGTATGTGTAGAGTGCTTTATATGGGAGTCTGTTACTGTTCATTCTATTTACATGTCCATACCATCTAAGTCTTCTTCTTCTGATTTTATCTATTATTGTCTCTTTCATTCCCAGTGTTTTCCTGATGTCTTCATTTCTTATTCTTTGTAATTTACTTACTCCCAATATCTTTCTCAAACAACTCATTTCTGCCACCAATAGTCTGTTTTCATCTGCTCTTTTTAATATCCACGTTTCTGATCCATAAAGCATTTGTGGAACAATGATAGTGTTGTATATTTGAATTTTTGTGTTGATCTTTAAACTTAAACTATTTAGTTATTAAATAAAATTTTTCAGTTAAACTAGCATTTTGACTAAACTATTTATATTTAATTAAACTATGAAGATAACTTTAAAAATGTAGTAAAACTTTTAGTTAGTAACTAATTACTTAACTAGTTGCCCATCACTGAAATGGACCAAGTGATGAAGATTGTTTTTTTACCATTGTAACTCCTCATTTAGAAAGACTCCTCTAAACTACTTTAGGACAACTACATCCTGACTTAGTACTGTATGCCTAAACATTGTTTATTTTTGAAGTTGGTTTCTATAACATTATGAATAACATCAGATATCATCCATTCAAAAGTAAATGTTAAGGAAAATTACATTATTGTAGCCACATATTGTATTGCATTGCAATGCAGACTACTGATAAAGAATCAGTGCAGACATCTATATAGCACCTCTCCTGAGACAGATGAGACAGACTGTCACTTTAGTTATTATTAATTGATAGTCAAAATTTTGGATATCATGTGTGATGTGTTTTGTGTTAATAGCATTTCAGTGGTTGGAACTGAATGATGCAGTCTTTTTTTCTTCTTATGGGACATGGATTAATTTAGGCTTGACTCATGGCATGATAGAACACCCAGCCGCTGTAGGTAGAGCTAAGAGGGTGGAATGGCCAATAGAGAGAGAGAGAGAGAGAGAGAGAGACAGCACTTGCATGAAGTTGCATCCCTTAATAGGAGTCAGGGATATTTTTACACCCCCTAACCCCGCCTCCAACACTCCCCAATTTGAGGTCGACATCCCCCTCCAAATTTGGTATTGCAACAATGGTATGCATAGAAAATGCATACTAATTAGCTCAAAACATCCCCCTCAAATGGAGAAGGACACCCCCAGATTTTCCCGACACCCCCAAATTCAAAATCCTAGAAATAACACTGATAGGAGTGCTTCTGCACACACAAGACCTGATATTGTTAGGTTGGATCACATGGTTGGGTGTGGAGCAGGGATATGTTTACACCCTTAACATGCCCCAAACACCCCCAATCTGAGACCGACACCCCCAACACCCCCCAATCCGAGGGCAGGAATGACTTTTTTGCTTGTCCAACATTTTCAGGGGACCTCCAGAATATATCAACACCGCCCAAATTAACAATCCTAGAAATAACCCTGATGTGGAGCAGGTAAAAGAACAAAGAACAGCTGAGGATGGCAGAGATGATACGGATGGGTGCAGATCTGCGTATGTGTGGTTCTGGCCTGTCTTTTGATGGTGGTAATTCAGTTGTTGTAGAGAGAACACAAAGCCTTTTCTTTCAGAAGTTGCTTGGTTTAAATGTCATTTACGGTGAATTCTCTAATGATGAATAAATGTATTTAAGATTTGACTTCTGTTTCAGAATGCACTTCCTCCTAGATTCGTTCCAAATAGGAGGCCAAGTGCCACGCCTCTCAAGTCACCTGATCAACCATCAGCAAGGCCAGGTATGCTACCTTAACACTCAGGAAAGTAGCAAAGAAGTAAGTATTTTATTATCTGTGTAGGCATTCAGCGCTGGGGTACAACGGCATAGAGGCGCGTCCCCCGGGTGGCGGATGGGGGGAAGTCCTGGGCTGGGAAACCTCCTGGGATTGCACCGAATAATATGGAATAAGGTGCTGTGGACCAACTGTACCAGAAGACAACGGCAGGGATGGTGTATGTATTCAACTGAAGAGCATGGAAGAACAGCATCACTGGCGGAAGATCTTCGTACGCTGTCGTGCCTGCAGAGGGCGCGTGTCCAACTACTGTATATGGGGCATTGCGGCCAGCTCGATATACCGAGAAATCATGACCAGTGCTCGGCGAAAACAGGGTCATGGAAGGACACAAGACGGGAACAGGAGGCGGATCAACATTCTGTGTCTCGCTATTGCCGCTGAAGAGCTGGCAGAGGGCAGGATGGTGACGATGCCTCTTGGAAATGTCTTGTGCCCAGCTATTGCCACCAATGGGTTGGCAGAAAGCAATGATGATGATGATGATGATGTAGGCATTCAGAAGACTGAATTTTTAAAGAATGCCAGCAACCAATGGATAAGAACTGCATCTCACTCAAGTGAATCCTAATAGTGGAAATTCCATAAATGTTTTGAAAGACAGAAAGAACAAAGGAAGTAAGTCGGTTGATGAAGGTTTTCTATTTATGAAGCTTTTCAATGGTCTAATTAGAATGTTTTTGACAATTTTTGCAGTTCCTTCTCCACTCAACCCACAACTTGCTGCAAAACAGGGAGTTGCTGCCGGGTAAGACAGGGTTCTTTACTATTCTGCACTTCATGTTGATCATTCTAATTGCATTACGTAGCAAATTCACAATTTTCATCCCCATAATCTGGGAACTACGAGACATAAAACAGTAAATTTTTATTAATACCAATAACTGATGTATGATGAACCGGACACAGCAGGATCTGAGATATGGTCAGTCAACGCGTGACTTTTAAACTCGGGACCATCCTGTTCATGGCTCAACACAGTTTTGCTCCACCATACCTAACTGATATGTTCTGCTTGTCGGCTAAGTTGCCTGGTCGGTCACATCTGCGCTCCGCCGTGACCGACCGGCACGCTCGCAGTGACTCAAACTCGGACAGGCTATGGTGACCGCAACCTGGCCATTGCTGGCCCGGTTGTTTGGAACAGTCTGCCAGCAACATTGCGTCCCTCTGACTCAACCATGACGCTGTTATCTTTTAGGAAACAACTGAAGACATTCTTGTTTGTTTGATCCGGTTCGCAACTGACATTAGCGCATTTGCTGCTTTGGGATTATTTGCGCTCTAGAAATGTTCTTAATAATAATAAAAATAATAATAATAATGGTAGTAAAAGTCTAAATAAACAAATTTGGGGAGATCTGCCAGAGAACAGCCCCACTGAAGAAGGTGAGTAGGTGAGGTACTCGGACCTCTTTGGTCTATTATAAAGGAATTCACCCTTTTGACCCTGTTGGATGCTGAGGGCAGCAAATGGTATTTGGTCAAATTTTGAATTGATCAGATTTCAGTAAATTAACAAGTTTTGCTTTCAAATTGTGCATCACAGTTTTCTGTAGAATTTTCAGACTTTTCCAGAATTTATTTTAAAGCCTAAAAAGCTCATCACTATTAATTCTTTGTTAAATTCATCAGAGTGACGTTTGTTATTGTTCTTATGGATCAGGTGCACAACAAAAGTACACAGCACACACACGCGCACACTCATGCACATATTCATGAGTGTGCACGCGCGCACGCATGTGCACACACACACACACTTTCTGACTGTTGTCTTGTTCTGTTGTCTCTGTTAGTATTGCAGGAGCTGAAGCTGCAGAGCGAGCAAGACGAGCAAAAGCAATCCTGGAGCAACGAGAAGCAGCAGCCAGAAATCGAGCAAAGGCTCAAGGAGGGGTTGGGGTTGGAGTAGTGAGTATCCTTGTCCTGATACTTTTTGTATTTATGCATATATTCATAACCATTACTAAAGTCAAGGTGTGAAGCTTTGTGACTTATGATTAAGTAATGGATGATTATGTTTAAATGCTGCTAAACTTATAGGTCGGCTTCTTTCTGCATGCTGTCTAATTTTGATCGTCATTTGTGAAATATATTTGTTGTCAAAAATAGTAAGCTAATATATTGAGCTTTAAGCTTGAAAATGCAACTAGAAGTATTTTGTTCTTGATCAAAAAAAAATTAAAGTATTTTACAAACTGGAGATCTCTTATGATATGATAATGTGTTAAAATCATTTTCTCAAATATTTTTGACGTAATAATATTTTTACTAGAAGAGGAATAGACAAGGATTGTTTTATTGATTTACTTACCGGATATATGTTGAAAATGTTGATTTTGATTTAATTATTTCCAAATGGGGAAATTGGGGGGTGATATGTGTATAATTTTATTTTAGCATGGAGGTCAAGGTGTCAAGCAAGTCATTCCAGTCATGCCTAGTCCAAGTCCCTATGGAAGAGCAAGGCCTAAAAGTCCAAAGGAGGTATGCCATTTAACATTCATCATCATCAGTCATGCTTAGCCAGAGTGGCCGATGTGATTAGCATTGCAGGATGTGATTGCTCTCCATAAAGTTCTGTCCTAAGCACACTGGAGTGCTTCGGTGGCCGTTAGTCCACAGTCATCACAGATTTGATGCAGCCAGGTGGTCGGTGGTCTTTCTCGAGGTCGATGCCAATCAAGGGCATCTGTGACGCCATCTCAGACGGATGCACCTTGGCATAGTATAGTGTGGTAGAGGCAGATACTTTGATTGGGAGTCGTGCTACATGTCCGAAAAGACCAAGATGCCGATGACATGGCCTGATCGTGAATAAATCTCGTCATTGCATACAAAGTCGAACCACTTAACATTCAAGATACAATGCTGGGCCTTTGTGTGGAATGCCTCAATTTTCTGCCAGTCTCAATTGGTCATAGTAGTGCAGGTCTCACTGCCATAGAGAAGAACTGGGCCAACCAGAGAGGTGTACATCCGGAATTTGGTTTTAAGGCTTAGATTCTGTTGTCTCCTGATTCTGTCAAGTAGATTCAGGGCAGAGGAGGCAATACCTCTGCGCGGCGAAGAGACTCCTCTCACGAGTTAGCCATGCTGTGCATGTTTGAGCCAAGATAGCAGAATGATAGCAGAATGAATCATGGTTTCTGAGCCAATGGAGATAGGTGTCTGATGTGACCAAAGCCGAGGTTCTGGGTCTTTGTTTTAGCCCACGAGATGTGAATCCTGAATTTGGGGGCCTCGGTTTCCATCCGCAGTAGGATATCTCGCTGACAATGCTGCTCTTTTTGATAAAAGTCACAAGAAGCTTTGATATAACCTACATTCAACATGCTTGTGATATAATAATAATAATAATAATAATAATAATAATAATAATAATAATGATAATAGCAACAATAACTGAGTTTAGAGTGACTCACTGGGATTTGTCCTGTGTTAGAAACACTGTTTACTCTAAAGAGGCTGATGTTGGAGAATATTTTTCATCGATTTTTTAAAAAATAGTGTAGATTGTATTTAATCTTTTATGCTTAGACAACCTGCTTACTGATAGCAGTTTTATAAGTTAAGAGCATTTTGGTATTGAATGTTTTTCTGTCTGAAGGACATCCAATCTCATCTTCAGCAAATAAGAATGCGTAATTTCAACACTCGGCGCTTGCCTTTGAAAGACAGAGTTGCCCTCGGCCTACAGAACAACAGGCCTCAGGTTAAACAGAAACTGCTCTCCATCGTTGATGTTTGGTTCCGGAATTTGACCCCACACTGTTGATCATGATTGAGGATTAACCAAAAATGGGGTTTAAAATTTTTGGGGTGGTATTAGGGATGGCACAGTGTCATGTGACAAATTATGTTTTGAGAATATCTGCAACATCTGAACAAGAAGCATCTGCCTCTGTCAATTGTTTGTTGCTGTCTGTAACGGCTTTGACTATATAGTGAGAGTTACTTTGGTGAAAAATCAATTTGGCCAAAGGAGTGGGGATGTCAATGCAGCTCATATACACTTGCTGACCCACAGAGAGAAATTCCGGGCCCCTGTGCAGAAGGGCAGTCACGGGCCCCTGAGAAGTGTGAAAAAAACTTATTCTGACCTTTTTTGCTTGTCAGTCTTTTTCAGGGTGTTAATACATGGCTGGCCCGGGCCCCTACAGGTCACCGGGACCCTGTACATTTGCCCCTACCTCTCTTCTCGGCAGGCCTGTACATATGTTGCTGTTCAGAAGGTGAGTCTTTACTTGATGAGGCCGTCATTTGAAACACTGCCTCCATGCTGAAAATCTTACCTAATTCGAGCAGCTTTGAAGATGGATGATTGTATTGTATACTGGACTATTTATATAGCACCGTAAGCATAGCATAACCAAAAACAAGGGCGCTTTACAGGGGGTATGACTCCCTAAACAGATGGCTTTTCAGTCTGTTTTTGAAGATGGGCTGAGATTTGATCTTCCTAATTTCAGGTGGAATGGTATTCCACTGGAGTGGTCCGCCTCGGAGAAGGCGCGATCACCGAGGGTTGGAATCTTTAGTGGTTTTGGGATAGCGAGGTCGAGAGAGGATGCTGATCTCAATGTCAACCGTCTAAGTGCGTCGCTAGCAGGTGTCAGGAGTCGCTCCAAGTACTTCGGACTGGCTTGGCCGGTGACAATGCCGTGAATTACTAGGCATCTTTTGCAGTGAAATAAAAGACAGACCGAGATATTAGACAGCAACAAATCAAGATGCATATGCTATACATACAGTTCAATGAATCATTATTATTATCATTGTGTGAAAGACATTATGTTACTTAGATTGCAGCTTTTTAGATTATAGTTTGATAATTATTATAATTGCTTGGTCCTTGTATTAGTATAATGGATGGACCTTTCAATGAATTGTGTGTGTGTGTGTGTGTGAGAGAGAGAGAGAGAGATAAAGAGAGAGAGAGAGAGAGAGAGAGAGAGAGAGAGAGAGAGAGAGAGAGAGAGAGAGAGAGAGAGAGAGAGAGAGAGAGAGAGAGAGAGAGAGAGAGAGAGAGAGAGAGGAGCATCCTGCCCAACCCTCAAAACATAGGCCAAGCATTAAAGACCACTCTGCCATAATATCGCTACTACCACCAAATAAATATTTAGCATGAAGTAGATATGACAGTGTGACTTAATTTTATCAGAACATTACATGCTCAATGTAGATATATGAGCTCATGTTAATCTTTTTATTTATTAAATCACATTATTATTGCTATTTTAGTCTGCAAAAACTCCAGCTAATGATCCTGAATTGAGAAAGAAGAAGCTGGAAGATCTCAGAGTATTATTCAGGAGTTATTTTATTCTTTTTATTCTTTATTTCAATATTTCTACAAATGATGTAGCATGTTCAGTGTTTGAACTTAAAAATGATTTGAATTTCTAAGAACTGATTTGAATTTTTAAACAAACTGTGTCCTATTTGATCTTTAAGTTTAGGGACTCATATTTATCCTTCCAACATTGATTGCTTCTGACTTTGGTTGGGCTTTTAGTATTGAATTAGAGCAGGTCTGCTGAGAGGAGGGCAGGGGCAAAGGATCAGGGACCCGGTGATCTGTAGGGGCCCGAGACAGGTTTGCAAACCTGCCCGTATTGCGTATTTTTTAGAATAATTTTTTAGAATAATTTTTTAGAATAATTTTTTAGAATTTTTTCAAAATAATAATTTAGAATAATTTTTTAAAATAATTTTTTAAAATAATTTTTAAAATCTTTTGGAATAATTTTTTAGGGCCCGGTGATCTGTAGGGGCCCGGGGCAGGTTTGCAACAAAGTTATTAAGAAATATTTAGAAGTGTCAGGCAGAAAAGGTCAAGGTCATTACCACTTTTTACACTTGTTTTGCATATTTTTAGAAATTGTTTACCTTTTTTGAGAACAAAACAATTCACAGACTTTCTAAAAGTAATGTAGAGGCCTGTGACTGCTCAGCCCAGAGACTTGGAATTTTTCTTGATGGGCCTGTATTAGAATTTAAGATATTGGCTAATTAGGTAGTCTTTGATGTTAATTATAATTTGGCTGATAATTTAGGTTGCAGTTTTTGACAGGTAATTGAAAACATTCATGAGAATGTTGTGATCAGTGCAAATTGTTACGATGAAAAATGTAGGTTCAGGCTGAATTGAAAATGAAGCAGTTGGAAAATAAGCGGCAGAAGCAAATCTCCGAAATGCAGAAACAAAAGGATGAGGTGATTTGTCTTAATATCAGTTGTGACAGTTATTATTAGTTGCTATAGTTATTATGAAGTTACTGTGATAATGCTGTTCTTGTTAATGCATCCATCTTATTTTGGAATGATCGTTATTCTTTGATGTCCATTATAATATACTATTGCAGTATTTCGGTTATCATGTTTAATCTAATTTTTCTTAAGTTTTTGATCTAGTTGTTGCAGTGTTTCGTATTTATGAGTGATTTAATTTTAATTGTTATTTTAATCAGAACAATTTAAGATTGGCTGCTTTTGAGAGAAGGATTCTTATTCAATTAGAGGTTCTTTCTTAATGTTTTCTACTGAATTTTAGGTTCAACATCGTCCTGTTAGTGCGAGGCCAAAGCAGTGAGTTCTCTTTCTGTGTTATGAGTTAATTTCCAGTTCATTTCCCATCTCTTTATCTCTTCTGGGGAGAGGGGGGGTTCAACCCCCGTCCACTGGCCATCATCAACTCGTGGTGAAGTTGAAAAGTTTTGGCTGGGAGTTGTCTGACCTTTTACTGATTTTCTGGAAAAATCAAATGCTGAATATAACTCACATCAATACTTATCTCCTAAAAGCATGGAAAATTAAAATTATTGAAAAAATTTACAGCAGAAAGACAATGACTAAGACATTTTGGAGATTGTGTTATGACTCGTATAGGAAATCAGACTGAAATAATAATGAAACTGAGAGCTTAGAAAAGATAATAATTGAGAAAGTGTGGCTTCAATGTACTGGAAACGTCAGCAACTGAATGCATTCCTCTACGTAAAAGTATTGTGTGGTCATTTGAAATGCCAGCGGTTTCGGCGGATGATATTGGTACAGTTACATATCGTTTGTTAATTTGCTTTATAAGGACTGATCCCGCTGGAAAAGTTGGCATGACAGCAGCTATGGCTGCCATCGGAGCTCTTCCGGAGAAGGAAGTGGAC
The DNA here is from genome assembly GCA_018105865.1 of Metaphire vulgaris. Taxonomy (NCBI): domain Eukaryota; kingdom Metazoa; phylum Annelida; class Clitellata; order Crassiclitellata; family Megascolecidae; genus Metaphire; species Metaphire vulgaris. Next base: position 21,991,912 of record CM030832.1, on the reverse strand, counting down.
ATCAGAAAAAAAGCAAAATGGAACGACTCCCCCGTGGAAAATGTCCTCTCCAGTCTTGATCTCGAAAATTCGAAGACGGCCGGTATGCTTAAAATTTGAGTGTCTTTGTTTGAAATTAGATATGGATGTGAATTTATAATTTTCTGGTCTGTGAGTGATGTCTAACTTTGTTCTAATTTTCGTTGTAATTTATTTTCATCTGAATTAACTAAGAAATCTATAATTTCTTTTAGTTTGTAGGCTTTGATAATCAGTTGATTCATGCTGATATTATCATTTAATCAAATTTTTCTTTCATGCTGAATATTTGATATTTGATCAAATTCAGTGCAAAAATTTGATGAATAAGGTTATATAGTAGAACAGTCAGAGCCTTGCACCAGCGGGTCGTAAAATTTCAGCCATATTGGCCTTTACTGTCCATCCAACAATCAGAAGACAGTTAAAAATTATTTTATTATTTTAACGTTATGAAGAGTTAATTAAAATTAATTCATGATTTATCTGCACAGTTATTTTTGCAACATTGTATAGTCATATTGAATGAAATAAAAAGATGATTCGTCTTTCTTTTTATTTGGAAGTACCGGTAATCTGAAAAAATCGGACTTCATTCGTGCTGCGATATTTCATTCTGTTTGCATGATTCCAGATGACGATGATGACAAAACGCCGAGGCAATGGCCCAAACAACAGGGCACTATTGTAAACATTCTGAGTCAGCGCCAATTGTCACAGGATATTGCGGCCGAAGGTGGTAACTCATTGTGTAATTGATTTATTTATGTGGCGATTTATATTACTGTTCAGACAAGAAGAAGAAGGTAATGGCCCTCTTTCAAGCTGCAAAGAATCTTGGTTTTCATTTCAAGTCTTTTCTAAGTTTTGAAGCTCGCCTATCTCAACTTTTCAAAAGACTCACATTTTTTATCAATATTGCCTAGTTCCTCATTTTGATATTGAAGCTGCCTCCACAATCCAATCACCACTTGAGTAGTTCACTTATAAACTCCATATGGGACTATCGTAACTCCTTGTACTACAGCCTTCCTTCAAGTCTCCACCGGTAGACTTCAGTATATTCAAAATGCACTGGCTCCTTACACTTATAAAAAATTACTAGTCATAATTCAGACTGTAAGAAGTTTACTATTCTGACATGGTCACGATGATTCTTTTGTAATATTATTACTTATACAAGATGCCTTCTGTAAATTCTGCAGTTGATGCAAATGCTGGAAAAGTGTTTGATGCAGAGAGATGTTGGAGTAGCAAGGAGCTTTAGCTGCAAGAAGAGCAGCAGTAATTAGAACAGTTTGCAAAGAAGAAAGCAGGCTTTTGGACAGACAAAGATAAAGTGCATTGCAATTTATGTATTAATGAGAATTTTAATTGAGTTGGGTCTTTTTGGAATCTTTTACCTGCTGCTGTTGAACTCAAAGGTGCCATTTGTTTTAATATCATTAAACATCATAAGGCCACTTAATGGCCTTCTGAGGTTTGATTTTCATACCTCTACATTATCTAATTATATTTTTTACAACAGATAAGCTATTTGAAAAGAAAATCACCACTTCCTCTGATGTTCCGGAAAACGTCAATGCAGAGAACAGTTTGCAAAGTAACCATGCATCAGAAGAGAAGATCGTTCGGTTGGGAAGGTCTCTGATTCAAAAATCTGTGGTTGACAATCTGAAAACTGGTAAATTCGATGCTGGTGATATGAAACTTCTGCGAACTTGCTCAGAGCCTGACCTTGCAACACTTCTGTATAAGACAACATCAAAAGGAGAAGGGGTCATCGCTGGAATGAAGAGCGATGCACTTATTCTCAAAAAGGCAGACAGCTTGACTGCTATTGATGATATCTCGGAGGCAAGTTTGTGATGCGGACGATTCTATCTTATAAATTTTTTGAGAATGTTTTAGAAAGTGTGGTTTATGATCTGAATGTCTTGCTACACATCAGTGGCAACTCCTAGTCTCCTAGATATGTCTAGTTGTACCTGGTATATTTTCATTAGATAAAAATGAAAGAGAATTTTCTTCAGCCAGACCTTAGTCCTAAAGGCATTTGAGCTGTATTTTCTATGCCTCATGAAATTTGTATCCTGTAAGTGTTCCATGCTTTGCTCTCCTGTTGTTTCCATTTCTATGCCGAGAGTCAATAACTGTTGAATGATTACCACAAAAGCTTCTTGTCCAGGATTTCTACACAATAGTTGTAAGTCTTTGAACATCCAATCTGCATAAATGATAAAGGCATCTGCAATTTGGCACAAGTTCAATAGTTGACATTTTAAAGATGCAATGAAAAACATTGGGCTGCTACAAAGCCAGCATTATTTTCCTCAAGTGATTGATAATGAATCTTAGAGTCAGAATTTACTGGGGTTTTTACTCAACCAAAGGATTTAAACCCTCAAGCCCTCTGGCAGATCAAACACTGCATTTCATCCTCAGAGCATGATGCGTCATATTCGCATGTAGTTTGATGTTATTTTATCATGAGATATCTTTGTGAACGGAGTTGAAGTAATTATCAACTCTTTGGCAGATTTTGGGTAAAACTGATAGTGACACTGATTCCGATGAAGAAAATGAAAGTCCTATGAAGTATACAATAGAAGACATGGAAATTGCAGACAATGTGATTGATGTGAACTCCAGTGATGACTCAGAGTATGATTCAGAACTTTTTCTTCTTTTAGTCTTGAAATTCAACTCTAGATTTCAGCATTCTGATAATCTGGTATTTATGAAAATGGAAATGGGACATCAGCCAACCTCAGTTCTTATCTGATGTCACTGTATCAGGATATGAATGTTCCATTCAGAAGTTGAATTATTGTAATGGATTTCATGTATGATTTAGGATGGATGATGACATTGAAGAAGTGAGTTGAATTGTGATGACAAGAAAGGTTCAGTGTTATTCTAATATCAATGAAAGAAAGAAAGAAGTAGCTGTTTAGTATCAATTAGTTTTTACTTAATCCATTGTTAATCAGCTGAAGAAAAGCAAAATCTAAAAGCTTCATCTTGTTTAATTTTGTAGCCAAAATTCAGAAGAAGAAGATATGCAGACACTTCGAGAGAGCATGGCTAGCATACTGAAGAATGACACTGGAAAGGGTTTCTGGCAATATTCTACTCTCTTATTATGTGAACAATGGAAACTCAGCAGATTAGAAATGATCCTTTGTTTAAAAGTTATTTGAAAGGAATTAAATGCACCACTTTTCTTACCTTGATCATTAGCATAGCTACGAGGGTGGTCGGGACCCATATTCAGGCTGGAACCAATCTTGGAATTTGTGCAAAACTAATGAGAAAATTCTATGTAAGTGAAAGTAGGGAAATTGCCAATTAGCTTTCACATAGTCTGTAAAATCCAAATCTCAAGATTTGAATCTAATATTATCATGATTTTCCTGGCTGGGACCCAACTGGAGGAGATCATGACGCTTTCCCAAACTGTGTAGTTGGGTCTGACCAAGTTGACCTGACCAAGTTGACCTGTAGTGATGCTGCTTCCCCGATTATGGAACTCTGGCTATGCCAGTGATTTTGATCCAAGGATTTTTTCTCTACGACTTTAATATAAGTTAAACTGATTTGAGAGTTTGGTGGTGGTGGTGGGTGGCAGTGAGATCTTAATTAAATTGATTTTTTATTGCATTTGGTTAATTTTTGTGTAATTTATAGATAATTATAAATAAAACTACTAAGCTAAAACATTTCCACAGCAATCTAAAGATATTGAAGAATAACAGCTGTTAGTTTTAATGTCACCAGACACTGATGACGTCATAGAAAGCGCTGTTGAAAAAGAGAGAACAACAAGTAAAAGTGAAAGTTCAAAGAAAGCAAAAAAGAAAACAAAAGAATCTGCAGAAAATGGGTTAGGTCCTTCAACAGCACACAACTGCTATTTCATTAGTCTAGTATTGAGTATTTCCATAAAAACCTGCATTTGTCATTTTAATATTTTTGATGTTTTGTTGTGTGTTTATTTGCTTTTATGGTTTATTCAGACTTCTTGCTGAAAGTTGCAAACATAGATGACCATTGTGTGTGTGTGTGTGTGTGTGTGTGTGTGTGTGTGTGTGTGTGTGTGTGTGTGTGTGTGTGTGTGTGTGTGTGTGTGTGTGATTATTGGAAGTCATTGTGACCGGTGAATACCATATTGATGTACTGTTACATTCTTGCATACGTTATAACTCTGTACAGCGATTGCACTGTTTTTGGCTGCTATTAAATGCATTTGGCAAATCATTGCATAGAATTAACAGGAAACTTGTGCTGCTAACAGATGTTTGGTAACAGGAATAATAGCTGAAAGACTTTCAGTCATGAAATCTGCAAAATATGGCATTGGTTTTGATATAATTGTCTTATTGTATGGCATTGCAAGATGTGTGTGTGTGTGTGTGTTTCGTGTTTGTAGATCACCTCCAAACACATTCAGTGATTCTTCTGATGACTTACAAAGCATGAAACAAACGATGAAAACATTGTTGCTGCCTGAAGGCAATAAGGAAGGTTTGTGATTCTCTTCTGGCTAGTTAATTATCAACATAATTTGTTGAAATATTTAAAAAATTTATTTTGCATGCAAATTAATTATCATGCACTGCATATTGATGCAAGATGTTTTAGTAGAATATAAATTTGACTGTTTATTTGTAAATTATTCAGTAATGGCATTTGCATTGCAAATGATAATTAAGAACTTGTTCGTTTTTTTATGTAAAAGTAAATACCAACTTCATTGATCAAAGTTAACTGAGCATGAGTTTGGATTACAGTTGTCATTTTCCCTTATTTTTAAGCTAGGCATTGTGTTTTGAATAGATAGCCTTTAACATTTCAGTGAACTTTTGTTACTAGCTGACAGCAGTGAAGATGAGTTTTTTGAAGAAGAAAAGGAATAAGTATTTAACCAAATAAGTCAAAGAAATAATCACGGAAGAATATCAAACGCATCAGTTCTATGCTGCATTACTTGCAGAGCAATCATGACTCACCGAACACCACACAAGCGTCAAATGGCTTTCAGCAATTATCTCAAAATGGATGTAGAATTGATTTGTGTTGTTTCTGTATCTGTTTAATTCAGGTCTTATTGTTTACATGCTATTTGTGTTTTGTCTCGTTGATTGCATAAAATTTTTACACCAAAACTCTTGTGCAAGATGTGTGTACTACAACGTTACTTAAGAAAAAGAAGAAGAAGCCACTGCAATATACTAAACTATACTACAGGTGTCATTTTAGTTGCATAGCACAGTGATGGTCCTCTGCTTTATGCATCAATATAGACACTCATTTGATGTATTTGATGAATATCGCCACCAGCTGCTGTGAAAGATTTGTGTGTTTTATGTTTAAAATATTGCCCAATATAAACAATTCAGGTGTTAAAATGTTTTATAAATTTTAAGTTATACTAATAAAAAAATAGTAAATTAGCTTCTCCATGAACTGTATTCAGACCTGTTCTGCTGATGAAAAGATCAACATTTCTTATTTTCTGCAAAATACGAAATACTAAATGTGAGGATTTCCTTAAATTAGAAAATGTTAAGTACTTTTATGCAATTAAGCCGAGACTTGCATTGAAAAAGTCAGTTAGATCGTCGGAACTCTTTTGCATTTAGATTTTATATGGAATCACTTCAGTTCACTGTAAACAGTTTAGTAAATACGTGAGTTGTGTTTGAAAATGTATTTGTAATGTAATGTAACAGAATATTTGTATATCGCCTCTTCGCCAGAATAACTGATAAGTGCTCCCACTGCGATTACTGTGCATTGACAAAGAGATGAGTTTTAAGTCGTTTCAAAAAGAGGGTCATAGAATCAGCAGTTGGCAAATTATAAATTTATTTCCATCTTCACCATTATGTAAAATAGGCAAACAAAAGGCCTAGTGAAAATTATTTATTCCAATTGCTTATGGGTCTCAGAGGAACTGATGTTCATTATTTTTGATATTTAACTTACATTAGACAGGAATTTCTTCAGCTATAAAAACAAACATGAACCTTGATGGTTCTTGAGGGGATTTTGAGCTTTGAATTGAATTGAATTTTTAAAAATTGAAAACATCGTTTATTTTTTCAACTTCACACACACATTACCATTGACATTAAGCAATATAACATGATCTTAAATATCAACATAATGGTTATATAAACATTTTTACTCAAGACTGAACACTTAACTAAGTGGTATAACATGATTGCAGCACCTTTTAGTATAGAAGGATTATAATTAAATTTTAACAGACATCTATCAAACATACTTGAGCTACAAATACATGTTGAAAAAAAGGGTTGACTGAAGGGACCATAGGTCCCGTAATTAGTCAACCAAGTTAATATAACAGTAAAAATTAACTAGTTTATACAAAAAATTGTAAAATGGAATTGACAAATGAAAAAATGAAAAATGACTGTGAAGCTATGGGTAAGTTTATAGATTGCAACAAACAATTAATGTGTAGAAAGTATTTAGACTCTGTATTTCTTAATAGATCACTGTAGTTCAATGCTAGTCTTTTTGTTGCATCGTGATAATATGCTTGTTAAAACTAATTTTAAACATGTGTAGGTTTACTAGTGAGGTGATAAAATCTGGTAATTTATTCCAAATTTTGGGTCCATAGTATCTAATGGTGAATAAACTTCTATTTGTTGAAGTGAAAGAAATATAAATTTTATGTATATTTCTTGTATTATATTGGTATTTATTGTTTATATTAGTAAAAAGATTTGCTGGTAAAAAAGTGTAGGTGCAAGGTTATGGATATATTTAAATATAAATATGGCTGTTTGTTGTAAATGGATAGTAGTTATTAATGGTATTTTATTTAGATTAGCTAGATTTATAGTACTGATGTATTCATGACTTCTGAATATTATCCTAATTGCTTTATTTTGTAGAATTTGAATTTTATTAATTGTAATTTTATAGTTGTGGCCGGAAATAATTGTACAATAGGTCAAATAAGAGTAAATTAGAGAGTAATATATTTGATGAAGTGCTTTAGCATTTAAAAAATCTTTGATGTGTCTAATAATATTAATATTTTTTGCAATTTTGTGTGCCAAAATTTCAGAATGTTCTTTCCAATCTAAGTGTTCGTTTATAGTTATGCCTAAGAATTTTGTTGACTTTGAGTTCCAAATTATGTATTTTAATTTTTTTACAATTCATCATCAGTTGTTTTTGGAGGGATGAAAAATAATGTAGGATGATTTGTTTATATTTAATGATAATTTATTTATACTAAACCAATTTGAGATACTATTCAATTCTTTGTTTATTAGTTCAATTAGTATATTAAGATTTTGGTGACTTGCTAATAAGTTTGTATCATCAGCAAAGATCAAATATTTAAATAATAAAGATGCATTTGGAAGATCCTTGATGAAAATGATAACTAAAAGAGGACCTAGTATTGATTCCTGAGGTACTCCATAGGTTATATTGGCCATTTAAGATTTTATTGAATTTACTATGGTAAATTGTTTTCTATTTGTTAGATAGTTTGAGAACCAATTTAGTGCAGTTCCCTTAATTCTAATGGTGATGATATAAAAACAATTTCATTTTCTTAATTTCACCATATTCTGATGCAGCATATATGACATTGAATTTCTGGAAGAGTGTACAAATTTGTTGATCTGGTATAAAAAAATGTTTTTGATGTGTTCTTGATCACTCTGCTTTGAATTTGAGATAATAGGCCTATTGACCATAGGTATTTATCATGGCACTCAAATAAGCTCACCTGAGTTTTGTTATTTAATTGCTTGGCTTTAAGTGCAAACTAGGTGATTAATATTATTGTATTTGTTGTTGATATTTGCCTTAAAAATTATTGTCTTTAATTGTCTTAAATTCTTCCCTTTTTAAAAATAACGAAATAACAGTTGCCGTCTCTTATTTTAATCAAGGATATCGAGTTTTTGACTTTCTCGTTTTTATGTAATCACTGCTGCTTTAATTGTCACAAGAACAACTTGTTCATGGTAAATTTTAGAGAACCTTTGAAAAGAGTTGTTTTAATTAAAATTCAGAGTAAATTCAGTCAAAGACTACAATTCAGAAACATTCCAATTTTAAACTTCTTGATTGATAATTTGATATGGTATAAGATATGTGGACGCAGTCACGACACAACGCTTATTGAAGATTCAGAAACAAGATTACAAACTCTGTTAGATAGTTTGGCTGAAGAAAGTGAAGAATAAATACCAAAATCGTATGCCTACTGCTTGGTAAAAACAAAAAGAAATTCTCATATGCAGATCATACAGCAAAGGAAAAGAAATAAAGCAGATAAATGCTGTTACCAACTTTTGCACAGAAATTCCAACAAATTTTTTGTTAATTTTTCCCCCCAAGCGAGTCAGTGTTTAGCACCGAGTCTTATAAAGCTGAAGGCACGCCCTGTGCTCATCATTCGTGAGTACCAGTGTTTATTCTAGCCACCTTGACATTGGGGGGAGTTTAAAATGTTTGGGGGAGAAGGTTTGTCTCACCAAAAACCTTGACAAGCAAAAAAAGTCATCTTATTTATATTTCATATCCTTCTCCAATGCTCTGACGAGCAAAAAAATGTTCATCCTTACATACCCCCTCTCAAAAAACCCACTCGTCACACTTGGGGGGATTTCCATTTCCCCCAATGCAACATATAGAATTTGGGGGGAGATTTTAAAACTTGGTGGGGAATTTCCCCCCCCCCCAGAGAAGGCCTAGAATAAACACTGCGTGAGTACTTAGGACTGACTTAGGCACTTGTGGATGTAATCGTCTTACCTGCAGTAGTGTCATTCCACACTTTTCTTGGAGGGGCGAGAAAAATTGTTGACAAATTTTTGTAAAATTTTAGGCAATTTGTGCAAATTTTAGGCAATTTTTGCAAATTTTAGGCACTTTTTGCAAATTTTGGGCAATTTTTGCAAATTTTAGGCAATTTTTGCAAATTTTTTGCAAATTTGGCAAATTTTGGGCAATTTTTAGGCCAGTTTTGGCAAATTTGCAATTTTTAAATACCGTATTTTTTGGCAAATTTTTGACAATTTTTGCGATATTTTGCACATTAATACATTATAAATTATTTTTTTCATTTCCTTCCACGGCCCCCCAGACCCCCCTCCCATGACGCCTCTGCTTACCTGAGGACCACCTCCTCATTTTCAAGTCTCTCCTGTGGCCAGATAGGTGAATGCAGTTTTTACACAACGCGTGATATAGGCCTACTGAGAGGTTTAGAGCTGTTAGTTTTTGTTTTTAGCGATCAAGGTGTGTGTGTGTGTGTGTTGTGCTTGTTTATAGACGCGTCCGTATCAAAGACGATGGGCGTCTATGTGTGTGTTTGTGTGTGTGTGTTTGTGTGTGTGTGTGTTTGACTCCTCCTTGAGCGATCAAGGTCTACGTGGAAATTCTTATAAAGTGTATGTAGTATAGTAAGTATAGGGTCCCAACAGGGGGCCACTGAGGGGTCAGGGATTCAATAAGGGGCAAGGGTCTCCCGGCCCCGTCCCGGACTCCCGGGTTCTCCATGTGGAGCCGCCTGCTACAATAAGCTCAGACAGGATTACATAATCGGAATTTCCACCGTATTTTAATGATTAAGACAAAGTTTGAAGTCTAGGTCCGTAGTCTTATGAGGAATACGCTTGTATGCACTGCACAAGGCATCGACCTCAGCGTAGAGCCGTAGACTGTTTGGCAGCGTCAGCTGCGATCATGGCAGCTGGCGTCCTAAGCAACAACGCTCTCTGTTGAGGCGTTGAAACATGTCGAGATCGATCGATTATGTCGAAGCCAGTCCAATGGATCAGACTGCATCACCACTGTTCGAAGCAGTCAAAACGGGGTATGTAGTCTCTTTCTATATTCCCATTTGGCCTTTTCATTCTCAATATGCTTCACGGTGAGCCTCGCAGATTCGATAAGATAACCACTTGAGATAACGGCTGGCGTTTGATATGGTAGCTGCCTATTTATAAGACCTACTCGTACTACTACTTCCTGCAGTTGATTTAAGCCAGTGGTCTGCACAGCATGGCCCGCGGACCTAATACTGCCACCGCTAGATATTTCAAGTGGTCCTCGTCTGGTTTTTCTAAAGGCTTTGGGGATGTCAGCTAGACTGCTCCAACCTCAAAATGCTTGAAAATGTTCCGCCTCTAGCAGTGTTTTACCCAGACTCCAGGCCTTGGGGAATGACTTGGCTGGTGGAAAAGACTTCATTTGCTAGAGGACGGTGATAAATGAATAGCAGTTGTGGCTGCAAAGCAAAACGCTGGCCAGGACAAGGCAATGGTAAACTACTTCAGATTAATGGCTTTAGCCATCTGCGTCGCAGCTTGCCCGACACTGGAGATCAGCACCGGGTCCAACGCTTGAAATCAAGTATGGACAAACCTTTTAATAAGATGCGAGTACTGCCTCAGCCTCAGAGATTCCAGTGACATGAACTACATGACTACTTGACAGAGAAACACCATTATAGCCATATCATATTATCGATAATTAATCTTGTTGTTTCAAATGAAAAATTCACAGTCAACAACTACAAAAATGATGGAGTAGTCTGGCAGCTTATAGAAAATGAGTTCAACATTTTTGACATTTAAACATTGTAAAACTTTGGGGGATTGTGGTTTTGGGGGAGATTCACCTCCATATCAGGCCTGTATAAAACACTGACCCAGTAGGTTTAAGAGGTTAAAATATTCGTCCTAATTCCCAAATAGTGTTGAGGGGTTTGTCCCTCATCCCTAGACAAATCAAGACGTCACGTGGTAGCTTGAATTTGGATTTCATTGTAGTATCCTGAACTCAGTTGAAGCTGTTGTTGAATCTCATGGAATTGAAATTCTCAGATCAATTGACGAGGAGGGCCAAACTGCAGCCCACTGGGCATGTCTGAGAGGACACCAAGACATACTCAGCTACATCATAGATCTAAATGGTCCCACCAATGATCCTTGTCATCATGAGCTTGGTCTACGCCCAATTCATTGGGCCTGTGCCAATGGTCATGCCTCACTAGTTGCCTTAATCTTACAGGCAGGTTCAAATATTTACATCTTATGATATATTTTATGTCAGTATGCAAAATTTGAAATGAGCATAATTAATGTGTTCAAAGTCATATAAAGTCATTGCACCATCAACTGATACCCTATGCATTATGATTGTGATGCTATGGAAGTTGATTGATTGACTGACTGACTGACTGACTGACTGACTGACCACAAGAACTAAAACCAACATTTGTACAGTGTAGACTCTTGAGAAAGAAGATCTCAACATAAAGACTTTTATAGGTGGACCTAAGTGATATAAATAGCTAACATTTGCTGATTATAATTTTTAATATTTTTACTAAAATTCATGCCTTGTGCTGATCAGGGCTGTAGTCCTTTAAAATTGAAGTGGGGTTATTAGAAATGATAGTGGGGATGGTGTCCCTCTCTAAAAAAAGTAAGGGGAAAATGACACCAAAGGCAAACCCATAAACTCCGGTGCAGTTGGATGCATGGACCATTAAGTAAGTACGCAAATACGTGATAATAAGAATATTTATTAAATTTAATTAATATCAATAATAAATAAGTTATATATGGTGGGGGATGGCATCTCCTCTCTAAAAAAATTAAGGGACATTGTCCCCTTCTGTCTCCATTCCACTACACCACTTATGCTGATCTGTTTCAGAATGGAGTGTCAGTTGATGTAGCTGATAATAATGGCTTCACTCCGCTGATGGTAGCATCACAATATGGCCACGCCATGTTGGTCGCCTATCTGATTGGACGAGGTGCAAACGGGTCTTTGGCAGACAAGGAGGGCGACACAGCTCTCCATTGGGCAGCCTACAAGGGTAACTGGTCTAAGTATCAATATCACTTATTTGTAGCTATTTAAATTGAAATGGAAATATCAACACAGTTTTATGTTCCAGTAAAAGCACCGATGGCAATGGACACACCTTTGAGTTCATATTTCCTTTTCTGTTTTTTTTCGATCTGTCATTCTCATGACTTATGTATATCCTGTGTGTTAAACTTTTGGAAGGTTTTAAAATAATAATTTTTATATATGGACCAAACATACCGGCTTCTATTATGATTGCCACATTGAATTTTATTTAAACCTTTACTTATTATTGTGTTCTGGAAAATATATTTACCTAAGAAGCATATATATATATATATATATATATATATATATATATATATATATATATATATATATATATATATAATCTAAGCTTTGTGCAAAATCAAAACTATTCAATAAGAAAAAATAGAGTGAACTCTTTTATTTCTGGCACTTTATTGATGAGATTTTTATTTTTATAAATTTGTATATTATACCGGTAGGCCTACTGTATTATGTTTATATTATATATTATTACATATAGTATAGGCCCTATATATTATTTTATTAGATTGTATTTATATTATTTATATATCTTATATATTTATAAATTATATTATTTTATTGTTTATTGAAGCCTATTGATGCATAATAGTAATAATGATAGCTCTTGTTGACTTTGTTGTTGTTGTTATTATTAAACTGACAATTTCAATGCATATTAGTTACGACTAAATTAATAATCTAGAAGTTTTTCTTTGTTTGAAGCAGAGTTCAAGAGTGGCAGTTAAATTTGTTGAGATTTTCCATATTTCTATTGAAAAATAGAAATTATTGTACAATATATTTAAAGTATAAAACTTGCTGTTGATGTCTCTGTAACAAAGCACCTCAATTTTTACTTTTTATGCAAATATTTGAGCTGCTAACGTTTTGATCTTTCAGGACATTTGGAAATAGTTCATCTGCTCATGTATTTTGGTTGTGATCCCAATCAACAGGACAGTTTTCAACAGACACCTCTTCACTTAGCATGCATCAATGGTGATCTGAGGACTGTCAGAGAACTCTGTACAAAGGTTTAAATGACAGCCTTAGTAACAAGACTTTTTGGTGGAATTGAATTAATTGTAATTGTTATAACTGCCTCTCTATACTGTTACTTCATAATGTGCTCAATTATCAGCTTAGTCTATCATGCCAACAAATGAGAGAAAATAAAATAATCTGATGCACTCAAATATGCTTAGATGCATGGAGCTCAGGTATTTAATATGTTTTAATTGCTTAAATGTGTGAGAATCTGACCCCTGCATCCACTAACTATAGTGTTCTTAACATTCCTCTCTTAGAAAGAGTCAAAGCACTTAATTGGAATTTTACCGCATCTTCTTGTCAGTGTACTTTACCTGATTTGATATTTTTGTTTGATGCTTTGTGCCTCTCGACTTGGACTTTTTGCTCACCAGAGAGCTCACTCCTAGTCCTAAAAAACAAGTTTGATGCTTTATTTTATTATTTTGGTTTCTATTTCATAGTACTGTGTGAAGATCAACAGCTTTGACATTAATGGTCAGGCACCAATAATGTTAGCGGCTGGCAAAAATCACAACAAAGTTGTGAATTATCTGAAGGAATTTGCTCAAAGAAGACAGATTAATCCTCTGAAATATGAATCTGTGTAAGTGTATTTCTGTACTTTCTCATAAATGTAAGCAATAAATCATTGGTATTTCTTAATTTATGCACATTTGCAGTTTTGATATTCTGAAAGGCTGGGCCTTTCCCATCTATGTATTCCAGGTGTTCGATAATGCAAGTCATCATTATTAGTCTTCATTCTTTTAATATCATTTTCATGACTGTAATGAAAAAGCAGAGAGAAACTTATGACATTTGAGTTAATTGTAAATACTCTCACTTAAATACTGCATTTGATCTGAATAAAATGAGCTCTTTAGTATTTGTGTGATTTCATTTTGAATGTCATCAAATTTCACTCAGTCTATACTGTGTTTGAGATACGAACATAAGAATGATATACCGGTGCATGCACATGGCTAAAGATTTTGACTAAAATTTTACTTCCAAAGTAGCAAACATTTTCTTCAAAAGATAACATTCCAATAGTTTGTGTCAAACAGTTATAAGCCAGTTTCTTACACACTCTTGATCAGCACTTCACGTCCAATTTTTAAACCAAAGGGTAATTAACTTGGTTTCGGTGAATTTTGAATGTTCATTTTTGACTAAATTGTTGCACAAGAGCCACTAAAATAATCATCTGTTCAATGGTCATTTTAATTATAGAAACATCACTATAACACTTTATATCACTTTAACATCACTATAGTTTAATACCTAATATTGTAACCAAGTCTTTTTGCAGGATCACAATATGTGGAACTTATGAAAATCCTAAAATAGCCTTAGTCTTTGTTTTGATCCTGAAGCTCTGCTGGGCCTTACCTGTCTACGTCATCCAGGTACTCCATAATACAAGTCATCTTTACTGCCTTCAGTTGCCTAAGCCAAGAGAATTTATGCTGATTGACTTATGTTTGTCTCTTGATTGAATTAGTAGCATTGTGCTGATAATTTTTTGCATGCTTGCAAAGTCGCCAAATGTAAATTTAATCTGCTTTCACTGCAGCCAACAGAAATGAATTTGGGTTAAAGTTGAATTGTTTGCAATCAGTCAAATGAAAAAAGCAAGCTTTCAAAATATTTTAAAATAAAAAATAATGAAATATTCTGATGGTGTTTGAAGTGTATTCCAATGACTTGGAATGACCTGAGTCTACTTCACATTCTCTTCATTGGATTGAATCTCATCATGTGGGTTTCGTTGTATGCTGCATCTACGAGTGATCCTGGATTTCTGCCAAGAAATATCCCTGAATATCACCAGGTCCTTCAAATGGTAGGAACCATTTTGCTAGATATCCAGGGTTGAAAATGAAATGACAACCTGCCTGATATCACATGCCTCATAAATTTACAATTTGCTATGTAGAGCCTAAACTAAACTTCTGTGAAATGATTTTATAAATAATAAAATCAATTCTCTTAATTTCATTTAAGTCCTTTTAGTGTAATATTAATTGAGTTTGAGCGTATTTGCAATGAGATTAGCTTAGTACATCTAAATTGCAAATCATACCAAAATTGTAGACTTATTTCTAGTTAATGGCAAGTGTGACATGAACCATGTCTACAAAAATGTGGCATTTGAATTGAAACGTAGGTGATTGCCAATGGCTTCAGGTAACGAATGGCGAGCAATGGAAGTGCAGCACCAATCCACTTGTCCAACTCTGTCACACTTGTTGCACTGTGAGGCCGCTGAGAGCAAGGCACTGTCGTTACTGCAACCGCTGTGTGGCTGTGTTTGATCATCACTGTCCCTTCGTATACAACTGCATTGGACTTCTGAATAGGTGAGCGGCAGTCGCTGAATGTTCCTGATTCTAACAGGTTAAAGATCTCAGTAAGCAAACAAATTAAAAACTGTTAGAGCATGAGAACCGGTTGTTAAGATATAATTTGTTTCTCGCCAAGTTGCTTCACTTCCTTAAAATCCAAGACACCAGACAAACAGTAACCATCTATTTTCATTTACAGAAGAAGCTGTAAAACCAAAGCAGAGAAGTAAATTGATTATAACTTAAGGCTAAAATTTTTCAAAAATGATAGAACTTTACATGTTTTGTCAATTTGATCTGATTCTAATTCTTAAATCACTATTCATCATTTCAACAGTATAAGAATGTCTTTAATAGTAAAAGCAGGGCCTTTTTCAGTGGCAATGCATGGGAATGGCATTCCCACACCTTTTTTGCCAGATTGCATATATAATTATGGATATGTAATAATGCGTTTGGGAACGTACAGGTATGGCGTTCCCATGCCCATTTTTGTTGAAGAGTAAAAAAGTACAAGTTCCCAAACCGTTTTTTCCTAGAAAAAAGTACTGAGTAAAAGTGAATGGAATTGTGAAGTATTTGTAATATTAAAAGGATTACAGCTAAGCATAAAGTTTAACATTTTGTAAAAGTTTAAATATTTATATTACCGGTATCCTGAATTTTCCCCTCGTTTTAGATTTTGGTTTGCTGTGTATGTTGCAACTATTGTCATACAATGTCTGATTGGACTTGTCTTCCAATGGTTCATGTTGTGCATTGAATACAGTTGGCTGACCCTCAGTGGTCTGGCAATGATTATATCGGTATTGACGCTTACGGTGGGTTTGCTTGGTTTAGAGGTAGGTATTGCCACTTCACTATGCGGTTCTGTTAGAAAATGTTTATACAAACTTTAAGCAATTAATTATTCAATTAATTATTTATTTTATTTTATGATTAGTGGTTCTCACACAGGGCAGTCCCTACTGAACCACTTTAAACCTTGTTATATTATATTATATTATATTATATTATATTATATTATATTATATTATATTATATTATATATATTATATTATATTATATTATATATATTATATTATATTATATTATATTATATTATATTATATTATATTATATTATATTATATTATATTATATTATATTATATTATATTATATTTATTATATTATATTATATTATATTATATTATATTATATTATATTATATTATATTATATTATTTAGCAATATTCATTTAGCACACACAATCAATCAATCAATAAACTTCTATGGCGCCACTATCATAATGTCCAGGGCATCAGCCGATGGTGCCCTAAATCCAAATAGAATTAGAGCCAGGTCAATCCGGAAGATCAGTCAGAACAGCGGGGGAGCAATCTAAGGAGGATAAGCCAAGTCAAACAGGTATGTTTTAAGACCAGATCTGAAAGATGATAAATTGTTAGTTATACTTTGAAGTGATATTGGTAATGAATTCCAAAGCTTAGGGCCACACACTGAGAAACAACTAGTGCCAATGACTGTGCGAGAATAAGGAACAACAAATGAAAGTCCTGCTGACTACCTAGAGAATTGAGTAGTAGGTCAGGAATAAGTCGCATCTTAAGGTAATAGGGTTCATTATATAATATGGTTTTAAAAACTAGAAGACAAATTTTATAATTAATTCGGTATTTGATAGGAAGCCAATGTAGGAACTGTCTAGCAGGAGTTATATGTTCAAATCTTGGAGTTTTGGATATGACCAGTGATATTTCAGTTCGGGAAATAATTTCAGTTTCTATTCAGTTTCAGTTCTAGGGTTGCCAATTTCAGTTTCTATTCAGTTTCAGTTCGGGAAATAATTTCAGTTTCTATTCAGTTTCAGTTCTAGGGTTGCCAATTTCAGTTTCTATTCAGTTTCAGTTCGGGAAATAATTTCAGTTTCAGTTACAGTTTCAGTTAACTGATTCAAAAAAATTTCAGTTTCTATTCAGTTTCAGTTAACAGCTAATAATCATTTTCAACGTTCAATAAGTGGCAAGTAACAATTGGTCTGTTCAGTTAAGTAACTACAGTAAGTTAAGTATCTAAGTTAAATCCAATGTGCATTTAGTTTTAAGAAGACTCGCATTTCTAAATTTTTTGTGAGGCGACTCTTTCGGCCAGCTGTTAACAAGCCACACAGTGAGAAGATTCGCTCAACATAGGGGCCTGTTAGGCAGGTGCAGTGATTAAATCTTCAGCCAGATCTGCTAATTGAGCATAGGATGCACGACGCTTTCTCCAGAAAGTCAGTGCATCTTCATCTTCAGAGTATTGCTGAAGTTCTGACAAGTAGTTGTCCAGCTGGCCTTGAATGGAAGACACTGTAGGATTAGCGGATAGGCCGGTAGGTGTTTCAGATGCTATCATCAACTTATTATTATGTATGATTTTGCTGCCACCAGTAGCTGTTCTGTTTCACGAGATGCCAGTAGCACTGATGCCACAGTATGGTCAAGTAGACAAGCAGCAACAGGGATAGGATTAAATTGAAATGACTGGGGACCAAGAACTGAAGCAAAGCGACTTGTGAAATCAGAGAGCATTAGGCCTATGAGTTTTCTTTAACCGCTAAAAATAATGGTGAAGGTGACACTCCAAATTTAGAAGTGATGGCAGAATATATGACATTGGCTGTGAGTCAGTTTGAAGAATGTCAGAGTAATTCGTGCACATTGCATAGTTTTGTGATAAAGTAAGTAGGTAAGTAACATTTCTTTTACCGGACTGGCGCTTTCAAAATCAGGCTCAGCGGGTAAGTTGTGTATTTAAATCCAAAAAGACCTTTAGAAAATTTTCAGTATTTACTAACAATTTCAGTTCGGGAAATAATTTCAGTTTCTATTCAGTTTCAGTTTTAGGGTTGCCAATTTCAGTTTCTATTCAGTTTCAGTTCGGAAAATAATTTCAGTTTCAGTTTCAGTTAACTGATTTAAAATAATTTCAGTTTCTATTCAGTTTCAGTTCACTGAAATATCACTGGATATGACTCTAACTAAAGAATTTGTACTCTATGGAGTTTCTGCATATTTGAATTTGTGATGCCGAAAAGCAGGGAATTGCAATAATCTAGCCAACTAGATACCATTGCATTGGCTAACTGAATAAGAACAGGCTTGGGGAGGAGATGTCTGATGCGATAGATGTCCCGAATGTGATAATGAGAAATTTTGCAGACTGAATTTATGTGATTAGTAAAAGAGAGGACAGAGTCAAATATCACACCAAGGTTGCGAGCAGAAGTAGCCTACTTCTAGGGACAACAGTAGAATCTCCAAGTACTACAGATTTCAGATGTCAGCTTTGGTGCCAAGAGGCATAAATGTTTGTCAAATCTGAGTTCTACAGTAAATTCAGTTGATTCTCTGAATATTAGGCAGCTGTTGAAAATATTTTAGGCTTTAAATTGTGCCTTATTGGCAGTGATGGGCAACTACTAACTAGTTAACTTATTAGTTGCTAACTAAAAGTTTAACTACTTTTTTTAGTTAGCTTCATAGTTTAATTAAATATAAATAGTTTAGTTAAAATGATAGTTTAACTAAAAAAAATTAGTTAATAACTAAATAGTTTAACTAAAAAATTTTAGTTGGTGATCCGAAATTACAGTACCTTTTTATCTATTCCCTTCTGGGTAAATTTTTTTATGACAACGATAACACTATATATCACTGATCTTGGTCAGAGACCAGTGTATTTTTACTTACTTACGATCTTTGATCTCGTTGGTAAGCGGGAAATGCTTTTATATGAAGTCGTTTATCTTTAGTTGGAATTATATACAATATTGAATTACATCATAAGTAGCGTTTTCTAGCAACGGAAAAGTGAAAATGAATTAGTAAACATGTGTTGCGAAGAAGTCAAATTGAAGTTAAAGGACTCAAACCAAGCTCATAATGACTGCAAGAATTTCAGTGGCACGTGCCGCTTTTGCCGACCAAAAGTAAAGCGATGAGACTCTTGACAAACTTGTGTTCCTGCAGTCTAGACTAAGACTTAAATAGACAATCAATGATTAATTGATTCAATGGTCCATTGACTGACGTGTTGATGCTGCCAGCATCGTCTATGTTTTGAATTGTTTTCATGAACACATATTTGATACATGAAAAATAGTTGTAAAATTAGTTGCAAAAAGTTTAACTAAATTTTTTTAGTTTAGTTAACTATTTTAGAAAGTTAGTTAGCAACTAAAAGTTTAACTACTTATTTTTAGTTAAAATTTAGTTATAGTTTAACTAATATTTTTTAGTTAGTTGCCCATAACTGCTTTTTGGTCAGGGATTCAATGTCACAGTGGTCTGACAGATCAATGCAAAGTATAGTTGTGAAAATGCAGTAATTGCGAGTAATGTGTTTTGTTCAATTTTTAGGTTTACCATCTGTCAGTGAATCTCACAACGAATGAACACAGCAACTTTAAGCGCTACAGCTACCTGAAGGATCACAAAGGAGAATTTCATAACCCATATGATAAAGGATTTAAACAAAACATTTTGGAATTCCTCAGACCAAAGACGCTCATGAACTTTGAGACCGAGTTTCTTAGTGTCAAAATTGCTTGAATCTCTACTGCCTGACAGACATTTTGCTGCATTTGTGAATGGCAATTTTGTTTGTGGGATACAATAGCGCTTATTGGCTAACTGCGTTATAGTCAAAATTAGAATCGGTAATCAGGTCACTTGCATTGCATACGTGTATATGCAAATGTGAACAGTAAAAACGCGCTGCCTGACCTGCCATGTTCACTCACTGTCCACATTTGCATAAACATGTACGCGGCCTTGGCCTAATTATTGTAGATGCATGACGTCACGTATCGGATTGGTCGATAAGCGCTATTGAACTTAATTTGATTATGTGGATTCTGGTGGGAAGCATGAGAATAGTAGTATGTACTGTATGTGCCTTGCAGCCTTAGGAGTACAGTTTTCAGATGATGCTAGACACTTAGAATTATGGTTATTAGGGGAATATAGCCTACAGTACCCTATTCACTAAGGGGCTGTCCATTAATTATGTCAACAATTTTTGGGCAATTTTTGACCCCTCCTCTTGTCAACAACTGTAAACTTTCAGTTAACCCCCCCCATAATTACGTCAAAAAAACTTTTGACCCCCCCCCAGATCAATGACAGGTCCCAATAACAAGGTTAATATTTTTTGCGATTTGCGGAAGATTTCAACTTCCATGACTTCCGATCATACGTTGGCGTTGCATTGCCTGCGTTAATTTAATTCCCGAGAGCACCGCAAGTGACCCAGGTGGACATCCCCGCTTTCGAATGAGCTATCAATGTATTTAACCAAGGAGATGTTTCGTTTTCATTCGCAGACAACCCCCACCAGTGATGGGCAACTAGTTAACTAATTAGTTACTAACTCTAAAGTTTAATTTTTTAAGTCGTCTTCATAGTTTACTCAAATATAACTAGTTTAGTTAATATGCTAGTTTAACTGGAAAATTTTAGTTAACAGCTAAAGAGTTTAGCTAAAACTTGTTAGTTGGTGTCATAAGCGTCAATCCCGTGAGGGTCTTGGGGTCCGGACCCTCACAAAATTTGGTTGTAAGGGTCCATAAGGCATTGGACCATAACAAAAAATCTGAATAAATCTATATTATGCAACTGTCAAACTTTCAGTGACCTATAATTATGTCAACAACTTTTGAACCCTCCCCTATGATCAGTGACAGGTCCCCCTAAAAAGTTTAGAATGCGATGAGACCTTTTCCCCCTTTTTGCTCATCAAGTGTCAAAATGTGGTGGCGATGACCTTTCTTTGCTTGTCAGGCTTTTTCGTTGTAATAAATAGTATTCTATGAGATTTCCTATTTTTTATTTGTAAAAAATGAAATTATTGATGCCAACTTCTCTTGACCCCCTCCCCCTGTCAACAACTGTCGAACCTTTTCGGACCCTCCCCTATTTTGTTGACGAAATTAATGGACAACCCCTAAAAGTCAATTTAAGTGTCTAAAGCTTGTGGTTTAACACTAATGTTATAGACCTACTCAGAAGCTTCTTCGGCTGATGGTCAGTGATGGAGCTCAGGAGTCAAGACTCTCCCTCTCGGACTAATAGAACGTGCGATGAGTCGATGACATCTTGCGTGTCTGCCTTTGATGGTGTTGTCCTATTCTACGCCAGTGATTAAATAGACACGCACACCAGGGACGTAGCCAGAAATTTGATTTGGGTGTATAAATATTTTGGGGTATAAATCTTAACTATAGACCACATAAACTATATAAACCAAATATAACCACATATAAAGCACATAAAAACTTTAAAGTAGACTGATTTTTGGGGGGTATATATACTGATATAGCCCCCCGTCGCTACGCCTCTGACACACGCAGCAGCCACATTGCGACTTCGTACATCGATTACAGGTAAAGAACCCACTAAAGAAACAAGGAACGCGCGACTTCTTGCATGAGCCTAAATAATGATTTACTGCAATTAAAGTCGTACAAGTGCATTATGTATAGCGTAGAATTCGTTGATCTACAGACTACAGTAGGCCTACATGGCGTATGCTTAACGGCTGCGGGTGCATTGTGCGATTGCAGCAACAAGAAACAAGGTCGAATTAGCAAGAAGCCTTCGTCAGCGACTGCGTTGTCTGGTGCAGGGACTATAGAGCTCGGCCCAAATCAACTGCGTTCACAAAAATAAGGTTAACAAAGACGCAATGATTCGCTGCATTTAGTGAGTTGTGCTATAGGCTATAGTAGAATACTAGTTAGACCATTTCTAGACATTGTAACCTATGATAAATTTTAGCATATGCCTAATTGCTCGTTTATCATCATCATCATCATCATCATCATCATCATCATCATCATCATCATCATCATCATCATCATCATCATCATCATCATCATCATCATCATCATCATCATCATCATCATCATCATCATCATCATCATCATCATCATCAGTGTTTCTGTCTTTCGACAGGTCCAGGTATCCAGTTATTCCACTCCGATCGATTGCTTGCTTCTTCTTTGAGTTCCTGATATCCTTTATTCATCATCCACTCCAACATCATCTTTCTCGGCCTACCTCTCACTCTCTTTCCCTCCATTTCCCTCCAAGGAAAAATGGCTCGTTTATCATTAAGCAGCATAATTTTAAGGCTTCGGAAAATCGGAGGCCAATTTGCATCAAAAACACGGCGTGTGGGGGTAATTGCTTGACTAATACAGTGCTTCCCAAGCTTTTTCCAGCCACGACACACTATCCAAGAAACATGCAGGCACACTGCAACCGACAAGCAAAAACCTCACCTGTGATCGATCGCGGTCTCTTCCTTTTCTCAAGCTGACAAGCAAAAAAGGTCGTCAACTTATTTACGTTAGCTGTTAGATTAGATGCTAGATCTTTTTAAAAAATTAATGTTGCAACATTTTGCCGCGGCACACTTCCAAAGTTGCTGCGGCACACTTGTGTGCCGCGGCACACAGGTTAGGAAGCACTGGACTAATAGTTCGCTGTTTTCTTAGCTGCTCTGACTTCCGTCAACTGCAGCATATGGGTCCATATATAGGCGATTATTCTACAACACAATCAGAAGTCTATTCTACAACATAATCAGAAGTAAGTTTGATGCGACCGATTGCCCATTTAGGGACGTTGCTCTTATCCCGGCTGGTGATTGGAGTTTCCAGGTGCCTCCCTGCTTCCTCCTCCTCCTCCTCCTCCTCCTCCTCCTCCTACGCCGTCGGTCTTTTCCGCTGTTCCCTTATCGCGTCGTGTCTTGCGCGTCTTGAGGCTCGTGCTCATGAGTCGGAGCATGCGTAGACGATTCGTGCTCGGCGGCTTCGGTCCAACGGGAGACGTGAAGTACCCGGCGAAGGAGGAGTCGGAGTCGGGACCGAGGTCGTCGTCGTCGGAGGGAAAGACGCCGCTGCTGGAGGCCAGCTGCCGGGCGCTGCATTCGGGCATCGACTGCATTGGGATGGTGTTGTGAAAGCGAGTGTAATCGATCTTGTACTGACCGTTCTCCTTCTGGTAGGTGACGAGGGGGGCAAGCACGTGACCCCAGAAAATCTCCGTCGGCAAGTAAGAAGTGCGTACCTGCGTCGTCATACCTGTGGACTCTACGATTCCTGCAAAAGCCAATCATGCAGAACATAATGTTCCGTAGATCGCAGTTGACATTACAGAATATATGCTCAAGCTTCAATTGACGAATAATGATAAGGCCAGTGTGTTAGGCGGCTTTAGGCCTACTTGTAAAGAGAAAATTCAGCGTGAAAATTAACTCGAGATTGAGAGAAGTTGGACGATTGACAAGAATTTCGAGAAATCGGTCGAAATATCTACAGAGAAAAATTTCGCTCCGGATTGGCAGATAGCGTTTTAACAGGCCCGTTAATTTGATTTTAAAATCTAAAATATTTAACAGTTTTCAATATTTCGCATGCACCAGAATTACAAAAACAAAGAAGCGCGAGAGAGAGAGTACAGAATGCCCCTATAAGGCCAACAGATTAATACAAGGACAGGCATAAGGTCAACGAATCAGTCAAAGAAGACTACGAGAATATTCTCATTAAAAGTCAGAAGACAATAGAGAATAAACAGCAGTTCGGATGATCAAAACCACGACTGCATAGTTACAACATTTGCCTCATTTATCCAACTGACTGCGAATCATAGTCCAACGTAAGGGACATTCTCTTCATAAGTAAGAAGCGAAAATTTTTAAATAGAACGAAAGTAATTCGTTGCCTTCTAAGATGACGATTATTTCGAAGCTTTCGAGCAGAAGTTCTTCGGCGGAGACGTTCCAGAGAGGACTTTTGTCGTCGATCTTGTGGACGACGGTGACCGGCCAAACGAGGAAGACGAAGTTGTCACCGGTGTTAGTCTCTTCTGTCTGAATTTCGAGAGGATACTGACAAAGGGGAATGCACTCTCCCTCTTTCGTCACTCTACCGTTTAAGAGCACAACAGCACCGGTGAGTGTACTATGCAGGTTATAATTAACCAAAACAGTGCCAATTCTAATGCCGTCGAATATTAGGTCTTATGCAAATACTGTAGAGCTGTAAATGCGCTAATTTTTTTTAAATCGCGCAATTTAGCGCGTGAATCGCGGTTTTAACGCGCATGTTGTATCGCGTCGGACATGTGTCACTAGTACTCGTTGGCGTCGTTGCCTCATAACTTATTTTACTAAGCACCAAATACGACTGCCGGCCGCAGAGCTCGAGACCTTAGGCCTAAGTGCCGAAATGACCAAATAGATGCAATGGGGGGAGGGGATGACAAACGCGAACAATGAAGGAGTAGAATCCCTCACAATTTAACAATCGTGCATTTCCCCATTTATGAGCACACGACCAAAGCCTATTTAGGCTACGGTTGATCCGCTGGTCGTTCTGACCTGTCTTTGACCATAAGAGCTCTGATCGAAGTCCCGACGAAGTGCGACCGTCTCATGTCTCCCACGCGGAACAGAAGACGATTCTTGCCGTCCTGTTGGCTGATCACCGCCTTCTGACTGAACATGATCGTGTGCGCTCTCTTCTTCGGCTGAGACAGTTTGGCGAATATCAGACCGGTCATCAGACACTGGACAAACACTCCGGTACACGACTGGATCATGAGGAAGATGACTGCCTCGGGACATCGAGGAGTCATCACGCGGAATCCGTACCCGATCGTATGCTGCGTCTCGACCGAGAAGAGCAGCGCCGTAACGAAGTCGTAGACGTTGTCGACGCACGGCTGCCAGTCGTCTGCGGCGTCTGCGCTCGGCGGGTGCAGGTGGTCGCCGTGGGCAACGGCGATCACGTACCAGACGACAGCGAACAGGACCCAGCTGACGACAAACGCCAGCGCAAACATCAACAGGTTGTAGCGCCATCTCATGTCGATCAGTGTCGTGAATATGTCGATCATGTACTTCCGTTTCAGATTCGTAACATTTCCGCTGGTGACGTTGCAGCTTCCGTCCTTGAACACCAGACGGCGCCTACGTCGATTGGCGTACAGGCGACCCCTGTCGGCGACCGTCGTCGAAATGTCCGACAGCGGAAGTGACGTGGGAGAAATAACGGAAGTAAGCGTCGAATCATTTCCGTCTTCTGAGGGAGACGAGAGACTGAAGTTCTGGAAGAAGGCAGCAACCGCCGGCTCCTTGATGTAGTCGCTGGAGACCCGGGAACTCTTCCTCCGGGTTCTGATGTCCTCCAGCTGTTTCTCCTGGATCTCGTCGAGGTCTCTGTCTTCATCCGACGTCGACGTCGTCGTCGTCGTCGTCATCTTTACGAGGTCTTCGTGACCTGTTCCTAATGCGTTTGCCTCGTTCGCTGGAATCGTTTCGTAGCGCTGAATTGAAAATCGTTTTCCCGATTGACTGAAAACAAAATCAAACTCATCCACTCAACGATCAGCCTATTCGGAACTAGACTCAAACTTTTGGACGGAACACAGAAGAAGAATCGAGGACTCTTTTGCGTTCGTCGTTTGAGACCGGGGTGCGTTTTGTGACCTGGAGCAGTGGATGAGAATATGTCGAGCTTGGTGGGGATGTAGTTGTTGGGGAAGTGTAGCAGTGGGGGATGTAGTGGTGTGGGATGTAGCAGTAGGGGTGATGCAGTTGGGCAGTGGGGGGAATCCCTTTCCCCCTACAAATCGAGCCCTGTTTGAGACTCGCCGTCGACAGAATAAATATCAGGGTCCCTGGGCAGGGCAGTCGCGGGCCACTGAAGAATCCCTATTCCTGGGAAAAGTTTAGCGAAACGTTTATGATTTATATTTCCATGATTTTATAAATATTCTCCTCAAAATCAAGCGTCGACCCTTTTTGCTTGTCAAGACTTTTCGAATGATGTCAACCCTCTTCTAAGCCACCCAGCGTTCACAACCCACACTACGCCACTGGTCATATCCATAATCCAACCACGAGGCCTTTCAGTAATAAATATTGTATCAAATAAGTCTATTTCGGGTCCATACAGGTCCACTACAAATCGCCGGGTCCCTGGGCATTTACCCTCTGCTTCCTCTCGGCGAGCCTCGTCTTTGGTTCGCTGCATTTTAATCTGAACAGATTTAGGGTTAAAACAAGGAATCAGTAAATAGTTTCTTCGAAAAAAGTCTATAATAATGATAAATATGCGGAACAGTCGAGAAAATCCTCATCTTCAATGCTCATCCAATTGCTTGATTTCTTACAGAAATCATACTACAGCCAAGACTGAGTAAGAGAAAATGTGGAATTATTATACAGACAATCGTCCATTAATCAGCCATTAGCACTCTTTCAGAGTATAGCTAAGGTGAAAAGGTCATTCCTTATTCGAATCGGGGCGTTTGGTGGAGCGATTATCTGAATTTATCTCCGATTGCAGGCGAACTAATCTACAGTGTAGTTCTCCATTTCTTTATCCAGATCTGCGCTCATTTTAATATAAAACCTAGTTTTGCGGTCATCGAAAATAACATTCAATGTTCAGTATCACTCTAGCGACTGAACTGCATAGGGTTGCCAACTTCGGATTATGGAAATTCGGGACAGGTTTTCGACGCATGTTGGAGCAAATGGAAATTATTCAAAGAGTGTATGCTGGTTGATAAGTAACAATTATTATCCCCAAAATATGCTAGAAGTTCAACATATTTTGTGAGATAATTGTTAATTGTCCACTTGGAAAATGCAAGAATCTGAATGGGACATGCAAATGATGCAAAGAATATACAAAATAGATGAATAGAAATGCTATTTAGGCCCATCCACTAATCAACTTACAAGATTCAAAAGTTCAAAACATTCCCAAAGATCCGAATTCTAATTGTATCCGGTTATTACCCTCTTTTAAAGCTATAGCCTACTTCTTTTCACTTTTACTTGCTCTGAGCAAATATTTCTGTTCCTAGCATAATTTAAGAAATCGCATCAAAACTAATCGAAATTGACTTTCACACACCACTGAGTTCAGCTCTCACCAGTTCAGGTCTCATCTTATATTGCGTTCATCGTCAGGTTTTCATCAAATAGAAAATTATTTCGACATTTGCATTACTAATAGCAACTTATAGAACGTAACCTAACAGTTTTTGTAAATTTTAAGCATCACAATCTCTAAAAATTATATCCGACGTTCATCTATTTTGGCTTTGTCTTAGGTTTTGGAAGGATCTATCTTAAGATGCAACACTCCTTGTATACTGTATAGGCCCTAATTCATCTCCGACAACAGTAATTTCACAATATTTAAAAATGAGTTACAATAAGCTGTCGAACGAAAACACTTAATCGATACTCAATATTTTGATTTTTTTCTGTGACATTATTTTCAGAATTGAACCACTTTGCAAATATTCTAATGGTCGTGTATATACAATTATAATTATTATACATCCGTTGCAACTCTCCTGAAAGATTGGATCTGATATTAAAGAAAGATGCTCAGGCCTATTGCTGACCGAACAAACAAAAATTGATCTGTTAGTAAGCTTATGTATTTCTAACTTGTTTCCTGTTGAAACCCATGCATTAGCAGAGGTATCCGGACGTTTCATCTCAGGACGATTCAACGCGGACGATTATTGTCAAGGACTATTCATCTAAGGACGTTTTATCAGAAGGACTATTCATCTTAGGACTGTTCATCTCAGGACTATTCAGGGTTAGGGTGATGAATAATCCTGAGATGAATAGTCCTAAGACGAATAGTCCTCCTGATGAAACGTCCTGAGATGGATAGTCCTTGATATCAATAGTCCGCGTTGAATCGTCCTGAGATGAATCGTCCTGAGATGAAACGTCCTGAATTCTTAGCAGAGAGCAGACGGCGTGCAGCATACATCCGGTTAGACAAAGACACCAAATAGTTGTCCGATAACAGAGGATGCGATCGAATTAATTATTTTGAATATTCTAAGGACATTTGCAACTTACAGTTAAATAATTTTTATGCATTAATTTGCGTTTATTACTATACTCCGACTTTTTCGGGACACTGTATTGACTCGAATGTCCTTCCTCTTTTTTCAGGACGATGACCAAAATTTCGGAACGATCCGGAATAAGTCTAGACGGTTGGCAACCTTAGCCAGTGGCGGCTCCACCGGGGGGGGCAGGGGGGCCCGTGCCCCCTATTGAGTGCCTGGCCCCCCAGTGGCCCCCCAGTTGGGACCCTATACTTAATGATACATACATTAAACAACAAATAGTTGGCCCTCCATGATTAGAAGTTGCCCCCAACGGCCCCACTTGCCAAATCCTAGAGCCGCCACTGACCTTAGCCGTACATTAGCCAATCAACTAGGCTACTAAGAGTGCGAAGCGAGTGGTAGGCCTACATTTGGCTCACTCTAACCGGAAGAAATAATGTTCAGAGTCTTCATACCCGGACAGAAGCGCCATCTTCGTACAATTTGCTCAGTCAGTTCCAGAAGAAAAATGCACACAAGAGTCAGTTCGAGAAATTCTGTCGAGGTATTTCAACAGTTTGCGGTGACCGTTCTGTTTCCGATGAAGAACTTCGTATAATTCCCAACCAAATGAAGTTCAACTCGCATCATAAATAACAATCATCAATAGCGCTGTTATCATCATCACGATGATGATAACAGCGCTGTTCCAAAGAGAGAGTCGTTAGCGCAATGCGCATAGGGTCACCGCTCAGCGGTGTATTAATCAGGGGACCGTTGACGTTAAGAGCGGATTCCATTGAATTTGATTCTGACTGCAGCGGGATCGACGATTTTATACTTAGGATCCCAACCTCTTAATCAATTCAGAGTTAAATAAATGAATTAATCACGTCGACCTCTTGCTTTTAATTAAGCGCTAAACCTGAATATTAAAGAGGATCAATTTAAAATTCGTAAAAGGACCGACAATGACTACAGGACAGTCATTCTTTAGGAGTTTCTTGCTTTATCTGTCTTTCTGCTTCTATCTATCTGTTCGTGTGCCTGTCTCTGCGTATGTGACAGTGCCAATGGCCAACAGGAGTATGTCTGTCTGTCTGTCTGTCTGACTCTTTCTCTCTGATCGCCCTCTCTTGATAGGAACTGAGTTCTTCTTAATGTTGCTCTGCTTGCTCTTAAATCGTGCATCATTTCTCTTGGTATGTTTCGTATCAACTCATTTGAAAACTATTCGTAGAATGTATATTTAATTTCTCTGCGTGAATTCAAGGCAGAAGATCTCTATCGAGAGTACATTCTGTCCTTTGCCTATCAAGGTGACTGCTGTACAAACGAATATCTGCATCAAAAAATTCGAATGATTGCGATAGAAAACCTTGCATACAACCCATTTAGGTTAGCAGATGTTCAAGTCTTTTGTGAAATTTGTCGTGTGTGTGCAGTGGTTAAAGTGGGCCGGGGCCCGCCGGGGTCCGGTCCCTGCACCTCTGTTATGGGCCCCGGCACCTCATTGATCGATCCCGACAAATATATCCCGGGCCCAGGGTTTTCACAGCATAGGGTCCCGGTACCTCCAACAACCCACTTTGACCACTGCACATGCGTGACCAAACAGTACATCGAGTACAAAAACGAATGACTTGCTGACATCAGAAAATCATAGCATTAACTTTATAATTTTCTTCCTAAATAAGCATTATCGATGATGCTCAAGTGGTCGGCAAGATTACGCAATTCCACTAAGAATCAAGACCTTGCAACAGCATCCCTATGGTCTCATGCGTTGTTCTGTATTTTAGAAGCGCGTTTTCCGCTTTCTTAAACGAAACTCTGATCGTCTTCATCCTTGACCTCAAATGTGACCCAAGACTCTGAAGTCAACATGCACCAGTCAGTTGGACTGAAAATATGAGGAGAGTTGCATTTTTTTCTTTAGAATTAGAAATTTTCCTTCGAGGAGAGTTAGGCCTACTACAAGAGGATAGGCAAATAGCAATTTGATTAACACATTAATATTCGATTCAGATCGGGGTATTGCCAGTGGCGGCTCCACAGGAAGGGCCCTGGGGCCCGTGCCCCCTATTGAGTGCCTGCCTCCCAGTGACCCCCTGATGGGATCCTATACTTAATGCTACATACATAACAACAAATGGTTGGCCCCATGATTAGAAGTTGCCACCCCAATGGCCCCCACTTGCCAAATCCTGGAGCCGCCACTGGGTATTGCCAAAAGCTCTCGTTTAAAATTTAAAGTTTTAGTATTAGAACTTTTAGTGCAGTGCTGGACGCTATGCGCGAGTGAATAAATTTTGATCGGACTGCAATCGATTTTTACGGCTTAGAGAGGTCAAGGACTAAGGAATTACAGTAATCGGGCATTGAGTGAACCATAAATTAAAGTGTAGCAAGCAAATTGAACAATAGGGTCTAAGAACAGATCCTTGGGGAACACTGTAAGCAACAGAACAGAATAGGGAGTCTTGGTTTAGATATGACACTCGAAAGCTAAGCGAGACTAAACTCAAGACAAGTGATGGACTGTGTCAGAGAAGCTGATGGTGTCAACGGCAATGGATTTATCATGACCTCTGATCTGTTGGCCTCCAATGACACCCAGAAGTTTGTTAATTACGAAGGTCAGTGCAATTTCGGTGAAATGGTGCTTTGTAAGTAAGTAAGTAAAATCTCGTAAATTTATATAGCGCTTTGGTAAGTAGTACAGTAGTACTGCTTATTATTATGCGCTTAATCTTTCTTGAAATAGCTATAGGCAAGGTGTCTTGTCGGCAGGGCAAAGGTCAGTGTATCCTTGAGGTGGCGGGTCGGGCTGTTATAGCTGTTATGTGCTAGTGGACTGGCGGGCATCGAAAAGATGTGTGTTGTAATTCTAGTTTGAACCTCTTTTAAAATTAAATTTTCATAAGACAGAATAGGTTAGACGTGAAAAGACAGTAGCGTCGAAAACCTGCGACATCCGAGGACCTACTAATGCAGGGCTCAGTCTCAGTCAATTATGCGAAATTAGAACGGGATATTTCCATTAATCTCTAAGCCGTCTAGGGCACAAATCGCTGTATGCCCTTAATTGGCGCATATCAATTCTAAAGTGAACAGGCGTTCGCCAACATCATATAAGCAAATATCAAATTAATGCAGCTGAGTGGACAGAGAGAAGGCTTCCAACTAATTAAATTTAACAACTGAAAGCACAGATTTGAATTGCAAAATAGATTAAAGTTCGTCTCTGGCTTAAACCTGCGAGAATAAACTTCAAAGGTTAGGATTCATTAATATTCCCATACTTTTCGTTTAAGAAAAGAAAACTTATATTCCAGTTAGGCCTATAGTTATCTCCATATTTCTATTTAATGCCCGATGATCGAGGACGACTTCTGCTAGGGATAGAAAATTTTGCCTGTAAGTTGTTGGCTCCAACATTTGAATTTGGGGTGCAGACCCAACCTCACCGTATTCTTGACAAATCGATTAATTACTTTTTATACACGTTTCAGAGTTTCTCATAAATTAATCTTCAAATACTTCCCGTATAAGACAGAAAACCTAGAAAGTTCATTTATTTTCTAGAATTTGTTGGTCAAATTAACATAAATTAAACGGTCGAACTGTGTATTTAACGGAATCGAAGGAAAGCAGGGCACCAGATTGAATCATCTTCGTCAGCGTTGCGTCAGTATGACGTCGTTGTCGATATCGTCGGATAATCGTGTGACGTCATCACCTCTCCTCTCTGACGTCGTCTTCGCGTTTTTACAGAATTTGAATTTGAGACGTTTGAAAGCCTTCGTCTGGTTGGACGTTCACAGGAGACTTCGAATCCTCGGAGGAAAATTTCGATCAAGTTTTGCGTCGATTTGATCTTGAACTGTTGCGATGACCTACCACATGGAAAGGCACAGTCCATGGTGGCAACTGGAGTCGACGGAAGTGTTTCCGAAGGGAAAATTTGCGTTGCAGTTTCCGTGGAAATTATGGCACGCTGCCAGCTCCTTGCCGGATCTTGTCTCCTGGAATGAAGTTGGTACTGAAATTGAGGTCAACGCTGACGATTTCGAAAGGCAAGTGATGACAGTTTATCCTGGTCTAGTTGAAATTCCAACTTTTGCTAACTTTCGGCGTCAGATGCGTGAGTATGGGTTTGTCTGGATGCAAAGTAAAGATACGGCAGAATTCATATTCAGTCATCCGTGCTTTCTCCGCGATCGCAAGGACTTGCTTCATCTGGTAGTCACTAGACGACGGTCGAGGAAACTGGGCCGCACAGATAAACTCCCTGTAAGGTGCAAGGAGTACAGCAAGAGCTCCGCCGTTTCCCCATCCGCTTCGCTTCCACCCAGTAACTGGGAATCGAGCACGAAGAAGCACAGTTCGGACGAAACAAGACGCTCTCCTGAGAAAATAACCCGTCAGTCCACTTACTTGACTTCGCCAGGTTTTAAGAGAAGCAGAATCGATCTAATTCGCAAACGGACGCCAACGAATCAAACACCAGTCAAGAAGTTTCATGTTTCCTTGTCATCTGCATCCACTGAAATGGTGCGAGGAGAGAGGGCGAATTTTGACCGAAAGAAGGCTTATGAGGAAGTTGGACAAGAAGAACAGCAAGAAGAGGCATGGTGGAATAATTGCTTTCACTGGGTTCTTCAACAAGACCCTGATCTCAGTCGTCAGTATGAGATCGATTACATGACCGCGTCTTTGAAAGAACAAAACCAAAGACTTGGTGGAGTCCCATTTCACTTTTACTCAGACGAATTCCAAGATGAGACGAATTCTTTTGATTTGCCGATGACTTGGGACTCAACAGCTG
Organism: Metaphire vulgaris; assembly: GCA_018105865.1. Taxonomy (NCBI): domain Eukaryota; kingdom Metazoa; phylum Annelida; class Clitellata; order Crassiclitellata; family Megascolecidae; genus Metaphire; species Metaphire vulgaris. The sequence goes on along the minus strand of CM030832.1, from coordinate 21,958,813 downwards.
AGAGTGATTTATTGAATGCACATGTAATCGAAATCAAGCCCATTCCTGATGATCCGGGTTTCTCCACTGACATATGATTTGGTTTCATTTTCAGAAGGAGCTTCTGGACGATTTCGTGCTTGCTTAAAAGGCATTTGTCACATAAAGTTTTCTTAATTCGGTTTGAATTGTGTTAAGTATTTTGTGTTTCCAGTTCATTTTGTTCAGCACCTTACACATTTAATACTTACGGATTGTAAAATTTGGCTTTCGATGTAGGACAGAACTAGGCCAGCATTTGGGCACATCCACAAAACACTGCCTAATTATTTCGTTTGGCCGGCTTTCCTATCTTTCATACCAACAGACGTCTTATTATGAATTGTTTGCATTCAATTCTACAATATTTGTGCATTAAAGGGACTTGTATAAAGTAGGTAATCTACTGTCTTACTACTTTTTAAATGCCAAATCATTTATTTAGTTGCGATACAATTCAAAGAGATTGTGAGCTATTAAATCTGCATTATGCAGTGGAAATATCAAGAACATAATACATAATTATTGTATTATATGGAAAACTGACTATCAGTTAGCCTATATTGTTGCAATTTTTTTAAATAACGTGTTTGCAAAACCAAAGTCATGATATATTCACAAAGTTGTTTTTTACTTAGTGATTCAATTAAATCAGAATTGCTATTAGAATTCTTTTGCATGCATTTTAATTTGTCACCTGTTTCAACTTAAAGGGGCCATCCATAAATGACTTAACGCGATTTTGCAGTTTTTTACCCCTTCGTCATATGTCGTCACAAAAGTTAGACCCCTCAGATATGACGTCACAGCGCGTTAACCCCTCTTGTCGTCTTTCGAATGTCAAAATTAACGTTTCGTTTGGAAATATTCATTATAATTATTATAGTTGAAACAATATTCAGAAATTTCTTCAAATTCTATTTTTAAAATGAAGTGTATAATATTTATAAGTGTAAAATACGTTCAATTTTGCGCTAACATAGCATTGCGGTATTAATAAAAATATTTAGTACTATGTGACGTCACATTTCTGGAAACCCCGTCGTCACAAATGTTTGAACACCCCCTAAGTGCGCTACGTCATTTGTGGATGACCCCAAAGCCTAATCTTAAACAATGCTGGACCTTCGTTTCTTTGGACCATATTTAAACCTTGAATCGATTAGGCCTAATTATACTTATTACGTCGTTGTTCGATCTGCTGAGAGGGCTTTACGTGGCTAGGGTTACCAGACGTCCTTAAATGATAAGGAGAGTCCTTAAATTCCGTGGTCCCGTCCTTAAGGGCGTTTGTCCTTAATAAGAACACAAAATGTCCTTAAATTTCGTTTTAAATAGTGATTACCGATTTTTAGACATTAGGCCTACGCAGCTACGCTAGATTAAAAGGACTTCTAATTGGTGGATATTGGTTGATAAAAAAGGTCATCACTACTTCTTTGTGGTGTTTCGCATATTTCACGTCCTAAATTCATAGTACTGTAAATGTCCGAAAAGCAAAAAAGGTCATCACTACTTTTGTGATAGTTTGCATCTGTAACGTTCCAAAAGTCTGACAAGCAAAAAATGCATCACTAGTTTTTGTGCCTCTTTAATGTCCTAAAAGTCTGACAAACTGATGTGTTCTGTGTGTCCTTAAATTCTTTCCAACTGATCTGGTATCCCTATACGTGGCAGAGGCCGACCATGGTGATGGTCGAAAATGCTGTGATTATTAGCTGTATGCATAGTTTGCAACTGGAGGTCAAGAACTTTGTGTGTTCGGAGTGGTCCGGTCATAACTGCTTTTTAATTGATCACCAAAAAAGACTAAACAGTGTTTAATCAGTTGTCAAGCTATTGTAACGAATTTAGTTAATTGTTACGGACTCCTGATTTACATAGGCACACATCAGCACATCAGCAGCCCGGCATATTGACTACGCAAATGGCAGAAGCAAATCATCATCATCATCATTTCCTCCCTTCTTCAGTAGTTTAAGATAAGGTGACGTCATGAATCAGGCATTTCCAGGTAGTTCTTTCTTTTGATGCTTTTGTTGCTGTTGTTATATCCATTCCAGTCCATTCTTCTATATCGTCCACCAATCTTCTGTTCGGCCGACCTCTCTTTCTTTTTCCTGCAATGATACCTTGTTGAATTGTTTGTTGTAGGTTATCTTTAGTGTTTCTTTGCAAGTGACCAAAATAAGTCAATTTGCGTCTTTGGCAGATGTGAAAGAACTTTCGTTTGGTATTGGGGCTTTTCATGACTTCTTCGTTTGTTTGTTTTTCTGTCCATGATATTCTTTGCATTGTTCTGAGAGAAAACATTTAGAAGGCATCTAGTCTTTGTCTTTTCTTTTTGATGGTCCAGCTTTCACATCCATAAGTTGCTACACTCCATGCCATACATTCCATTAATCTTCCTTTGAAGCAAGTACAAGAATGAAATTATTAGGTATTAAATCACTGATTGAAAATCGCTTTCATCACAGCATTACTTGAAACTAAATTATAGTTTTGCTAAATGAGTCATGGCGTTGAAAACAGAAATTACCCCCAAAGACTTAATTCCAACAATAAGACAGTATTTAGACAACAGCCTATTAAAATTTAGGTTCCTTCCCGTTATCCGGACCCCAGTAGAGGGATGGTGTAGTTGGCTAGAGAGGCGTTAGGGTTATGGTTAGGTTAGGGTCAGAGTTAGGTTAGGGTTAGATTAGGGTCAGGGTTAGGTTAGGGTCAGGTTCCCGACCGAACAGCCATTCACACTTCACTGGGGTTCGGATAACGGGGAAGTACCAACATTTATTATTAATTCAACTTTAATTCAGATTGCTGAAAATTAATTAATTTGAGTGTTTTGTATATTTATTTGTACCAGTTGACTGAAATGTTATGCAAATCAAAGCGGATCGATGACTTTTAAAGGAGTCAGTTTAAACGGCACAAAAATCCTCCTTGTGTAGCTCCGAAGGAGCTACACAAGGAGGATGGCGACGAGGCTAAGCTGCGTGTGTAAACTTAAAAACGATGGATAAACCAAATTCTTTTATAGTTGGTGAGCGGTTTATCGTCTTGAGAATGCGGGCATGCTATACGTTGCATAATCGTAGAATCGGTTCCATACTGTCTTACTCTCGAGCCATCTGAGCGTATCTAATTAAGCGTATCGTGTCAATTGGTGTTGTTTGGTTGTTCTCAGTTGCACAGAGAGCGTAGCTGATGTTCTCTGATCGTTGCATAATATGGTTCGTGTGTTGCCTTCTCATTTCACGCATTTATCGATGGATTGTGTAAACGAATGTAGAGTCAAGCGTAACTGATTCGATTCAGCCCAGCGCAATCTTCATCCGATGGCCAATTTGCTCTGTTCCATAATGTTAAAAATAAAAAAGCAAGTAAGCGCTTGCTCTCGTACAGTAACATCGCTAATAGAAGACTTAGCAAATGTGTGACAACGCTTGTCTAGATTAGCATCAACAGCACAGCGGATTATGCTCGACAGGGAACTTAATTAGTTTCCTTCCGCAGTTGGCTTCAAATTTTTGCCAGACTCGATTGTCAGCGTCATGACTTAGATATAAGTTAATTGGTCAATTTTCGAACTTTGCAAGCAGTTACAGCTGCTTCTTAAACTATTTTAGAAAAGAAAATTTAAAATTCTCTATTCTACCCTTAGGTCCAGACATTACGACATTTTCACGTTATTGAAATTAATTTTGGTCTATTTAGAGTCTCGCTCACCTGCACTAAAAAGTCAGGATTGAACATTCGATAGCAACGATTTCGAACTCAAGCGTGAACCATCAAGGTCATACTTGGTGTGAAATTGAAAGTTACGTGCGTGTTGCTTTGAGATTAAGCCTTGATTACGTGTCATTCATGATTTTAGAGTAAGTCGCTTTCTCAATGAAAGGAAATCAATAGAATGGAGATCTATTCTAAAAATATACTTCTAAACCTACAATTTTAAGATACAAAGCAGTGAAATATCCAGTGTTATTTCACAGCCTTTTGTTTCACTGGAAACGCCGATAACGAAATATGAAAATTTTGACAGGGTTCCGTGGACTCACAAACGTTGGACAGCACAGTAATAGCTGATTTCCATCTGACAACTAAGTTTCAGTGACGAGTAGGTGTTTGCATTCACAGCACGTGCATGTAGTTCTCATGCATTCAGTATACGATCATCATCATCATCAACATCATCATCATCATCTTCATCATAATCTTGCTCTCTGTTAACTCTTTAGGGGCTGTCCATTAATTATGTCAACAATTTTTTGCCAATTTTTGACCCCTCCCCCTTGTCAACAACTGTCAACTTTCAGTTACCCGCCATAATTACGTCAAAAACTTTTAACCCCTTCCCAAGATCAATGGCAGGTCCCAATAACAAGGTTATTATTTTTTGCAGTGTTGACCATTTTTTTCTTGTTTTGCTCATCGAGTGTCAAAATGTGGTGGTGATGACCTTTTTTGCCATGCTTTTTTCCATTGTAATAAGTAGTATTCCATGAAATTTCCAAATTTTTGATTATTTGTAAAAAGTGAAATTGTTGACGTCAACTTCTCTTGACTCCCCCTTCCCCTGTCAACAACTGTCAAACTTTTTCAAACCCCTCCCCACTAAATTGTTGACGTAATTAATGGACAGCCCCTTAGCGGCAATAGCTAGACACAAACGTTTCCAAGAAGTTCTACCTTCTGTTAGGCTAATCGTTTTCCTTCTACGATTGAAATGCCTTTCATGTTTTTCATGTTCATATCTTCTCTTATGTTGTCCATCCACTTTTTCCTGGATCTTCTCTTCCGTTATTTCCTTCTATTTGAGTGCAGAGTGCCTTGTATGGTAATCTCCTTTCATAAACTCTGCTGACATGTCCATACCCGTTCAGTCTTTTCCTTCTAATTTTTTTGATAATGATATTATAACTGTATCATTTAGGCTGATACGTTGTCTGATGTCTTTGTTTCTTATTTTTGTAGCCGGGTTACTCCAAGGATTCTCCGAAAGCAGGTCATTTCGGCCACTAGCAGCCTCACTGCCCTTTAGATGTTGACTATCGCCTGGCTGATATTATACCTTCCCCATAGCTATTTTAAGAGAGGCTGAGCGCCTAAGAATAAGCAGCTACTGTTGTGCTGCTTCCCAAGGCGCTATAGAAATCCACGAGATTTTACTTACTTACTTACTTATGTTCATCTGTATCTTTCATGCTCTATGCTTCTGCACTTTATATCAATCGAGGGACTATCATTGTGTTGTACTGCACAATCTGCATATTATGACTTTAGTGTTAATATTTATGCCCTTGCTGTTTCAGATTTTTCGTAATCTCACCATAGTCTGTAATCATATTTTAAAATATCCTCTTCATAACTCCCATATTTGACAATGTTTCTTCCAACATAGGTAAAACCATAGTTGTGAAGTTTGAAGAATTTTTTTTAAGTTCGTAAAAGTTCAAGAAAGTTCAAGAAAAAATAAAGTTTGGAAAAGTTCATAAAAGTTGAAATTTCCAATTTAGTCCTTGTTAGATGACTCAGACTCAGAAGACCAATCGATGTATTCATCGACATAGTAGATGATTTCAATCTTATCCACCAGTCGCAAGCTGCAATGCACTTTGACAATCTTCTCAACTGTCTTACATGCAGTGGCGGCTCCAGGATTTTGCAAGTGGGGGGCCGTTGGGGTGGCAACTTCTAATCTTGGGGGGCCAACCATTTGTTCTTAGGTATGTAGTATTAAGTACAGTAGCGTCATTTCACACTTTTGGGGGCAGAAAAATTTTTGCCAAATTTTAGGCAATTTGTGCAAATTTTAGGCAATTTTTTGCAAATTTTAGGCAATTTTTTGCAATTTTGTTTGCAATTTTGGCAATTTTTGGGTAATTTTTGGGCCAATTTTGGCAAATTTGCATTTTAAAAATATTTTTTGGTAAATTTTTATATATAGTATAGTATATATATATAGTATATATATAGTATAGGGTCTCAACAGGGGGGCCACTGGGGGGGCAGTATCTCAGTAGGGGGGCACGGGCCCACCCTGGCCCCCTCGGTGGAGCCGCCACTGCTTACATGCGAGTCTGTTGCATTTTTGTACGTATAAATTCAAATGCTGACCAATTTCTCTCACACGGCCCGGTTTTTGCAGTGATAATTCGAATTTCAGAACTTCTGCGAACAATCGGCGTAACAGACTTCGCTCTAGTGGTCGGCTGCAACTGCTCGTTCCTCCGCCCGCAAAGAAAGCAAAGTTCTGCGAACGATCAGCCTCACGAGGGAATACTCTCCTCTGGAACGCACTACATTTAAATGTCACGGCATGCAAATTGATTACTTCGTTCAAGATTAACCGAAAGATCTATTTGTTTGACAGTTCATATAAGTGACATTTGTCAAAGCGTCATTGACTTTGACCTTCGTTTTTTTCACGGCATTATATACATCGTCTTGATGTCTTGATACTACTACTACTACTACCACTACTACTACTACTACTACTACTACTACTACTACTACTACTACTACTAATAATAATAATAATAATAATAATAATAATAATAATAATAATAATGAAAGTTCTGAACGAAGCCTAAAGTTCCCAGATGAGCACTGACCAATTTGATCGTCATCAGTAAGTCTTCAAAAGCTACGTAGGGCTATTGAGAATAATAAACTTAATAAACACTTTATATTTATTGCAAGGATTAATGCGCCTCTGTAAAAGGCGCCATCATATTCAGTCATCTAATAAGAAGGAAGACTTACCTGGTATGAACACGTCAATAGAATGGATGAAAGGTCACCATACAAAGCACTTTACACTCAAATGGAAGGAAATATAAGTAGGCGTTAAAAGTGGATAGTCAACTTCAGAGTAGACATGATTTGAAAGGAATTCAATCACTGATGGAAGAAAATTAGCAGAAGACAGAACTTCCTGGAATTATTTTTATTGGTTGATTCATTCACTCATTCATTCATAAGTTCATTAAAGGGCGCAATTAAGACTAATGCGCCTCATCTGATTCACTAAACAAGTATGTTTTTAGGCGTGAAAGAAATGTTGATCGCGATTGAGTTTCATCCCGCAACGATGACGGTAGAGCATTCCAGAATGCAGGGGCAAGCGTCCGAAACGAACGATAGCCAATTCTGGTAGGCCTATCATAGGCCGCCTATGTGTACGAGGCTCCCAGAGGATCCGAGTCGAGTTGGACCTTGTTTAATGGGTCGATTTCGGTTCCGGTTACGTAACAGCACACAGCCTAGAGCAGTGGTTCCCAAACTTTTTCGGTCGGCGTACCCCTTCAGACATTTTTCGAAAATGCGTGTACCCCTAATTTTCAAAGTAAATTTAAGGAAGCACACTTTCGATTTTTAAAAGCATAAACATGGTATCTGAATCATGAAATTTAATAATGTCTTCAAACCTACATGTAATCGGACTGCATTAGCCATAATTATTAACTAGTTACTAGACCTACTAGGTTTTATTAAAGCTTATTAGGATAAAAATATCGTACTTGTAGCATTCAAAGTTAAACTTGCATAACCTATCGGCCAAATGAAAACAATAAAATGAATCAATGAGACGGATGAGGTTGCATCTCATCAGCCAGTTTCGAGAATCTTGGCTGCGTCTTTGATCCACACAGGCGATTTTTGAATTTGCCGCGCTGACCAAGGAAGAGTCCAATACCACAAGGTGATAGGACAGGTTAAACTTTAAACTTATAGCGAGGGTGACGGGTTAGAGGAGTCCAAAAGGTCTACATCTGTCACTGCAGTTTGAAAAATCAAATCAATCACAATTTTTATAACTTTTTGCAAATATTGTGAAATTTGTTACTATCAAACATCAGTGCATAAGAATTCCACTGACTTTCCACCTTCCGCCGCGTACCCCCTAGGAAGTCTATTTTGTACCCCTGGGGGTACGCGTACCACCGTTTGGGAACCTCTGGCCTAGAGGCTGTGTGCTGTGTCAGGTACTCTGGTGCCTCTGCCCGTAGACAATTATCGACCAGAGAAATGATCTTGAACCTGATGCGTTGCGTCACAGGTAGCCAGTGAAGATCTCGGAGTAGAGGAGTGATGTGCTGCCGTCATGTCGTTCGAGTAATCAGACGTGCGGCGGCATTTTGAGCAACCTGAAGCCTCTTGAGTTGGTTTTGAGTGATAAGGGCTAAAAGGCTCTTGCAATAGTCTAGACGTGAAAACATGAACGCATGACCAAGAGCATGAGCTACCTCAAAAGTGAGAGGGTCGATGTCTCGATGATAGCACGTAGCTGACGCAGCTGATAAAACTGCTCGAGACTACTCTGCTAATATGGTCTGACGTAGTCAGATTCTCATCCAAAATCACTCCAAGATCTCTAACGGCACATGATCGCTTGATGCTATCTTCTCCGAGATTTAGCTCTTCGACAGTAGCTTTCGCTGTCTGTCTTCTATGACCTAATATAATGAACTCGGTTTTTGACACATTAAGTTTTAGCCGATTTCGTTCAAGCCACTTTTCTATATCAGTTATGCAGTTGGCCAGTAGTGGAACGACGTTCTGGAGATCGGCTGGATTGCAGCTGCGAAAAAGCTGGATGTCATCAGCATATAGATGGAAGAGCAGCTGGTGGCAGTTGATGACTTCTTTCAATCGGCTGATGAACATTATGAAGAGTAGCAGGCCGAGGATGGAGCCCTGAGGTACTCCTCGGCTAACTGACCGAAGGCCGGACAGCTGACCTCCGAAACGGACCTGCATTTCGCGGTCGGTAAGATACGATTTGATCCATCTGAGGACGGCGCCACTGATACCGAAACAATGCTCTAGTCTTCGGAGAAGACCAGTGATGTTAATCCTTGTCCTGGTCCTTGTCCTTAAGGACTCCTTAAGGACCAATTTGAAGTCCTTGTCCTTATCCTCGTCCTTGGGGGTTCGGTCCTCGTCCTTATCCTCGTCCTTGCAGATCGGTCCTTGTCCTGGTCCTTGTACCTTAGTCCTTGAAAAGTCCTTATAAGGACCAAATTACTTGTATACCATTTTCAATTGTACTGATAATTATGTTCCAAGGTAAGAGTAGTATGTGGATTTATATTTAGGTTACATACTTGCTTTGAGTTTCTCTAACTAAAATGTTTAGTCATTGTTTCCTTTATAATACCAGTTGAAGAGTTGATTCTTTAGCAGAATTCTTTGTTGCCCAGCGACGTCGGCTCCAGTTGAACGAAGTGGTCTCATAATTAGACCTCACTGTGTGTGCATGACTGATCAGCTGCTGGAAACACTTGTTCATTTATTATTATTATTATTATTATTATTATTATTATTATTATTATTATTATTATTATTATTATTATTATTAAACTTGACAATTTCTTAAGCGCAGTAACATAGCTAGGTGGCTAAAGTCAAAGGCGCATTTGAAACGCAGCATTGCTGTTGACTAGACTATGTTTTACAACATTCTTTTTTTCCTTTTCTAATTTTGTGATTCAAATTGAAATTGTGTTTTTTTCCTTTCTGACTTTTTTGTCTGACAGAAGTTGGTCCTTGTCCTTGATCCTTGTCCTTGTGGTTCAGTCCTTGTGGTCCTTGTGCTTGAGGGGTAAGTCCTCGTCCTTGTCCTTGTCCTTGGAGGGTCGGTCCTTGTCCTTATCCTCGTCCTTGGGGGGTCAGTCCTTGTCCTTATCCTCGTCCTTGGGGGGTCAGTCCTTGTCCTTATCCTCGTCCTTGGGGGGTCGGTCCTTGTTAACATCACTGGAGAAGACTGTTGTAGTCGACACAATCGAAGGCTGCAGTCAGATCCAGAAGGACAAGTGCAGTCACGTGTCCTTGATCGGCTGCTTCGAACACTTCTGACAGGATGATGAGCAAGGCAGTTTCGGTAGAATGATGACATGTGTAAGCTGATTGTTCGATAGGCAGAGAATGGTTCTCGTTTAGATGAGATCTCAGTTGATTTGCTACGATCCGTTCGATGATCTTTGATATAATTAGGACAAATTTTATATAGGACGATAGTGTGATATTTCTTGAGCATCGAGATTACGTTTCTTTAATTTCGGCGTGATGATCGAGCGTTTCATGGTTCTAGGGACCAATTTCTGAGCCAGCGATGCATCCACTGTCGCTGTGATAGGTCCTAGAAATACGTGAATTTCCTATTTAATAAGGAATGTTGGGACAGGATCGAGCTCGGAAGACTTCGTAGGATACTCTAAGATAATTCGTTTCACTTCCTCTGTGGATACAGCTGAGAACTTTTGCAAAGTATTTTCAGCGACATCTTCGTCATCATCTTCCTCTTCTGGTGGCGGACGGGATTCATCAACTATAATCCACGGACTTTCTAGACCTTCGCCAAGAAGAAATCAGCAAAACTGTCGGCTGAAAAAATAGAATGGTCTTGCTCTGGCATCGTATTCCGTGCAAGTAAATGCGATAGCGAACTCCAGAGCCTGGCTGGCGATTTGCCTTCTTCCTGGACGCGTCGTGCCCAGTAGCTGGTTTTCTTGGTATTGAACAGTTCTCGTTTGAGCGACAAAGCAGCAATCTATGTATCTCGATTCGCATCAAGTCTTGAGGAATTGAATCTCCTCTCGACGCGACGGGTAGTACGGCATGCCGCAATACAATCATCATCAAGCCATGGTTCAGCATCGCCGTAAGCGTACGGTGTGCAGAGGTGCAAACCTGTACGCAAGCGCTCGCAGAGTAGGCCTACTATCGTAGAATTCAGCCATATCCTCTACGGGCTGATCTGAGCTAATGTTTCCAAGGGCGGTGTTTTTGATGGCCTGAAAAAACATCAGACGGTCGACTTTCCTCCAACTCCTGACCTGCCTGTATGTCACAGGCATCGATTGTGATGGAAGGTCTACGATCGATGTGATACAAGCATGGTCAGAGATGATAGCAAGGGGATCGACCTCTAGTTCTACCTAAGGGCCATGTTTGTAAGTGACAACCACATCAAGGGTTGCCTGAGCCCGGTGCGTGGGTGCATGTACCCATTGTATTAGCCCGAAAGTGCTAAAGATCTCCTGAAACCTTTTGTTTTCTGGGTCTCCAGGATCCTGAACATGAATATTGAAATCGCCTCCTATGACCAGCCGTAGCGGTTGAAGTACTAGCTCCTCGATTACTGAAGTAAGTTCGTCATAGAAGACCTGTGTAGGGGTCGCAGACCCTAGTCTGCGACCCCTACACTAGAAGTATAGCGAGAAGGCACCAACTGCCGGTGTTTAGACGAATGTAAACTGCCTCGAATGATGTTGTGTAGGATCGTCGATTTCCGTGGTTGAGTAATATGAGCGTAGGAAGATTGCTATTCCTCCCCCTTTGCGTTCGGATCGTGCTTTCTCAAACGCAACATAATCAGAAGCGCAGATCAACCTTAAACTGATATCGTCCGATTGATGGTGCCATGTCTCTAAGAGAGCGATGATATCATAACCTCGTTCGTCAATCAGTTCACGTACGGTTGTAGTTTGATTCGTCAGTGCTTGTACGTTCAGCCATCCGATCTGAATTGCAGACGTGGTCGTATGGCGAGAGCGATTTCCATGGATAGACAGTTTGACCTGACCTGCTTCTGCGCTCTGTTTGACCTGATGAGTCATGTGTGTTGGTTTAGTCCTCATCCATTGCGGCCTCCACAAGTTCAACGCGAAAAGTGTACGCCTTGTGTAGCGATCAGGTGGTCGTGGATGGTTGCACACCATAAGAGACTCTTTTGTATAGACCGATAAATCCATTTCGACGATAAAGACGATCAAAAACTGAAAAAATCGGGATTAAAACTCAACGAATAAGATCCCCAGATTGTGGCTTCGATTTCGCCAAGGCCAGCGCCCAGCCGAACTCTCCCTTATTCACCTGACAGACTGTTTAAAGGACCCACTGCCTTCATGACATGGGTGTTTACAAGTGCCTGAACTGCCTGTGCAACATGTGTCTTGTATCCCGCTTTCACAGAAGCGAATAGCTCTTGAGATATTCCCGGATACCATGGAATGCCAAGCAAGAAGATGGCTGGTGTCATTGGCTGGCACAATTTGTGATACAACTCCTTGAAAAATATTTGTAAGCTTCTGTGAATTGATTTCTTGTGTATGGTTACAGCATGAAACGTGATGACAAAACCATGCAATTGGAAGAGGATCATCAACATCTTCAACTGTAGCCACGTATGTTCTTCTCTTCGTTGCATCACAATGTGACTCATCTTCTGTACTCGTAATTGTATATATATATATATATATATCATCACTGTCATTGTCTGAAATTTCCATGGGTCCAGCTGCAAACTGTTCAGCTGTAGGCCCCTACTCTGTCGTTCTTTGGCATAGTACAACTGACGTTTCTCCTTTCTGTGTTGTTGCTGAGCCCACACTGGATCAACGCTTGCACTAATTGGGACACAAATGATTTTCCTTGAATCTGATCGTGAAATATCAATGCACAGTTGACCTTCAACATACTCATATTCTTTAGGACCCATTCACTCATTAAGGTTTTCTTCTAAATCCTTTCTTCTTTCCAGAGCTGCTGGGTGTTGTGAGTTGCCTGTGTAAATGTCATACACGTAATCTTTTCTTAATTTCAGGTCTGCATATCTGTCAAGACTCCAGAGTTGCTTGCGTGCAGGAACCTTTCATAAGAAGCTTTCTAACTTTAGTGAACCCTGTGTAGTCCTTCAGCAGCTTCACTTGTACATTCTGCCATGACTGAGGATAAACAGTTCTATCAATCCAATGATTAACTGATAGTTTGGCAATTATTATTATTATTATTATTATTATTATTATTATTATTATTATTATTATTATTATTATTAGCTGGACGATTTCTATAGCGCAATAAGCATGGCAAAAGTGGCCAAAGACAAGAGCGCTTTACAAAACTACGAATATCCGATGGTGAATAAGTAAGTTTTAAGATTATGTAGAAAAATTCCAAAAGAATCAGAGTTTGTGACATAGTCCGGTAGTGAATTCCACAGTTCTGGATTGCCCCGAGTAACCGACCTGTCCCCAAACTTAACCGTTTTAGACGGGGGGAGGCACAAGCAATTTGACTCGACTGCCGAATCTTAGCAGCCGATGTCGTTCCATCGTCGTGGTCCGCTGTAGGAGCGAGGCGATGTAGGAGGATGAGAGGCGATGTAGGCAATGTCAGTTGAAGCACTCAAAGCTGAGGTCTTTGTATTCACAAGACTCCTTACTCCGCCAATCAATTCACTCCAGCTGAGCAGATGAACTGATTGTCTCCAAAGTCTTATGTCACATTTTGGAAAATCGACATCAGGATTTGGACTACTTCTAGTTCTCGTTGTAGCAGACTGCATGGAGCTCAGTCATATCTATTATTATTGTTCTTTTTATTATTTATGACTTTATAGGCCATATAGGCTATACCGAAACATAAAAATACAACAATCGTGCCTGTATCAAATGACACAAATAGATGTCTCGTTATGCATTTAAAATTTCGTTTCAATCGGTACAGACTAAGGCATGGCCTAGGGTTAGTCTTAGGCTCGGTTAATAAGCAGAGAACTGCAATGCATGAGAGCTGATGATCGCAAGCGTTGAAAAGCGCTCCAGCGCGTGAATAGATTCTAATGAAATTTTGCATTAATAGCACAAATAGATGTCTTTTGGGCGTTTAGAATTTCCTTTGATTGAATCGGTGCAGACTAAGGTGTGGGCTGGGTGAGGATACCACGACAGCTCCCATTTAGTTTTTTTAGCGTCAATTGTATTCGTAGATCATCAAAACTGTGCAGTAAGCATTTTGTGACGTCAAACCTTTTAGAACAGGTTTATTGCGTATAGTCTGTCGTGCCATTAACATCGGCGTGTTTGCATTACAGATGTGTTTATGTGCTTAGTGGGTGATTTTACAGTGCTACGTAGAAATAGCCTGGTCATTGATGTATTTATTTATGTTGTGCATCAACATTTTCTGAATTGTATGGAATCCAATTGCCTGTATACTGTATTTCGAAGAACACCAGTGCATTGGACAATAATAATAATAATAATATTATTATCGATGTAACAGCAATGCAATAATAATAATACATTGGCCAATGCGGTATTTAATTTTTATCGCTATAGTTTGTAAATGGTCCAAAACAGTCCAAATGGTAACGGCAATCTACAACAACATGTCTGCTAGAGTTATTGTTCGTCAAAGAACAGCCAAGAGTTCTAAGATAGAAAAGGCCAAACAAGGCTGTCTTCTCTCTCTTTTGCTTTTCCTCCTGGCCATAGACTTGATCACGAAGAAGGTAACAGAGCAAGCGGAAGGTGGTATCAAATGGGCGGAAGACAAACAACTGGGTGATCTGGACTTTGCAGATGACTTAGCACTGCTTACTCACAGCCTACAAAAATGCAACTGAAACCAACAACACTTCTGCAAGAGATGGCTAAACCAATTGGTTTAAACATAAACCAGAATACATCTAAAGTAATATCCATCTACGAGTGAGATATAAGAAGTAAAAGAGATCTCATACCTTGGCAGTATTATCTCAACATTAAGAGGAACTGAAGAGGAGCAAGAACAGGAGCAAGTAAGGGCTCAAACTGCCTTTTCTTTATTAAATAATTAATCTGTGGAAAACTAAAAAAGTGAACCTCAGTTCAGTTCAAATGTAAAATCAGTTCTCTATGGCTCCGAAAGTTGAAGATGGAGCATCAATATGAAAATACAAGGATCATGGGCATCTGGCGGCCAAAAAAATTAGCAATCAGGATCTTTGGAAGAAAACGTCACATGAACCAGTGGAACTTCAAATTAAACAAAGAAAATGTAGGTGGATTGGACTCACGCAAAGGAAACCCCCGTGCAACACCACTAGACAAATGCCTTCATGGACCCAACAAGGAAAACGAAGAAGAGGAAGACCGAAGATTACATAGAAAAGAACAATAGACAATGAGCTAAAACTAACGAACTAAACTGGAATGACATAGTTCCATTCATTGGCGAGGCCACGAGGGGCTTTGGGGGGTTTGAACACCCCCACTTGCCATCAGGGCCACCCCTGGGATTCGTGCAAAATTGCAGATAAATTTTTTTGTGAGAGGGGGTAGGGGATGGTTGAGGATCGGCTTTACTAGTCTAAGTAGGCCTATCAAGCGTTCTCTGTATATCTATATAACAAATTCTCTATATATTTATAAAACAAGCAGTCGTGCGTCAGACGTACTGGGACCCACCATGTCCGTCCATGTTAATATTTGCAAAAAAATTATCGCATAGATAAAATACTGTTTAACAGTTATTTAATGTACTCATTACGCGTGGAATGGTAATTCGAACGAATTATAATGTTATAAAAGAAAAGTTGTTCAGCTTCGGGGGGCTTCACCCCTTGGTCCTCACTGGGGGCTCTGCCCCAGACGCCCTCAACGTGCTCGCCATAACCCCTCACTCTCAAACGTCTGGCGTCGCCACTGGTTCCATTGGAATGATACAGTTCCATTAGCTGAAGACTGAACTGCATGGAAGAATCTTGTCAGTGGCCTATACTCCACAAGAAGTGATAAAGGCTGTTGCTGTTGTTGTTGTTGATGATGATGATTATGATGATAGTTTGTAAATTATACAAACTTTTCTAAATAAATAATTTGGGGCAAAGCACAGGCGAGACTTCGTTCCTGTACAGAATATTATTTGGTGCGTCATCGACTGATGCTTCTGTACATTATGAAGTGGCGCTATAGAAGTGGATGATTAGATTGGAGCAGACTAAACAACGGTCATGGCGTCGCTTCAGAGGGCTTATGTGAGCCCTGAACGCCACAAAGCATTGAGCTTCATCGTTGTAACTTTGGTGATGCGGAATGTTCATTTTCAAGGAGGCTTGGAGATCCATATCCCTCGCTATCAGCGGAGATAAAAACATCTCCGTGGTTAGCCTGCAGGGGTACAAAATTTTGAGGTATGGGTAGCATCATTTCTTGAAAAATAGAGTAGAGTATTTGTTTCGCCACCTCTGGAACAATGTATCAGTTGACCAGACCAATCGATTCTCAATAAAGCACTGGCATCTCCAAATATGGTTATACTGTATGTATAATCCAAAAGTTGAATTTCAATCGAAGCGTGAATAACAAGAAAAGGCAATGTCATGGCCTGTGGAGTTTCACTCTGCGAGCTTTAGAGTTTCTGCGTCGGAAACTATTTACTGTCCTCATGCATAATCGGCGTCGCCAGGGTTCCAGAACCATGGTGCGCCATCACTTACGCACGTCATCTTCGCCCGATCCGACAATGGTTCACCTAAGGAGCGGCGTGGTCTCTCTCTCTCTCTCTCTCTCTCTCAACGCGCCCTGGGGAGCCCCAGCAAGCTAATTTCCGTTGATTTTTAAAATTTGGAGAGAAAAAAATTAAATTGCGCGAAATAAATTTTTGCTCTTGCAATGTTTTCACAGTTAAGAATTTTAATTAAACAGCTGTCTTGAGACCATTTCTCTTTTCGGATTAAGTCGAAACCTTAGTACCATAAGATACCCATCACTATCTTAGAGCAAATGCCCTCAGAATATATTCGCTATAGCACTGGCTTCAATAGCGGCGTTAAAAATCTGACACGAAATCACTATTAGAGAATTTTTCTGAGAGTAATATTTTGATCTATGCGTCTTGAACAACAACGAAAGTCGCTCAATGGGGTATTTGCAAATCATTTGGCTCCATTTTTGACTATTCTCTTTTTCACTCCATTACAAGATCTTATCTTTGCGCTCTCTCAGCTTGACGCAAGAAATTGTAAAAAACCCACTATAGTTCAGATTGGTAAATAAGCATATTACTTTTCATTCAGCACGTAATGCTATACGTCAGTGCTATTCTGTACAGCTCTGCGGTAGTTCGCTGCAACGATGATATATTGTTGGCCAGGACCTATTGAGGTGGGCTGTAGACCGGTTCTTATTCAGTGCCTTTTCGTACCGTCATGGTACTGGCACGCTACGTGGTACTCGAGCTTTGAATGTTGTTCTGCGGACAACAATAGAACTTCGTTATAACTGACCCGGTTATAGCGCATACTTGGCTATAACGTACCGCAATGTACGGTTCTGTGTGATGCACTACCGATTAGGGATGTATAGGGAAGCGTATCCTAGCCACTGTGAGGGAAGGGCCCGGAGCCCTGGTCCCCTATTCGGACAGGGACCGATCGTGAGATTCGTCCAAAACAGGTGGGTAGTTTGCGAGGAGGGGAGTAAGAATAGTATTGAATCGAGGAAAACGCGCAAGACAGCAGACTTTAAAGAGACGACGACCTTTATATTTCTCGTCAAGACTTTTTGGCCGGACAACGTCTAAGTAGTACGTACCCCTATTCTGAAATCCTGGCTACGCCACTGTTGGGATGGTATTGGATATACAGTACCTCGGATATAGCGTACTGAATTTTACAGACCTGCCAAATACGTTATAACGAAGTTCTACTGTACATGTGGTCACGTGGTCATAACTTAATGTGCACATTGTTATGTGCCCCAAAAATTGTCGGCGACTTACCCTGGACGTCTTGTAGACTGGTGATTATTTTGTGTATATGACTCTATGCCGCTCGTTTTAAAGTGTCTAGAAAATCAGAGTTCTTCTTCTTGTTCGAGACGTGGCACTCTTGTTTCTCTGCAAATCAGTCTAAATAGGTCGTCGACGTCCTTAATAATAAGTAATTAATGATATTTTTCAGCTGCAGTCTTTCGGCAATCAATGATGCCGAAAGTTCTTGCATAAGCACTGTTCACGTTGTCTCTTGCCGTATTACTAAACAGTTTTTTATACAGCCCTGCTAGGAGGGGAGATTCCCTCCCAAAACCCTCAAAATTCCCCCAAAGAAAATCGCAGCACTAAAAATGTTTTTGCATTGAACTGTGCCTCTTTCCCTCCAGCCAAGTCAATTCCCCCCAAAAAAACAACAGCATGGAGTCTGGATAAAACAATGGCTGAGAAGACGTGTTATTGTGTTATAAAAACTTCTATTATTCACTGAGACTAAGATATAATATGCCGCATCAGAAAATTCATGACTTCTACAAAGAATCTGTCCTATTTTAATGCAGTACATAGTACTGTACATGGGCTCACAAATCAAAATAACAACTGACAACTGGCGATCAGGATTGTGAATGCATGCGAATCACTTTGACGACAAACGATTAGTTCTTGCAGGAAAGAAAAATACTATTTACCATTTTTAAGTTCTAAACATTTAAGACTACCGATTTAATTTTTTTAGCAAAAAAAATTTTTTAAAGTCAAAAGTGAAGTAAATGGAAAGCTTTTAGACACCTAAGCACAATTTTTAATTAAAACAGTAATTAATTATATAATTATGGGTATGACTCCATATGGAGTCACTGGTGGTCAAAGGTCCCCATGACTCCATATGGAGTCATAGAGGTGTAACATTGAGTAATCAATAATAAAGATTGCTATTAAAGTTTGCAAGTTGTAGAACTACAGTGTTACTGTTGCTTAGCAATTATGTTTGCTAGAAACCAAATTCTGTCCCTGTGACACACATTGGCAGCCCCAGTTAATTCACCTAAGTCCACACAGCTGTGGCACAACTTGCACTAATGCTTTGGTTCAGAATGAAGAGAAATGCAGAACACTGTGACATCTGACTTCCCTTCTGGAATTATAGCATACTTCTTCGCTAGTTTCTCTGTTATTTCATGCTCAGTTGAAGTGTTGAATACAGATGTAGAAGACATTGGAGGTTCACACTTGCAAACTAAGATGGCCCCTTCTGTTCATGAATCAGTGCTTCACCTGTCGTTTTTTAACTTGACCAAGCCAAGATGTGATATTCTTATGGTTTTCCTTTCACAGGCAAATGAGCATCCCAAAGGGATAATGACACCCAGGTCATGAGACATGGTTAAGGGATATGCGGGAAATTTCTCCGGGTGGAGAGACGGTGATTGTCAACAGAATTGATATACTGTAGTTGCATTGCGGCTGGTTGCCAGTCGGTGTTAAATTAGAATTAAAACCTTTAAGATATTGGCCTACATCAGAGCTCACTGTCTAACTCAGATAATTGTTTGCTCTCTGCCAACTCTTTAGCGGCAAATATATTACTCAAAACTTTTGAGGCAGTGACAGAGCTGAGGGAGCTCACGACTATCCTCCATAGTCAGTAGTGGCTACACAGGGGGGCCTGTGCCCCCTATTGAGTGCCTGGCCCCCCCAGTGGCCCCCCTGTTGGGACCCTATACTTAATACTACATACCTAACATCAAATGGTTGGCCTCCATGATTAGAAGTTGACACCCCAACGGCCCCCCTTGCCAAATCCTGGAGCCACGACTGCCCATAGTCCCCTTGTCAGACTATATATATTGAATGTGCATGTCTGTCTTCTGTCCATTAGCACAGCCACAAGAGGGACAGCGTCTTGGGGGCCCTTGAGCAGGCCAACAGTAGTGGGGAGGTTCTTGCAGAGACATTTATAAAAGTTTATCTAACAAATTCAAGATTTAAATCTGGTATTAGGCCTATGCTAAATTGGGGCGGCTGGGTCTCTGCCCCACCCCAAACCTCTCTAGGAGAACTTAAAACCTAAGGAACATTTTTTCAATTGGGGAGTGCCAAATGCCAGTGTGCTGTCATGAAGTCTCAAACATATGCACCAAATTTCAAGATTTGAATCTAATATTACCCCAAAATTTGTGGCCATGGCACACCCACTCCCCCCATTCTAGAACCCAGGCTATGCCACTGTCATACTCTATAGAGTCCATCTGGTGTACTATGTGATCAATAAGTCCTTCATTTACGAATTTCTCAAATATTTCTTAGAGAATAAAACTCTGTCTCAGATCTGCAGTTGGTGCTTTAGTTCCGTTCACAGCCATTGACTCCAAATGGCGTCATGCATAAAAACTCGTTTTTCTAAAAGTGTTTTGAAAAAATTCATTCACGTTTTCGGTTGTGCATTCAATAATAATACATGAATGGTAGAATATTTTTCAAATCTAAAAAAATGCACTAAAAGTATTAAAATTTGCTTGAATACTTTAAATAAATATTGTGCTCCAATGTGGTAACTTCAAATTAGCACAATGCCTCCATCAAAGAGGTTAGCTTGGTGCTAAAATGCCTATTTTAGACAAAATATGCATATTTTATGTATCAAATAAAATAATTGCTTGTACTTGCATTCTGGAGTTAGAAAATCACAAGTTTATACAATGACTCCATTTGGAGTCATTGGTAGTGAAAGGGTTAACCGTTTGCGTCCGACTTTGTTTGGTTCATTTGCCATTGTTCATTCAGTCAAGAATAAGCATCGCTGGAGCTTTTATTTACGACAGGCAAGACTAAACTGCAAAACGGCGTCCTTTATTTAGACTTCGCTACCCTCGACCACTGTAATGACGTACATTTTTGTCGCTAGTAAGACCAACGCGGCAGCACTATGGCCTATCAAAGGTCGTCCGTGAGCTGAACAGGCACGCGGAGAGGAGACCAGGAGAAATGTCCTGGGCCCGGCAATCTGTAGGGTTCCCTCGGCGGTGGAGAGAGGAGGGAGTGTCCGCAAGATGTTATCTCATGCGATACTATTAGGAACATGCTGAAGGCGGTTGGGTGGGGAGGGGGCGTCGAATGTATTGCTTGTACTTTAACGTCCCGAAAAGTCTGACTTACAAGCAAAAAAAGACCATCGCCACTTTTTCGCACTTGATCTGTATAGCTTTGTATATTTCTGTTTGAAAACTTTAGAGCTGTTTTGAGGACTAATTTTTTTTTAAATATAAACTTTCCAACATCTTATGGTACAGAATTCACCGGTACCAAATTTTCCGGTACCGAATGTTCCAGGAATTATTGAAATAATACAGGTCTATGGATCTAAGGCAATAAAAGTCTCAAAAGAACCGGTTCGAAGGATCAATAGTAAGTCATAAGGAACTGAAATTTAGAGTCCAAACCGTGACTATAGCTCTACCCATAGGCAATTGAATAAAAAATTATGATTTTAATATACGACCGCAACCCCAACTCTAATCATAAACATGCCGGTCATTCGATGCGTGACTTGTGTAGGCCTAGTTGTTCAGATGGCGATTCTTTATGGCACTGACGGAAATCGTCGTTTTGCGCTAGACTCCTTTCGGTCTCTTGTTGTGAAACCTTTCACTGTCATGATCAGCAGATTCATCAAAGTCTCGTTTAAACCGGTTCCATTTTTGTTGTTTGTCACTCTTTTAAGCTGCCGCCTTATGTTCACAAAAGCAAACAAATAGCACGCCTTCTGGCAATACAAAATGCTTTGGCTAGAGCTGTCATGCGAACGCCAAAAGCTCACCACATCACTCCGGTCTTGAAATCGCTTCACTGGCTCAAAGTTCCAGAACGGATACATTTCAAGATTCTATGTCTGACATACAACGCCATCCAGTTCTCAAAACCCATATACCTTCGTAGTCTCTTTACCAATCAAGCGCAGCGGTCAACTCATTCATCTGCCAGCCTGACACTCATTCGAAAAACAGCCACGTCACTAACATTTTCAGATCGGTCGATCTCATACATTGCGCCTCGTCTCTGGAATGATCTTCCGTCAGAGATCCGAAAGATCAATAACTCCGCTTCTCTTCAGTCAATAATTGGCCGTCACTCCACAAACTTCCCGAAAACAAATTAAAACTATTCTTTTCAATCAATCTTATAGCGAAATCCTTACTACAGACCTGCATTCTACCCGCCGCAAATCTTGTTATCATCCTCCATAAAAATACTTTTCTGCGACTGTCTACCTGGATCTACAACTTTGATCAACACGGATTACGGACTATGGATTTCACCCAGTGCAGAGGCGGCGCCATGGGGGTGGGTCCGCGGGTCCGCGGGTCCGGACCACCCAGTCTCAGGCAGGGACACCCGAGCAAATCGTACAAATCTGCAGAGAAATTATGATTTGGGGTGGAGTGGTGATGGGTAGAGGTAGTCTGAGCCGGGTCCTGGTTGTGTATATTACATTAGACCCACCCAGCCAACAAAACCCAGCGCCGTCCCTGACCCAGTAACGTAGCGTGCACTCTTGCCGCCCATGTCTCCTTCCAAATCCGCGCCCCAATTTCACTCTCATTACACCTGGCAGGCAAAAAAGGTCGTCGCCGCTAAATATGCCGAACTTTGCCGCCTTCAACAAAACTCCCCGACAAGCAAAAAAGGTCGTTTCCAAAATTTGCCGCCCCCGTCATGTGTGCCGCCCATGGCTAAAGCCATAGTAGCCATCGGGACACTACGCCTCTGATTTCACCCAGATTGAGCGCTCGTGAATAAGCTGATGCACTGCGCTAAATTTTCGGGTAGCGCTATAGAATTTCGTTCTACTTACTTACTTACTTACTTACTTACTTACTTACTTAACATCACATAATGATCTTTAAAAAGACTGGTTCCCGGAAAATTTGAAAAGCCAAAATTCCGTACCGGAGAAAAATCTAAACATCACAATCCAGAGACATAGACTATCGAATCTTTCATGACCTATGCCGAATATTTCGCTACCGATTGCTGCGGTCATGAAAAGGTGCAGAATGATCTTAAAATCCTTTCACCTGCAGCGGTTTGAACAATACTTTTTAACCTGCCCTGTAAACTGTATTATACCCGGTGTATAGAATCGCTGTGCCAACTCCATTTAACCAAATCTACAAGTCTTAAAAATTGTAGGCCAGGCTAAAAATTACCGTCAAGGCACTGAGTTCAATCAGTTCACTGTCTAGTCGTTTTTAGGCAACAACATCCTTGAAAGGCTTATTTTCCTACACGACACCTCGTCTATGCAAAGATCTTAAGTATCTTAACTATCCTTAAAGTAGTAAATGATTCATCCAACACCTTCCCCGTCTTCGGATTGTTGGACTAGACGACGGCCAAGTTCACTAAGATATACATTATACATACATACATACATACATACATACGTACATACATGCATACATAATACAAAATGTGCCACAAAACTTGGGGTGCCCAGTGCCCACTGTTCAGACATGCTATGGGATGGACCTAGGGCTGCAAAAGTTAACGATTAATCGATTAATCGTTAAAAAATCTTAACGATTAATTTTTTTAACGATTAATCGATCCATCACTTACTTACAAATGTACCGGAAGTCAAAAAGTAAAAAAATGGCGGCCGAGAAATATGAACAAATTTCCGAACGATTACACGAACATTTTGGTTTTAAACTATTGACTGACGGGAACGTTGAAAATGCAACAGACTGGGATATAACAAACAGGATTCAGGCTCTAGTTACTGACAATGCGAGAAATATGGTTTCTGTTGTTAATAAAACTGATTTTGCTCATATTCCGTGTTTGGCTCATAGAGTTTCGACAAGTACGTTTAATAAATGTTACTTATGACACCATAAATTTTAATTTTTGGCTTTAATCGAAATTAACTATTAATTAATCGTCAATTTTTAAAAAGTTAACTATTAAATTTAAATTAATCGTTAGCAGCCCTATATGGACCATTCCCCCTTCTTCCTTTTTAACGGCGATCGGAGCCCCCAAATTTTTTAAAGTTTTAGAAGTCACTAAGTGAGTTTTAGTGCATCTTGGACATAAAACAAAGCCTGTCATACAACGGACCAGATATCTTAAGATGCGGGTCATCCTTCGATCGACTATAATACAACCCTGTCATCTTCTGCGCCTGTCGAAAGACTTTAGTATTGGAGGTTTGATAGCTACACCGCGAAGAAACAGGTTGTCTGACGCAACGTTTGAGCGTCTGCTCATGCTGAAAATGAACTGCCGTGTTCAACACTGACTGTGAACTGACAGTTAGTTCCTAAAATTGTCATGAACTGTTTTCAGTTGTGTTAGTAACTTAGTATTACAAAAGTTTACATGTATCGTACAGTGGACGTTTGTATCGTTATCATACGTGACACGTCATACATGATATAATAACTATAATTTAATATGATCTTTGATCTTAGATCACTTTTAAAGTGATCTTGATCTAGATCATTTATACTCTAGTGATCTTTGATCTTGATCTTAGATCAATTTCTCTCTAGTGATCTTGATCTTTGATCAAGATCATTTTACAAGTGATATTTCCTAACACTGAATATATATGTGAGGGTGTCGAGCAGCTATTTGACACCCTCTTGGCTCAAACCTTGGGTGTCCTGACATCTCTGACACCCTCATGATCCCCGCCTATGTATATATATATATATACACACACATATATATTTTTTTTCTGCAAACTCGTTGCTTATTATGCGAATAGTTGCTGGCCTTTTTCTCTAAGAACCTGATGCCTTTTCATAATCTTTATTGCCAAATATCGGCCTGAATGCAAACCTCTTTGGGTCTTGTTAACGTCTCCAGTTAGGACGTATTCTTCGATTTAGTTCAGAGCCACAATGCTATCAAATAAAAGCCAGCGGTGCATAGACTGGAACCGCATTTTGAAATGCCCGTTATCAACGAGTATTGGAAGAGGTGAGTTCATAGAATGAGGAGGGAGAGAGGCGAGCCATGTTGAACGTTTTCATTACATCTCTGACAAATATTTAAACTGTGACGTCCGTAAGACGTTGAGCTTAGCATGGCCTTTAAAACCTGTAATTGTAGCCGTTTGGGGCACACCTGTTATTGTGGCGAACCGGGTGCTCGAGGTCCCTAGGCCTCCAAAACTCAAGATGGCTCTGCCCGGTCTGCTACACAGGGTCAAAATAGCTGCTCGACTACCTATTCCTTAGCCTCTCTACACTATACGGGCAATTATCATTATTAATGTATTACTTCTATTGGACCTTGGGCTCTTCTATTATTGATTATGAATTATTTCTATCGCTATTCCTTGAATTCCCCACATTATGCAACTTAATGCATTATGCAATCATTGCATTAAGTGCCTGCAAATAGGTGACTTGACCGATCATCTACCAGTGACCACCATGATCCAATACCATTGCGAGATTGCTAGTGTGTGCGTATATTAGTGAGAGATTGCTAGTGCTTGTGCTTGTGT
The DNA here is from genome assembly GCA_018105865.1 of Metaphire vulgaris. Classification (NCBI taxonomy): domain Eukaryota; kingdom Metazoa; phylum Annelida; class Clitellata; order Crassiclitellata; family Megascolecidae; genus Metaphire; species Metaphire vulgaris. Next base: position 21,933,729 of record CM030832.1, on the reverse strand, counting down.
GTGTGTGTGTGTGTGTGTGTTTAACGACGCATTCGTGTCAAATGCGATGATCGTCTATAATATTGAGATTGCTAGTTACAAGTGTTCACCGTATATGCCCCAAACTGCAATACCCCTCTAGGCCTATCATTGGGCGTAGCCACGGGCCCCTATTCTGGCTGGGCCCCGGTCGAAGGATTTGCGCAAAACCGTTGAGATTTTTTGTGGGGGAGGGGCGGAACATTTTCGACTTGCTCTCCTTTTCCGAAACCCGAGCTACACCACCGATGCCTATGACGTTGTAAACTTTAAATGCGATCTCTATGGAAACAAATTCAGCCGATAATTCGCCAATTGATTTTATCGTTTTAATGTCAACCTAACTCTTGTCAATTTTGACTCTAGTATCTTACAGAATTTTACAGTGTCTTAAATTTTAGACGAATAAGAGGTCCATCTTTTGTCGCAGGTCCAAAGTGTATTTCAACACCATAAAAGCCACCTGTGTGTTATGTTAAACTTTTGGCGCAAAACTCATCACGCATTAATCAGTATGAGCTGCTGAAACATATAACTGCGTTATCCTAAATCGTGCTTTCATTATCACAAGGGTCGACTATTGTAACAGTATTCTCTGGGGCCTGCCCGACTACCAACTTAGTTGGGTGCAGATGGTTCTTAATGCCTCTGCCCGGATGATCTTCGGAGTTCGAAGGGGGAGAGCACATCTCCTCTTTTTTTGATGGAGAAGCTACATTGGCTTCGCATCCCGGAGCGTATTGCCTACAAGAGATGTATCCTCACGTTCCGAGCCCTGCACGATCCGGCTTTCCCGGACTACCTGGCGTCTTTGGTCCTCAGACCATCGTCTACCGACAGGCGTCTGCAACTGAGGTCCAGTCGAGACGTCAGACTGGTCGTTCCTCCTCCGTCTCGAACGGCAAAATTCGGCGAGAGGTCGTTCAAGTGCAGAAACCTTATTCTCTGGAACGCTTTACCTGGCCACATGAATATAGAGAGTCCAATCTTGATTAGTTCACAAGGAAACTTAAAACTTATTTCTTCGAGACCTCGTATTAGTGTAAAGCGCTCTAGCCTTTGACTCTTTGTTCATGTTTCTGCGCTATATAAATTGACTTTCTAGCCTAACCTAACCTACCCTATTGTAATATATATACACATATGCAGGGTGAAAAAGTAAAAACTGGCCCCCTTTATGATATTTAATATCTCGGCCGCGTGTGTAACGATTTAAATGAAATTTATAGCCGTATACCTGGGAATGTTTCTGATGTAATTGCCAAATTTCATGCTGATATCTTTAGTGTTTGCTGAAATATGGCCAAAAAACTAAAGAGACCCACATTTTGAAATTGACATTGGAATATAACGTCATAATAAAGTGATAAAAAATTATATTTTTATTTGTTGGCCATGAAAAGGGCCGTTTTAAAGGGGGTTTCAGATGATTTGCTACGGCTGCAGGTGCTCAAAATGCCCCCTCAGCCTTCACACATGCCGACAAGCGCTTCTTCACTGACAGTATCGACTTCTTGATCTGGTTCTCAGGCAAACTTTCCCAGATATTCTTCGGCACCGTCTTCAACTCCGTGATGTTCTGTGGCTTTGGCTGATACTTTTGGTATCTGTCGAACATGATTTCCCAGACGTGGAAGTCAAGGGCATTGATATCTGGGCAGTTGGGTGGCCAGTCATCTTTCTTGATGATATCTGAACAATTTTGCTCCAGAAAATTCTGGGTCCTGAGAGCAGAGTGCGCAGGTACTCCGTCTTGCTGGAATATAAAATCTTCAAGCAAATCAAGACAGCCCTGCATCCAATCATAATGCTGCTGTGTTTATCTGTTGGCCGTATAAGTAACCCTTGACCTTGTCTGGCGCGATGACAACGACGCTATTTGAGACATAAAAACGATACATTTTATTATGACGTTATATTCCAATGTCAATTTCAAAATGTGGGTTCTTTAGTTTTTTGGCCATATTTTAGCAAATGCTAAAGATATCACCATGAAATTTGGCAATTACATCAGAAACATTCCCAGGTGTACGGCCTATAAATTCCATTTAAATCGCTACACATGCGGCCGAGATATTAAATATCATAAAGGGGGCCAGATTTTACTTGTTCACCCTGTATATATGCGAACAGCTGGGAGAAAAGATACCATAAGTGGGATCACAAATTAGCGAGAAAATTACATTTTTATCTTGAAAATTGAAATTTTCCAAAAATTACTTTTGGGAATTTTAGACAGTATGATGTGTAGATAATTCGATTATCATGTCTTCTTACTAATATCTGCATCACTTAGTAAAGAATTTGTTTTAAAATTGAGATAGGTAAAAGGTACCATAAGTGGGCTTCTGACTTTGATGCTCTGTTTAAGCTTACTTACTCATTTTTTTACAAAACTTTGAATACGTATTAGCTTAGAACCAGCTGACAAATCTGAAATATCCTACCATTTTTGTTTCCTTCTTTGCTTAAAAGTGAAGTTTAATCTTATTTTGTGTTGCTATTTAGGAATTATAACGCTAGTTTATCGTTCTTTTTTTATAATTCTGTTACATATGTTACATTTATAATCACCTTGATTAATATTATTTATAAGTTTTGTGTGTGTTCTATTACAGCTTGTTCGTATATCTTGTTTAGATTGTACATTACAACCATATTATTATGTCCTGCCCTGATCTATCCCTCTTCTGGTACCTTTTTTAATTACTGTGTTCTGGTATTACTAATTATATTTATTTCAATTTTCTACTGATAAATTATGAATAGTTACGGATGAAACTTTAGTGATAGTTTGTATATATGACAATTAATACAGAGATAACATTTTATCCGCAACTCTTGTATAGTTTTAAAATTTTGAACGCTTTAATTTCATCATTAATAATGTTCAATTTCTTAGAATTTTGAATTTGGTAGGCATGATGTTTGGATGCTGGTATCTCTGAAATGACAAGGTATATTTCTCTAAAACTTTGTTCTGACTGAGCTACTGTAATGTAATATAACCCCGATATATGCAGTATATGTAACTCAAGAACCCCACATATGATACATTTTCTCCCAGCGGGTCACACACACATATAGCCTCATATATATATATATATATATATATATATATATATATATATATATATATATATTCAGTTAAGGGGTAATGCACTAAGATGCATATCAACTTACTTGGACATTTTTGCGTAGGTTTCTATTGAAAGCTATAACGGAATCACTGTAGGCCTATAGCATTATCGACGACGATCAGGAGCCTTTTCGTCTATATATACTGATTCTCTAATACAGCTTCGTGTATACAAATCTACAGTATTTCTGTTTGTGCGTGCGTGTGTGTGTGTGCGTGCGTTTGCTTTGGCGTGGGGGTGAATTCATTTTTGTTTAGCTACAAAGGCAGAGGCATAAAGCTTTTTTCCAAAGGCGTTGGTACGAATTATACGATGTCAGTAAACCAATTGAACTGTGAAAAGCCACGTTCTTAGGACGTACAAATCTCGAAGCATTATTCTTGAAAGTCTTTTCTTACAAATGGATCAAAATGTAGAATAGCTTTTCCTTTCTTAACGCAAGCATGGGCGTAGGCCTATTTAGAAAGGCTTAAAGGGGTATGCTGAAATATAAAAAGTTCGAAAAATAACTTTATTCTATGTTCTGCAGTTTAAGTTTATTAGTATTTATTATTATTATTAATATTATTATTATTATTATTACCTCAATTTTGCTTCATAATTGTTTAACAGACGAAAGCTGATTGTAATAATTTGTAACGACGCAGTAACGAAACATTTATTAGCCTAATTATGGAGCGCATACTTTCTTAACCCCTTAACTGGGTATTTAACTGTAACTCAATGTAAAATGGACGGATATATCCGGGGTCCCCAGTTAAGGGGTTAAAGTTTCCGTCACTGAATCACTTTACTACATTTTTGACTAATTGCACAAATTAAGTTATGAAGCAAATATCCCCTAAAACAAATTTTAAATATTTTGCGGTGCAACCGAAGGGAAGGACCAAAGGCCTTTGGCTCTTTGGCTCTCAACTCCGGGACGGATCCGCCTGATCAATCGCGCTGCGTTCACTCTTGGGAACTCGGATATTGAGCCGGTCAGAGACGTCAGGCTGCTCGGGGTGACTCTTGATGAGACTCTGTCGTTCGGTGAGCACATCGCCAATGTCACCCGCTCATGCTACCACCAGTTACGGGTGATTAAAGCGATGCGCCGATATCTCACGGTGTCGGCGACGATACTACTGGTCCGGGCGTTAGTCCTTAGCCGGATTGACTATTGTAACAGTATGCTGTTGGGCCTTCCCGCCAACCTGCTCAACAAACTGCAATCCGTGCTCAACGTCTCGGCGCGACTGATCTTTGGAGCTCGATGGAACACTCACGTCACGTCGCTGCTTCGCGACAAACTTCATTGGCTTCCAATACGGGAGCGGATCGTCTACAAGCGATGCCTGCTAACTTACCGGGCGCTACATGACCCCACTTGTCCGAACTACATTGTCTCCCTCCTACAGCGGACCACGACGCTGGAACGACGTCGGCTGCTAAGATCTGGCAGTCGCGTTAAACTGCTTGTGCCTCCCCCGTCTAAAACGGCTAAGTTCGGGGACAGGTCGGTTACACGGGGCAATCCAGGACTGTGGAACTCACTACCGGACTTTGTCACAAACTCTGACTCTCTTGAAATTTTTCTACGTAATCTTAAGACTCACTTATTCACCATCGGATATTCGTAGGTTTGTAAAGCGCTCTTGTCTTTGGCCACTTTTGCCATGCTTATTGCGCTATAGAAATCGTCCAGCTAATAATAATAATAATAAAAGGCCAAAGGCCAAAGGGGTATGCTATGGATCAGGAGCATACCCCCTAAATACGACACTGAACGCAAGCTCCTTTCCTGCTCAAGCATCATTCACTCGTCGCATGCAAATATATACAGGTCCTACAGTATACACCGTGAGCCAATAAAAAACATGCCACTGTATATTTGTTCATAACTTTGGCAAATGGGAACCGATTTTCAAAATGTTTTCACTATTTGACTCAGAAATGAATGGGGGGACAATGTCATATATATATATATATATATATATAAAATTTACAACTCTCTTAACGTGCAGCAGCCATACGTAGCAAAACTAAAAACACGGAAAATAGCGAAAACTCTTGTAAACACATCAAATGTTTTTAATTGCTCACAAAATTTTCAGAATTTAATAAATAAATTAAAGCAAAGTTAAAGCAAGGTTATAACAAGTCAAAGCTCAAAGCAAATGCCCGAGGTCGGCGAGGTGTCCTCCTCTTGCGCAAACACATGCATGCAGACATTTGCGTCATTCATCATTAGTATCACTGATGAAACTTTTGCAACAACTCAATCCAAACGGTGATCAGTTGCTCCTCCAGTTCACTGACGCTGCAAACCTTGGTTTGGTTTGGTAAACCCACAGCTGCATTCCTTCCCATACTTTGCAGTCCACGGGGTTCAAATCTGGACTGTTTAGGAGCCACAGTTCTGGTGGAATGAATGCAAGCTCTGTTTGCGACTTGTAGATACAACCTTTATCCGACCAAGATTAGCCTACTAGGATTTAAACAGCTATATCTATGCCAAATGTAATCCGATTTTCAAACTGTCGGAATTGGTTTGTTCCAAATACATTTCCCCACATCTTTGAAGCTCACCAAAGATAGATTACCACTCAAAACGTTTAGCTGCAAAGCTTTAAAAAATTATTTGATTTTTTGGAGGGGTTTGTATGTGTTATTTTTAATTGACGCTTTTACTAATTAATTAGAATTAGAATTATTTAGTCCTTTCAGCTAATTAATTAGAATTAGAATTAGGTACATGAAATATCTAATTAATTAGAATTAGTAAATTTTGATTTAATTGAGTTAATTAGCAGCTTAATTAGATCAGGAATGACGATGGTTACGAATTGTCAAATGACAAATGACAATTACCGTAATGCAGTCAAGTTATAAACAGTTTCAGTTTCAACTGACAAATGATGCAGTCGAGTTATAGACATTAGTGTTAACAGTCAGCTGGCAATGTTAATCAACTTGTCTCTGTCACACTTGTATGGCAGTAACAAGCAACTCTTTCCTTTTCTTTGTATTTTCTGCATCTAAAGTTTTGTACTTGTAAGGTGTACATAGCTTTGCGTGACTTATTCAACGTCACCCTTATTGGTTTCCAATCGCCAGTTATCCTCTTCTTGCATGTCTTGCATGATCCAGAAATGTGCATTTTATTGTCTATTTGATTGACTGTAAAGTCCGTAAAAATTGTCCAGATTGTCAGGCATTTCTTTCAAAAATTCGCCATGATCAACCAACAATTTACAAAAAGATATTATCAGGTCGTAGATATTATCATTGAAACATGGACAGAAAAGGAAATAATTTTTAGGATGGCGATCTAAGTATGTAAACAAGTACTTTATTCCCAGAAAGTTAGATTATTAAGATTATAAAATATATTTCGATTTAATTATAATGATTTATAATTAATTAGAATTAGCTTTTAAAATATAATTAATTGCAATTGTAATTATTTAAACAGTGTTTATATTATAATTAATTAGATTTAGAATTAGCACATATTCTAATTAATTAGCTAATAAAGCTTAATTAGATAATTAAAAATACAATACTGGTTTGTATTAGGCCGGAGAGTGGACCCCTCTCAAATTTCATATGTTTTTGCAAGGATGGTTAGAAATAGTTAGAATATACATGTAGAAAAATGATGTTTACCTAAATTACCCTAATCATTTTAGCTTTCATATGACCTGAGGGTGACCGGAAGATTCGGTACGGAAGATTCGGGACGGAAGATTCGGGACGGAAGATTCGGTACCGGAAAATTCGGTACCGGTCACGGAAGATTCGGTACCGTTGGGTGCGCGGGGCCCGCTGGGGCACATGCCACCTTATTGCCCCCGTGGGGTGGGCGGATAAGACCGTTCTAACGCGGGGGAGGGAAATAACGGCGAGCTACGATAGTAATAGCACGGCGGGTGGGAGCGGTCCGGGAACCGTTGAATCGGGTCAATTTTCCCTCCGGAAACGGCCTAGCTTAAACCCTGCCTGTAAAACGTACTACCGTAGCATATCTATCTATTTTGGGCCTTTTCTAGAAGGTCGCAGCTCAAGTTCCCTGCACGTATTGCGAGTTTAAAATTTGTTTACATCTATTAAGTCGGTGGGGGGAGCAAAAGCGCGCCTGAACGCTGGGTGTCCGCTAATGACGCGCGACAGTTAGGCTCTAAAGCGGCCAAATACCAGCAGCAGGTGAGGCGTCATCTTATGTGTATGTCGAACCGGTACCGAATTATCCGGTACCGAATCTTACGGTACCGAATCTTCCACAAGTAAAGTTTTGGTACCGAATTCTCCGGTACCGAATCTTCCGGTACCGAATGTTCCGGGAACCGACCTGAGATACAGCAAGTTGAAAAAAGTCCAATATTACATGAAAATAAGCAAACACGCTGGTATTCAGGGACTTTACCGTTTGTTTTAGTTTTTTCTAGGTAGGGCTGCTACACGTTAAGGACACCGTAAATTATATATATATATATATATATATATATATATATATATATATATATATATACATTGTCCCCTCATTCATTTCCGAGTCAAATAGTGAAAACATCTTGAAAAGCGGCAGACTATTGTGCACTAAGGGGGAGCAAAAGTCGAATGTTCATTCAGAAGATACGATGTCTGCCCAAACTAGCTTCTGACTGGACTGCCATAACTGCGTAGGCAGCTAAGATGAAGTCAAATTGTTTGCTAATATTTTTCGCAAACATATCGTCAAGGACAAAACTCTCGACGACAACATGTTTCTGAGTTTTTAAAAGTTGTGTGTGGGCATTTCTCCTACATGGATCAGAAACATGGACTATAAACAAAGGCATTGCAAGTTGCAGAAATGTGGTTTCTCAGACGTATCCAAACAATTTCATGGACCGAAAAGAAAATCCAATAAAGCTACAAGAAATGAACGGCTCAAGTTTTTGGACACTTTATAAGAAAGGACGGACCGGAAATCCTGGCAATAGCAGGACAATAGAGGGACAGAAGGTAAGAGGAAGACAGAGAATTATGAGAATAGAATACACAAAAGAAGAACCAGGAACCAAAGAGAACACTGAGCAGAGTGGACGTATCAATACATAGCGAATGAATAAGAAGTATCTTTTTCGCTCTGCTCACGGACTGTAAGTCTTAGCAACTGCAGTGTCTATGGCCAGTCAAATTGACACCACTCACTTGTCTTGCTTAGTACAGTGTATGCGAGCATGACCAGTTTATTTCTATACTCGGAATTTGACCAAGTGATCTGTCAGCCATGTGTAGCATTGGTGTCGCTAGGGTGTGCGGTGGTGCGGGCCGTAGGTCTACTACCGAGTAACACCAATTACAACACCACAGGGGAATTGACACCAAATCGTCTGGTGTTTGTAAATTAAATAGGCTAAGCGAGCATTATATGTGTATGTACGAGCTGGTACAGGAAGGTGACGATAACTCTAGTGAGGTATATTATGTGGAAATTCTAAGTAGGGGCCTATGTTTGCAGCAGGCCTGTTAGTCTTAACGAGAAGCACATTGTCGTGTTAGCGGAGCACTCTTATCAAGAATCAAGTGATTCATTTGTAAGTAAGAACGTGACATTTCAAGCTTCAAGTACGACAAGGGGTTGAGGGGGCAGAGGCGCCGTGAGCTCTCCAGCGAGATCTGATGCGGAGTCCAAGCCGCATAAGATTTTGAGTAATATTACGCGTAGACGATGAACTCTCGTGCATATTTTACGAGACTACAATAATGAGTTATTGTTGAATGACCAAATGCCGAAACATAAATAGAACAACGTAAATCGATGCTGTTTACAATCACCGTATTCTCCTTCTCTCCCTCCCCGAAAAATTTCTCGACGGTTTTGCTCAAATCTCACGAATGATCCCAACCAAAAAAGGAGGTCCGGGGGCCCTTCGTGACTGCGCCAATGATTATTATGCAGCCTACATACATGTAATATTATAATAGGTTATGACTCATTTCGCCAATTTCCCATTCTGCCGAATGTCAATGCTAGAGAACTGTCAATAGCTTATCAAAATTATTTGCTCGTACATTCAAGACGCAAAATTAATGATTACATTTTACCAATAAGTGGCTGCTTTGTTATTTTATATATTATTGCTGTTGCAGGCAACGAAGACCAATAAAAGCAGGTCTAAGTAAGTCAGTAAGCAAAGTAAGTAAAGACGAAATTTCGAAAGCACTGTCCGAAAGATTGGCGCAATGCACCAGCTTATTCACGAGCGCTCAATCTGGGTAAATCCATAGTCCGTGATCCGTAGTCCGTGGTGGTCAAGGTTTTAGATCAAGGTAGACAGTAGCAGCAAAGAAATCTTATGGAGGCCTAATTGGGCAGCCATCTAATTTTTTGAACATAAGCACCACCCAGCTACACTTTGCCATGCTGCATTATACGTGTAACTTATTGGATCAACGCTTTTAAAAAGTAAATACAGAAAAACGAATTATTAATGAAGTCCTAATGTTTCTTTATGTCAAAACTGGTGAATTCGTTGATCTCTACAAGTTAATCATATGTGCTAATTTAGCGACTATTATAAAGGCAACATTCTAAAAGCGTCAGCAAAGGTAAAGGTAATGATAGCCCATACCGACGCTGATCTCTATGCAATAGGCAAGCAGCGACGTAGGTTTGCTACGTCATTAATCTAGAACAGTTTGCCATTCGCTTTCTCTAGACCCGCGTTGTACCTTCGCAGCTTAGCGCTGCTATAAATTTATCGACGCCTAAGCGATGGATGTTTTGGCAGTCTGCTGGCACCACGACTCGATCATGGAATGGTCATCCATCCAAATACGAGCCGCGCTCGACGTTTGCCTACTGCAACTTCGGTGTTCTGACAGGGGACTGGTAACACGACGCTAAGTAGGCAGTTTAGAAGGCGTCGGCAAAGCATGTGAAAGTGAAATGCATAGCTAACTATTGCAGCAACATCAGATACCACGGTGCACAGGAATTTGTTGCTGGGAGCAGAATAATAAAAATCTAGCAATGACAAATATGTTGGTAACAGAAGTCTATGTACCGTTAACATTTTTAATGCAGCAATTTTTTTCTCATCGCCATGGTTGGAATTATGTGAACGTACTTTGAGTGCTGATATAATTATGTCAAAACAACACAATTTAACAGCAGCGTAATGCGTTCGATTCTTGCACGATTTTGTCCCGATTCAGAACTGTGACAACTATAGGCGTATAGGGTGAGGTTTGATTTGTGGGAAGGGATTTGGTCTAGGCAATTTCGCGTTTATTGCGTTAACTTGAAAACTTTTATAAAAAGTACAAAGAAACCCTTCTCCCGTTGAGTCTTAGCAACTTGTACGCTTGACTACGCGAAAAAAGGTCGCCAAAAACCTCTGTTGCTCGATAACTTCGGTCGAATAACTGTCACAAACTGTTGAAGATAGGTTTGTGTTAGATCTTCTACAAATCTTGAGTTTAACAATAGTGGCGGTCGACGCCTGTTAATGAATAGAGAGCACGAAAACGCGGGGGGAGGTGTCGTATGCGCCGTTACTCTTTCTAGGTAAACAGGCCTATGAAGTATTGGTATCCCTATAAATGCCCTGTCAACCGTGCCCTTCAATGAGCAACCCGCATACGTTGACACGCTCTTGAGCTTCCAAAGGGTTCTTCTAATTTATTTCGCATCAAATTTACGCCCGCCCGCCCGCCTGTACGGTACAGTGTACAAGCAGAGGGAGTGTAATAGTCGTAGCGGGGTTAAAGATATGGAATAGGCCTAAGGTCTATGTGCCCCGCGCTGATCGCACGTAACGGTACATTTGCCGCTGACAATATTTCGTTTAAAGATTTAGGATAATTTCGCTCGAAGGTTTTTGCTGATTTCGTTTCGAGGTTTCGACAATTTCGATTCAATGTAAGAGCGACTTTGTATTGCTTTGACAAAGAGATATGTATCTTTAGGCCTATTAATTAATATCTATATCGATATTAATTAATTAAAAATATGACCGCTATTTCGAAATTGATGGAGCTATAATTAGTAGTTATTGTAAAATACTGTTGTTTGATGTTACTAGGTTTCAGTATTTCTCAAAGCGTTTTTAATTTTGCTTTAGACAATGATTGTCTTTCAAAAGCGCACCTATGTAATCACGGATTTTAAGTTTAACCGTCAAGGCGTGTAAAGTCATTGTGTTCTATAAGTGTACTGTGGTGTCCCTAGGACCTAGGTGCATGTGTATTCGCGATTTTTGTGAGGGCAAGTATACTGTAGATATAAATTTTAACGAATTCTATACTTGTATAGACTATTACTACTACTACTACTACTACTACTACTACTACTACTACTACTACTACTACTACTACTACTACTACTACTACTACTACTACTAATAATAATAATAATAATAATAATAATAAGAAGAAGAAGAAGAAGAAGAAGAAGAAGAAGAAGAAGAAGAAGAAGAAGAAGAAGAAGAAGAAGAAAAGAAAATGCTGTGAGATATTAAAATATTTCTGTGAAAGAGACGTTATTAACATTTTTCGAGAACCGTTGGTAAAATTCTTTTCGGCCCTAGCGCAAATTGTTCATATAAAGTGAGGGTATCAAAATTGTAATTTCTTTATGCTGCGATTTCTCATGCGCTTTTTAAAGCTCATACGAACTAAGTAATGATGGGGAAATGCGATATTGTAATTAATATCATATTAACAGGCGTAACTTTAAGCAAGTTTGTATGACAGATATAATACTAATGATAACAACAGTGGTGACAGTAGTAGTAGTAGTAGTAGTAGTAGTAGTAGTAGTAGTAGTAGTAGTTGTTGTTGTTGTTGTTGCAATGCATTTTTATAGGAACAGTTATATTATATACAAAAGATTCCCATTCAAGTTGTTGACAGTGCTGATTGATTGATTGCTGAAGAAAGACTAACGGAAAATCTATTTTTGTTTTAGATTTGAAATCTGGTAGTGAATTTGAATAGGCCTATCTAACAGACAAAGAAGGATCAGCACAAGGTATCTGTTGCCGATTTCTATGTCTTTGGTAAACTAAGCAACGAATCAATGAGAAATTGTGGTCATAGTATTGAATCCAACTATAACGTTCACGATTAGTTTAGATCCACCAACAAGTTATCGCATTCGACACCTATACCATATATATATATATATATATATATATATCTTATATATATATATATATAAGATGACCTTTTTCCCTCGTTTGGCTCATCAGGTGTCATATTGTGGTGGTGGTGGTGGTGGTGGTGACCTTTTTTTGCTTGCCAGGTTTTTCCGTTGTAATAAATAGTATTCTATTATATATATATATATATATATATATATATATATATACGTCCAAAATGTATGTAAAACTGTACAAAATATATGTACAACTGATTTGAAGGGCTTTTTCTAATCGGTTTAGAGTGCAATCGATTGATACATTTGAGCAATGGAACTAGCGCTATAGAAGTGCATGCTTATTATTATTATTATTATTATTATTATTATTATTATTATTTATCAGATCGTACACTACAGTGTACAGTATCTGCTAACTTACTGAACTGCCGTGCCAAGCACAAAATATGACCGATTTGACAGAATGCATTCAGCGTGACCATTGTTGTTCCACGCCCAAGCTGTACAATGTACATTCCGTCCATTAATTGTGTCAACAATTTTGGGCACTTTTTGACCACTTCGCTCCCCCTAAGCGACCCGCCCCTCATAATTATGTCAATAACTTTTGACGCCCTAAGATCAGTGACGGATCCCCTATAAAAAAGTTAAAAGGCTATTACTTTTGCGGTGATGACCTTTTTCCCTCTTTTGGCTCTTCATGTGTCATAATGTGGTGGTGATGACCTTTTTTGCTTGCCAGGTTTTTTCGTTGTAATGAATAGTATTCCATGAAATTTCTTATTTTTTGGATTAAGCTTCTCTTGACCCCCTCCCCTGTCAACAACTGTCAAACTTTTTCAAACCCCCTCTCCCTTATTTTGCTGACGTAATTAATGAACAGTCCCATAGGTTACTGACTCTGTGTAAACTAATACCATGGGTCACTTGTCTTTTCTTCGTGACGTAAAATATTCACCTTTTGATAACCGACTTCGCTCAGTCTTGTTCTCTGGTGTAGATAATGTACATAGCCTTATATGTGTATATATGTGTGTGTATATGCCGATAGTATTACATATATAATTATATATACTACCCTGGGTTCTTTGTTGTTGAGGGACTTATGATAAAAAAAATTGTCCGAAGACATTATGACCGTGTGTTAGCTCTCGTTCGGTTGGAGATGAGAAAACGTTCCTCGGAATAACGCGACGATGCTGTCGAAGCGTTGTATCGTGGCAGATATTTTTTGAAACATAAAACTTCCTTCTCTGTTGTCCGGGAGTGTAGACGGGATTGTAGAGCAATGAGTTGATCCAGATCGCTGATAAAACAGAGGGCATCATTTTTAATGGGGCCTAGTGTCTCAAAAGCCACCAGGTGGATAGACGAGAGGGTTGCATGGTTTGATGTTTTTCTGACCGCAGCAGCTTCTGCGGCAGCTACTGCTGCGAGGAAAGTGGTGGGCGCATATGCAGGGGCAACGGTGGATAGATAAGACGATTCTATCCCAGACCCGTTCGCCAAGGGATCATGTCGACTTGTCCGATCCCATCGGATCGGATCTGATCCCATCGGATATATAATGTGGATTTATATATATGTATATATATATATAGTTGATTGTTGGGCTTTATATATATATGTATATATATATAGAGAGGTTATATATATATATGTATATATGTATATATAGTCAGGTTATACATTTTGGGGCTGCTCCAAACATCACAGAGTTGATTGTTGGGCCTTTTTCTATTGTTGTTTGTTCCAATGACTCCTGTACAACATACGGAAATATGGTATACTAGGTGTTTACCCGTCAAAAATGACGGGGGAGATTGGCTGTTTTACCACCCGATTTTGTGCAAATGCAAGAGGATTTTGAGCAATTAATTTCCCTAACTCGCCGCCTTTTCCTGCAACCGAGTTAACGCCCATTCGCGTGAATTTTCTGAAACTTGATAGTCAACGTTAGTGTAATGATTTGGCAGTGTTGAACGACATGCAGTGCTTGATTCTCTTGTTTTCTGTGCTGCTGTTGCACGCCGAGCAACAGCCTGCTCCTCATTCTCACTTTATTGTCGCAAAGCTCGTGAACGCTGGACTTTTTTTGTTTTGCACGGACGGTTAGAAAGAGGAATAAAAAGGCTAAACAATGGTGCAAATCTCATCTTCTTAGCTCTTATATAGCCTGAGATATAGCAAATTCAAAAAAGTAGGAAACTAAAATTAAAATATTTAATGGAAAAGAAATCGATTTAAGAATTCAGTCATGATCCAGCAATAGCATCAATGGGAATGGACATAATGCCTTCGCTAGATCATGTAATTTTGATCAGAATTCTCAGAATTCAAAACTTTCGCGAAATTCACCGATAATAATTATGTTCAAACATTGGGGTCATCGGGTTAGAATTAATAGATCTTTACCAAATGTCAAGCGATTTTCAAACTTTTTGGTTTATTTTGTTCCTCTGACATTCCTTTATAACTTTGCCGCTGACCAAAGTGGGGTTACCGCTTAAACTTTTTTGCTAGGGGGCTTTAAAACGTTTTGAGGGGAGAGGGTGATATTTTAGGCCGTAAAGTGGACTCTACCTCAAATGTTTTTGTTTTGCACGGACGGTTAGAAAGAGGAATAAACAATCTAAACAATGGTGCAAACCTCATCTTTCTAGCTCCTATATAGCCTGAGATATAGCAAATTTAAAACGTTACAGCAATCATTTCTGAAGAACGCTTTTCCAAAAATTAAATCCCCAGTACGGTGACGGCGTCTGAAAATTTAACCCCCACTTGAGGGATTAAATTTTAAAAAATAGGGTTTTAGGTTAGGAAGGAGTAAATATATATAATAACGGGGGGCAGGGCATTGGGAGAGGGAAGGGAGATTTGGGAGGAGGAAAGTGGGTTGTACGGGTTTTCGGAGCAGCGTTGTGTAGGTTTAGGAACGGGGTTTGTGGCCGTAGGTTTGGGAACGGGGTTTGGGGCCGGTGGGGGTAGGGCGGAGCGGTGATGGTTTTGGGCCGGGCCGATTGGGAAAGGGATGGTGAGAGGAATGGGGGGTTGAGAGAGGGATGGTGAGAGGGAATGGAAACGGGGGTTTGGGGCCTGTGGGGTAGGCGGGCGGGTATGGGTTGGGGCCTGGGGCGATTGGGAGAGGTTTGGGGAGAGGGAATGGGAACGGGGGTTTGGGGCCTGTGGGGTAGGCTGGGACGGGTATGGGTACGTACGTACAGATGGAATCGCTTCGCCTATTTAATTTACAGACACCAAACCTTTTGCTGTCACCCCTCTTGTGATGTTGTAAACGATGTTACTCGGTACGGCCCGCACCCCACCCACCCCAGACCAGTGAGGAGGATTTTAACTGTTTCATTACGTCAAATAAGTTAGTTAAATTAGCTAACTACAACATGAAACTTTCCTCTTACAATGTGCACGTTAATTGTTCACGATACTCAGATTCTGCGATTTTTCTAGTCATGTTTGCCATTAATTATTTTTGAGTCATTCGTTGGACTGAGTTTTACAGGCTCGAGAAAATCTGACGAAACAATACAGACGCACAGAAGAGAAGCACAAAAAGACAAGACTGGCATTCTCTGAATTCTTTTCTCTTGTTTAGTAGGATAAGATCAAACAAGTCGAGTTCGCTGAGTTTTGAAAATGTGAGATTGAACGCCATTCACAGAAACCAAAATGGCGGCTTTCATCAGCGGAAAGCTTTGGTTCATGCTGATCCTACTTGCGTCGACATATCAGAGTAAGTAAATCGCCGTCGCGATTTTTGGTGAATGTATGAATTCTAATGAAACTGCATTTAAAAATGACGACGACGATAATTTCTTGGCTCTCAATTAATGGATTTCCAATTTTTCATCTTAAATAATGATGGTTTCCACTAAGCAACTCTGGCATAAGGCAGAGTTGTGAAAAAGAAAAACTAGAGAATACTCAACTGAACAAGCGTTGCATTCAGTGAAATCAGTTTTAAAATTTATAAAAATTCGCGAATTTTGCTTTTGGTTTCAAATTAAGTAAAATTCAGTAACACAGTAACTTAGTTTGGGCTACTTTTGGATGAATCGAGAAAGCTAATTTGGCAACACTGTGGCGTCACTGTTAGACGCTCCTATTACTGTTAACCTTTTCAGATCAAATAAATAGTGTAATAAGGCTGTAAATGTATTAGCGATAAGTAAGTAAGTAAAATCTGGTAAATTTATATAGCGCTTTGAAAGTAGTACAGTAGTAGATGCTCATTCTTGTGCGCTTAATTTTTATTGAAATATCCATGGGCAGGTAGGTTGTCGTCCGGATAAAGGTCAGTGTGTCCATGAGGTGGCGGGTCGGGCTGTTATAGCTATGAAGGAAATGACTTTTGGAATAGGAAGGTTTTAAGTTTGGACCTAAAGGCGTGAGGAGATAGTGAAGGAATTAAAGGAAATGAGGATTCAGAGCTTATTGTTTGACCATGTCGTAGGCTGCGGAGGAAAACTGGAATTGAGTTCCAAAGTTCTGGTGCGGCGTATGAGAAAGCGCGGTTGCAGATTTTGAGATACGACGGATTTAACGGGCGTGAAAGTGTGAGATGAAAGAACAAGGTCAAGAATAAAAATATATCTCAGTCAAAGCAAGAACACTCGTGAAGTTCAGTGTAACTTTACAATGTGTGGAGCCGAATTTTATTGTGAAATTCAGTTTCTTTTGAAATCCACGACAGTCTCTGTTTCTTCAAATATTTCAAACTCATGAAATTCGAATTCTTGAACGCTGGTTGTATTCACTCCGTCAGGCTCGGCATGTATAAGAAGCAAGATGACTATGACTTTTATAAAGATTGTATATAATCTTTATAAAATAATTATTTTATTTATTATTTTTTAATTATTATTATAATATATATAATCTTTAAAATAATTTTAATCTGCTAAATTATGCAGAATTGTTGATTGGATCCTCTGTTATGATCTTTAACGAAACTTTCTCTTTAAAGTGTTTTGCAGAAATTTTGATGAGATCATTTGTTTCTGATTGCACTAATCCAATATCCCAGAGTCCATTAGAAACTTCTTCTGTTTTAACGTTTTCTTACCTAAACTACTGTCTATGCGGATAAAATGTCATATGAAAATACAGTCTGTGTTGTATGTATGAACAGGTTCGAATTCTCAGGCTTGTAGTGATCCGAATCAGCAATTGCTAAACACGGTCGTCTACGAAGGAAATTCAGATTCGTTCTTGAATCAGTTAGACGCAATCGGTGTCACATGGCAGATCGCTCCATCCTTCGATCCTGACATGGCGTCCCCTTATACAATCGCAGATAACGGTGCAGCACAACCACCGTTCTTGAGCTCATACGTTGTTACTCCAACGCAATTAAGCATTCCTACAGCTAGCATCTATAATCAACCACCTAACCCTTATTCAACGTCAGGACTATACGTCTTGACCTACAAGGCTGGTAACTGCGAGTCTACGGCAAACTTAATCGTTGTCTGTAAGTCATTTGTCATAATATTATGCGTATCTGGTTCTATTTAATTATTTTCATTTGAATCACGCGTTAAAATTATAAAAGACAAGAAATCATGAACTAATTAGAAACGGTCCCAATTTAATTATAATCTAGCATCTCTTCTTTGAAAGATTTGTTGGTTTTATTCTATCAGTTTTCTGGCTTAATTTCTAATACGGTAACTCGAAAGCTTGTGACTATAATATTGAAGCCAGCATTAGACCTAAAGAGGTTTTCAAAACAGTATTAATTAAAACATTTAAGAATTCAGCTTCCTTGTTTCCTACGTATAAACTTTTAGCACAATTTACTTTTGCGTAGCATTGCATGGTTGTACAGTTCTTTATATCACTCTCTTCCTATGACGATAGTTTTATCATTTTTATTTGTCGTTTTTCATCTTTAATTTAGCAGGCGAGAAGTGTTAGACCTGGTATTACGCTTACATGTAAACAATATTCAAACTGTTCATCCTTCTTTGTATGTACCAGCGCGGAAACTATACTGATTTTGCTACGACCTAAGATAAAACAGTCAACAACATTATTTCTGACGCTGTCAGAAAACTTTCTGCAGAATTTAAACTTCAACGCATGAAATAATTCTCGCGTAACACATCGGTTATACTTTCTATTGTCATAATCTCTTCCAGACGGGAACATTTTTACACCCCTAACATCCCCCTCAATTTGAGGTCAACACCTCAACAAATTTCCCAATCTAACAATGGCTAACAATGGTATGTGCTCTAAATATCCCCCGAACACCACCCTCACAATTCGAGAAGTAACATCCCAACTCTACATCTCTGACGACATTTTTTTGCTTGTCAGACTTTTTTGAGACCTTTAAGAGTTTTTTGCTTGCCAGGAGATTTTGAGATTTGATATACGGTATTTAGGGGTTTTGCCTGTCAGACTATTTCTTCTTGTGGGGTGTCATTTTTTCGCACTTTTTCGGCAGAGACCCACAAATTTTACCGATTCCTCCACAAATTCACAATCCTAGAAATAACCCTGCTTCCAGATATATGCCTATTACATACTTAAGAATGAACATTATCCCGTTTCCTTTGAAAAATTGTCGAGGATTTAGATGTCGATAAAAATGTCTGTTGTCTTTTAAACTTTAGCTAAAGGACCATTGTGCCTATGCACTGCGAGTGATTCAGACGATGCTGCGCTGTCGTGCGAATTGGAGTACGGAGCAAATCACATACAACAGAATTATGCAACGATGACCTGGTACGATGACTCTGGAAACCAAGTTTTTACTGAAACACCGACTTTCTTTCAAAACGATCCGAATTACGACACTTCAACGTCTTTTTATTCAGTAAAGAGTTTCGATGCTGCGTCATACACATGTGTAGTGACTTTCACGCCACCGCCCGAGTTTCCATTCCCATCTATGGCAACCAATGCACCAAATTTCACCGCATCATGCACGGTAGCAAGTAAGTACACATACTGTATGTTTCGAAGCAAAACAGACTATGATTAAATTTCATTATGATGCAGAAACAATTTAAATGAAGGTTTATTCTATGTTCGAGCTTAGTTTAATGCCATCGGCTAGATTTAATCGCTAACAAATGGACGAAATGATTTCTTATTTAGGTTCTATAATCCATACTCTAATTTATATAATTGGTCAAGCCGTGTTTGCATTGTTATATATCTTTTATTCCTGTCCCTAACGCAGCAGTGCATTGGTTCTATACGGCGTATTTTTAAATCTTGTTATTCATCATTGTAATTTCTTTAAAATCTCCACAATTTCTGCAGTAGTAGTCAGTCCAATAATCTTTTTCTGGTGCTTCATATTTTACTGTTGCCCTCATTAGATAGCAAAATGCGTTGACCAGATGCTCGAGTGAGTTAGCATGGTTTGTATGAATTTATTTTCGATTATCGAGAGTCCTACTTTCTTTTTATCTCATCTTGAGTTCCGCTCTCCTCTTAGTGATTTCGCAACTGTTTCTCAATGATCACATTCACACACTGCTGAGTTTCTCATAAGACCTATACTTTGGGTTTTACCTCCCCTCTGACTATTCTTTATCCTTACCTGGCAGTCATCGGTGGCAAAGACTCAACTGCCTTGGAAAATTATATATGGAGCCATATTGCTTCCAGCTAATTTTCCACTTTTAAATATGGAATTACTGTATATTCTGAGAGTTTACCACCAACTCAAACTGTCAAGCATTTTAAATGCGATTAATTGAGTATTTGTTTAGAATCAGTACGATAAAGTCAACAATTTCGGACCCACCCGTAAAATATTTGGCAAATCTATGACCCCTCTAAAGCGTCGTCCATAAAATATACGTTGTGTAGCCTTTCCATTTAATAAATTTTTGTTTCTCATTTAATTTTTAGCAGCGGAAATATAGAAATATTCAACCTCCGGTAACGATGACGTATGCAATTGATATATAGAATTCCATGCACCTAGCAAAATATGATTACTACGCACAATGGCCATCTTCTGTTAGAATCCATCCATCAGAAGAGAAAGTAAAATATCACCGCACAATTCAAGTTTATATGTACGGAAATTGTGATACCACAGTGATCTATACACCTGTCAATAACTGTCACACTTTCTTTGACCCCACCTCGCTCCGCAGTGCAACGTATTTTATGGAGGACCCTTACAATTTGGATGCCCATAATTTTAGCACGGCAGATTTTGGTTATACCCAGAAAATAATGCGAGACGAGCTAAGGAACGTTAAGAGCGAGAATAGAAAACCATTTTGGAGAAACAGGTCAAAAGCGTGAAAGGACGAAAAGCACCTACTGTAAGTTAAAACTTTGAGCACGGCGCGGAAATTAATATCGAGTATTGAACTATTTCAACACACAAACTAAACTATTATATAAAAATAAAATTCAACAATCGGAAATACTTCAAATTAACATACAGTTGAGCGATGGTGTGCTATAACTTAATTTCAATTTTATTTCCTTTTCAGATTGCGTTGTAACAAGCACACTGAGTACAACAACGACGACTACAACAGCACCTACAACCACGACAACTAATCCCACCACAACAACTAGAGCTGAAACCACCACAACGGAGACAACAACTACAACGCAAGCGACAACATCCACCTTTACGACTACAACGACAGCACAGCCCACAACTACTACAACAGTTCCGAGTACCACAACTACAAATCCAACCACTACAACTACACAGCCGACGACCACTACAACGCTGCCCACCACCACAACAACGCAACCCACGACAACAACAACCGCTGCAACGACGACGACAACACAGCCCACAACTACTACAACTATTCCGACCACGACCACCACAGTTCCGACTACTACAACTACAAATCCAACCACTACAACCACACAGCCGACGACCACTACAACGCTAGCCTCCACCACAACAACGCAACCCACGACAACAACAACCGCTGCAACGACGACGACAACACAGCCCACAACTACTACAACTATTCCGACCACGACCACCACAGTTCCGACTACTACAACTACAAATCCAACCACTACAACTACACAGCCGACGACCACTAACAACGCTGCCCACCACCACAGTTCCGACAACAACGCAACCCACGACAACAACAACAACGCCCGCAACGACGACGACGACAACACAGCCCACAACTACTACAACTATTCCGACCACGACCACCACAGTTCCGACTACTACAACTACAAATCCAACCACTACAACTACACAGCCGACGACCACTACAACGCTGCCCACCACGACAACAACGCAACCCACGACAACAACAACCGCTGCAACGACGACGACAACACAGCCCACAACTACTACAACTATTCCGACCACGACCACCACAGTTCCGACTACTACAACTACAAATCCAACCACTACAACTACACAGCCGACGACCACTACAACGCTGCCCACCACCACAACAACGCAACCCACGACAACAACAACCGCTGCAACGACGACGACAACACAGCCCACAACTACTACAACTATTCCGACCACGACCACCACAGTTCCGACTACTACAACTACAAATCCAACCACTACAACTACACAGCCGACGACCACTACAACGCTGCCCACCACCACAACAACGCAACCCACGACAACAACAACCGCTGCAACGACGACGACAACACAGCCCACAACTACTACAACTATTCCGACCACGACCACCACAGTTCCGACTACTACAACTACAAATCCAACCACTAACAACAGCCGACACCACTACCGACGACCACTAACAACGCTGCCAACGACCACGACAACAACGCAACCCACTATTCCGACACGACAACAACCGCTGCAACGACGACGACAACAACACAGCCCAACAACAACGCAACCCCACGACAACAACGAACCGCTGCAACTATTGCAACGACGACGACAACACAGCCCACTACTACTACAACAACTATTCCAACCACGACCACCACAGTTCCGACGACCACTACAACGCTGCCCACCACGAAATCCAACCACGACGACAACTAGCCCACAACTACTACAACTATTCCGCCGACCACCACAGTTCCGACTACCAACTACAAATCGCTGCCCACCACGACAACAACAACAACGACCACAACCCCGACGACCACTACAACGCTGCCACCACGACAACAACGCAACCCACGACTGCTGCAACGACGACGACAACACAGCCCACAACTACTACAACTATTCCGACCACGACCACCACAGTTCCGACTACTACAACTACAAATCCAACCACTACAACTACACAGCCGACGACCACTACAACGCTGCCCACCACGACAACAACGCAACCCACGACAACAACAACCGCTGCAACGACGACGACAACACAGCCCACAACTACTACAACTATTCCGACCACGACCACCACAGTTCCGACTACTACAACTACAAATCCAACCACTACAACTACACAGCCGACGACCACTACAACGCTGCCCACCACCACAAACAACGCAACCCACGACAACAACAACCGCTGCAACGACGACGACAACACAGCCCACAACTACTACAACTATTCCGACCACGACCACCACAGTTCCGACTACTACAACTACAAATCCAACCACTACAACTACACAGCCGACGACCACTACAACGCTGCCCACCACGACAACAACGCAACCCACGACAACAACAACCGCTGCAACGACGACGACAACACAGCCCCACAACTACTACAAACTATTCCGACCACGACCACCACAGTTCCGACTACTACAACTACAAATCCAACCACTACAACTACACAGCCGACGACCACTACAACGCTGCCCACCACCACAACAACGCAACCCACGACAACAACAACCGCTGCAACGACGACGACAACACAGCCCACAACTACTACAACTATTCCGACCACGACCACCACAGTTCCGACTACTACAACTACAAATCCAACCACTACAACTACACAGCCGACGACCACTACAACGCTGCCCACCAACGCACCACTGCAACGACAACAACGCAACCCACGACAACAACAACCGCTGCAACGACGACGACAACACAGCCCACAACTACTACAACTATTCCGACCACGACCACCACAGTTCCGACTACTACAACTACAAATCCAACCACTACAACTACACAGCCGACGACCACTACAACGCTGCCCACCACCACAACAACGCAACCCACGACAACAACAACCGCTGCAACGACGACGACAACACAGCCCACAACTACTACAACTATTCCGACCACGACCACCACAGTTCCGACTACTACAACTACAAATCCAACCACTACAACTACACAGCCGACGACCACCACAACGCTGCCCACCACGACAACAACGCAACCCCACGACAACAACAACCGCTGCAACGACGACGACAACACAGCCCACAACTACTACAACTATTCCGACCACGACCACCACAGTTCCGACTACTACAACTACAAATCCAACCACTACAACTACACAGCCGACGACCACTACAACGCTGCCCACCACGACAACAACGCAACCCACGACAACAACAACCGCTGCAACGACGACGACAACACAGCCCACAACTACTACAACTATTCCGACCACGACCACCACAGTTCCGACTACTACAACTACAAATCCAACCACTACAACTACACAGCCGACGACCACTACAACGCTGCCCACCACGACAACAACGCAACCCACGACAACAACAACCGCTGCAACGACGACGACAACACAGCCCACAACTACTACAACTATTCCGACCACGACCACCACAGTTCCGACTACTACAACTACAAATCCAACCACTACAACTACACAGCCGACGACCACTACAACGCTGCCCACCACCACAACAACGCAACCCGACAACAACAACCGCTGCAACGCTGCAACGACGACGACAACACAGCCCACAACTACTACAACTATTCCGACCACGACCACCACAGTTCCGACTACTACAACTAACGACCACGACCAAATCCAACCACTACAACTACACAGCCGACGACCACTACAACGCTGCCCACCACCACAACAACGCAACCCACGACAACAACAACCGCTGCAACGACGACGACAACACAGCCCACAACTACTACAACTATTCCGACCACGACCACCACAGTTCCGACTACTACAACTACAAATCCAACCACTACAACTACACAGCCGACGACCACTACAACGCTGCCCACCACCACAACAACGCAACCCACGACAACAACAACCGCTGCAACGACGACGACAACACAGCCCACAACTACTACAACTATTCCGACCACGACCACCACAGTTCCGACGACTACTAAACTACAAATCCAACCACTACAACTACACAGCCGACGACCACTACAACGCTGCCCACCACCACAACAACGCAACCCACGACAACAACAACCGCTGCAACGACGACGACAACACAGCCCACAACTACTACAACTATTCCGACCACGACCACCACAGTTCCGACTACTACAACTACAAATCCAACCACTACAACACACAGCCGACGACCACTACAACGCTGCCCACCACGACAACAACGCAACCCACGACAACAACAACCGCTGCAACGACGACGACAACACAGCCCACAACTACTACAACTATTCCGACCACGACCACCACAGTTCCGACTACTACAACTACAAATCCAACCACTACAACTACACAGCCGACGACCACTACAACGCTGCCCACCACCACAACAACGCAACCCACGACAACAACAACCGCTGCAACGACGACGACAACACAGCCCACAACTACTACAACTATTCCGACCACGACCACCACAGTTCCGACTACTACAACTACAAATCCAACCACTACAACTACACAGCCGACGACCACTACAACGCTGCCCACCACCACCACAACAACGCAACCCACGACAACAACAACCGCTGCAACGACGACGACAACACAGCCCACAACTACTACAACTATTCCGACCACGACCACCACAGTTCCGACTACTACAACTACAAATCCAACCACTACAACTACACAGCCGACGACCACTACAACGCTGCCCACCACGACAACAACGCAACCCACGACAACAACAACCGCTGCAACGACGACGACAACACAGCCCACAACAACAACTATTCCGACCACGACCACCACAGTTCCGACTACTACAACTACAAATCCAACCACTACAACTACACAGCCGACGACCACTACAACGCTGCCCACCACGACAACAACGCAACCCACGACAACAACAACAACCGCTGCCGACGACGACAACACAGCCCACAACTACTACAACTATTCCGACCACGACCACCACAACTACTACAACTACAAATCCAACCACTACAACCACACAGCCGACGACCACAGTTCGCTGCCCACCACGACAACAACGCAACCCACGACAACAACAACCGCTGCAACGACGACGACAACACAGCCCACAACTACTACAACTATTCCGACCACGACCACCACAGTTCCGACTACTACAACTCCAACCACTACAACTCCAGCCGACGACCACTACAACGCTGCCCACCACTACAGCTGAACGACGACGACAACACAGCCCACAACGCTGACCACGACCACCACAGTTCCGACTACAACGCAACCACTACAACTACACCCGACGACCAACAACGCTGCCCAACCACGACTGCGCAACGACGACGACAACACAACCGACGACAACACAGCCCACAACTACTACAACTATTCCGACCACGACCACCACAGTTCCGACTACTACAACTACAAATCCAACCACTACAACTACACAGCCGACGACCACTACAACGCTGCCCACCACCAACAACAACAACAACGACCCAACAACAACAACCGCTGCAACGACGACGACAACACAGCCCACAACTACTACAACTATTCCGACCACGACCACCACAGTTCCGACTACTACAACTACAAATCCAACCACTACAACTACACAGCCGACGACCACTACAACGCTGCCCACCACGACAACAACGCAACCCACGACAACAACAACCGCTGCAACGACGACGACAACACAGCCCACAACTACTACAACTATTCCGACCACGACCACCACAGTTCCGACTACTACAACTACAAATCCAACCACTACAACTACACAGCCGACGACCACTACAACGCTGCCCACCACGACAACAACGCAACCCACGACAACAACAACCGCTGCAACGACGACGACAACACAGCCCACAACTACTACAAACTATTCCGACCACGACCACCACAGTTCCAACTACAAATCCAACCACTAACTACAAATCCAACCACTCACTACACAGCCGACGACCACTACAACGCTGCCCACAACTACACCCCACACCACAACAACGCAAACCCCACGACAACAACAACCGCTGCAACGACGACGACAACACAGCCCACAACTACTACACAACTATTCCGACCACGACCACCACAGTTCCGACTACTACAACTACCAATCCACCACAACTACAACGCTGCCCACCACGACAACAACGCAACCCACGACAACAACAACCGCTGCAACGACGACGACAACACAACTACTACCTATTCCGACAACTACTAAACTATTCCGACCACGACCACCACAGTTCCGACTACTACAACTACAAATCCAACCACTACAACTACACAGCCGACGACCACTACAACGCTGCCCACCACAGCCAACCACTACAACGCAACCCACGACAACAACAACCGCTGCAACGACGACGACAACACAGCCCACAACTACTACAACTATTCCGACCACGACCACCACAGTTCCGACTACTACAACTACAAATCCAACCACTACAACTACACAGCCGACGACCACTACAACGCTGCCCACCACCACAACAACGCAACCCACGACAACAACAACCGCTGCAACGACGACGACAACACAGCCCACAACTACTACAACTATTCCGACCACGACCACCACAGTTCCGACTACTACAACTACAAATCCAACCACTACAACTACACAGCCGACGACCACTACAACGCTGCCCACCACCAACGCAACGCAACCCACGACAACAACAACCGCTGCAACGACGACGACAACACAGCCCACAACTACTACAACTATTCCGACCACGACCACCACAGTTCCGACTACTACAACTACAAATCCAACCACTACAACTACACAGCCGACGACCACTACAACGCTGCCCACCACGACAACAACGCAACCCACGACAACAACGCAACCCACGACAACAACAACCGCTGCAACGACGACGACAACACAGCCCACAACTACTACAACTATTCCGACCACGACCACCACAGTTCCGACTACTACAGTTCCCACCACTACTACTACACAGCCGACGACCACTAAACGCTGCCCACCACCACAACAACGCAACCCACGACAACAACAACCGCTGCAACGACGACGACAACACAGCCCCGACGACAGACCACACAGACGACCACTACAACGCTACAACCACCACCACTACTACAACAAAATCCAACCAACTACACAGCCGACGACCACTACAACGCTGCCCACCACGACAACAACGCAACCCACGACAACAACAACCGCTGCAACGACGACGACAACACAGCCCACAACTACTACAACTATTCCGACCACGACCACCACAGTTCCGACTACTACAACTACAAATCCAACCACTACAACTACACAGCCGACGACCACTACAACGCTGCCCACCACCACAACAACGCAACCCACGACAACAACAACCGCTGCAACGACGACGACAACACAGCCCACAACTACCAACTAACCACTTCCGACCACGACCACCACAGTTCCGACTACTACAACTACAAATCCAACCACTACAACTACACAGCCGACGACCACTACAACGCTGCCCACCACCACACACAACAACGCAACCCACGACAACAACAACCGCTGCAACGACGACGACAACACAGCCCACAACTACTACAACTATTCCGACCACGACCACCACAGTTCCGACTACTACAACTAACAAACCAACCACTACAACTACACAGCCGACGACCACTACAACGCTGCCCACCACCACAACAACGCAACCCACGACAACAACAACCGCTGCAACGACGACGACAACACAGCCCACAACTACTACAACTATTCCGACCGACACGACCACCACAGTTCCGACTACTACAACTACAAATCCAACCACTACAACAACAACAACGCGACGACGACCACTACCAACGCTGCCCACCACCACAACAACGCAACCGCTGCCCACCACAACAACAACCGACTGCAACGACGACGACAACACAGCCCACAACTACTACAACTATTCCGACCACGACCACCACAGTTCCGACTACTACAACTACAAATCCAACCACTACAACTACACAGCCGACGACCACTACAACGCTGCCCACCACGACAACAACGCAAACCCCACGACAACAACAACCGCTGCAACGACGACGACAACACAGCCCACAACTACTACAACTATTCCGACCACGAC